>JBAIAA010000007.1:2287500-2752757 GCA_037893245.1 Crossaster papposus | reverse complement strand
GTCACTTCGCCCCATTTCCACTTCGCCCCGTGCCACTGCCCCGTGTCACTTCGCCCCATTGTCACTTCGCCCTATTGCCACTTCGCCCCATCGCCACTTCGCCCCATTGGCACTTCGCCCCATTGCGACTAACGTAGGATATCAGTGAATCTAATTGCCATAGCAAAAACATTTACAACTCCTTTTTTCAGACTTTTACCTGACAGAGACAGCGCAAACTTCCTTCACATGTTGCTTTTGTCTCGAATTACCCAAATGGGAGGTTGGAAATTCGTTAATATGTCTTTGGGAGATGTATTTGAGAAAAAGATATAACATCGTCATATAATTAGTGACGCGCGTGAAGGGATTAACGTGATTCCCACTGTCCCTATCTATTCCACTTTTAAGGAAATGTCCTGATTTATTAATTTCTTACTTTCCAACGAATTTCGAATAAAATGAAAAAATAATAGGCCTAAGGAAAGTTGTGATGAAATCCCCCAGAATCTAAAGATTTTTAATGAAATTATTAAATTCTGAGCAAACAAATTGAGGGGTTTATATAATTATTATGTTCAATGTTCAGCAAAGTTGAGTTACTATACAGTGAATCGGTAAGTTCTTTACATACTGTAATCATCGTCATTAAATTTCATAGCACAAAATACCGCTGTGGACAGTATAGGGTCTACTAACACCCTACGAAACAAAAAGATATAGAAACAATTATGTAGGCCTATTAGTATACTAAAACAAAGGCTAGACTAGCTGTAAACGTTTTATATTGTTTTGTTATATAGTTTTTCTTGAAATGTATAAAACTAATGTAAATGGTAGTTTGAGCACGGCCGATAGTAGTTTGGGCATGGTTTGGGGAGTTCTTTTTGGCTCATTTTTCCTTTTATTGGTTGTCGCCCTCCAATGATATCATAATGATTACATGTAACACCAATGAATCCGTATTTCATAGAAAGTAAAAACTTTTTAAAATTCATGCTGCCACCGATGCGGGCAGCATGGGGCGAAGTGACGATGGGGCGAAGTGGCGACGGGGCGGAGTGGCAATGGGGCAAAGTGACGCGGGGCGAAGTGGCAAGGGGCGAAGTGGAAAAGGGGCGAAGTGACCGACAACCGGTACGTGTACTACAAATTACAGGTGGTCAAAAGTGCTGCCACATTTAGTGCTGGGTATACAGAATTTGTACGCGTGCAGGAAGTCTGAAAATACTGATTACCGCTAATTTCCCTTTCGCGCAGAAAGGTAGATCGGTTGATTTAATTAACACAGTTATTTATATTTTTATTTTTATTTTGATAAATCGATGAAGGGAGCAGAAGTCAAAATAATAAATACCATGTGGGCTTTTCATTGAAATAACATCAAAATAACCACTTATGTGTGGAACATTGGGGGACAAAATTACCTAGAGAGGGGACAGAATAAACTAGAGGGGGACGGAATTAACGGTACTAGGGGGACAATTTTACCTAGGTAATTCTGTCCCCCCGGACAATTTTACCGGGGGACAGAATTACCTTCCACACCGGCATAGGGAACAATACAAATGTAGTATTCGCTCTACAGGGTAAGTATTCGCTCGTAGACCCCATCCACACTACTGTGGGGGGGGGGGGGGGGGGGGCGTTAATACACCGATCTCTAATTTCGATGATTACACACATGACCTACACATATATGCGTGTCTATACACGTAAAATTTGTCCGTGCGGTTGCACAATCATCTATCACTAGCTTCGCGCGGCACCCGCTAGCTGGGTGAAATTGTAACTTGCAGATAAACCTTGTTGACGTCCTAAAAACATAATGGATTGTATGACAAACTAACCGCGAAACATATCGAGTAGAGTACCAGCTAGATGTGTGTATAAACTTGCTTGTTTGCATTCCATGATGCTTTTCAAATCTGACGAAAATGTTTGTTTCATGTTTTGAAAAGTTGTACATAAATCAGAAAGTTTTCGATTGAAAGTAACTGCGCGGCACCCGCTAGTGAGTGTACCGTATAGAGTAGTATGCAAATACGGTGAAAAGTATAAATAGAAAATGGAGATGTGGCTACGTGGACTGTACTGGTAGGAGTTTTGATTGGAACTGTGTTTGTCAAAGAAGGGGGGAGGTGTTGCAAGTAAAGGGTAAAATGAAGTTGTGTAGGTGGGTCGGGCGCGCGGTTGGGGGTGCTAAGTAATTTTTGTTTTGAGAGGATCCGGGGTAGTGGCTGTTCTGGAAAGGAAAGGTGTACTGATGTCACTAAAAGTGTAGCTTAAATGGCAAGCAGTAACTTTATTCGATCAGCTAGTGTCAACCGTAGAACAAAGAAATATGGCCGAAGGGCGGAGCTTCAGTTTCCAAATCCTTTTATTACACGGTGAACTGTAAAAATACAAAACAGAAAACAATACTAAATGTCTTGCAATTTCAAAGGTTGCAATTTCAAAGGTTACAAAGGATCCAAAAATATCCCATCGAAATCTCTTTCTTAGAAAAAAGCTAAATGGAATACTAAAGCGTGTTCAGGAAAAACATTACGCGATTCAAACAACTAATACTAGTACAGCATACGATGAATAAATGTCAATACTTATAAAATACACAATTTCATGCACAACGTTAACACTGTACCAATAACTACCAATACCATCACGATATATGGGTCATGAACTAATTTCAGCTAAAGTTACTTAAAACTGTCTAAAGTAAAACAATGGAAAAGAAAACTACTCACAAAACTGTGGTTCAGGAATGGGTCACATTCGCAGGAAAAATGGCTATAACATGTGCAATGATGCTGCTTAATAATGGTGAAATAACAGAGAAATATATCAATATATATGAACAAGATGTCTGCCGAGTCCATGTGGTGAGATCACTGACCTCTTGAGGTCAGTGGGTGAGATAGAGAAAACACTACTGGTAGGAGTGAATGGCACCACCAGTAGGCAGAGCAGGGTCAAGGTAAGGAGGCTCACAGAGGCCGTCACAAAAGGTGAACCAAAATGGTAGGTAATGAAAAGAACCGAAATTAATAGTATAAAAATAAAATAGTGTGAAATTAAGAGCAAATGTACTTAAAATAAAACCTTTTGGTAGTGGTTAATACTGGAGAAGGGTAATGTGTGTAGATTTGATTTGGAAGGCTGAATCAATCCAGAAAGAGGATGTAAAAGGCTGGTAAGTATTTCAGGTGATCTTGAAATATATTACACAGAGCTTCAATACATAGATGAGGCGAAAGAGCATGTCTTCAGCATTCTAAAAATGTATTTTTTTCCCAAAATTGGCAAAGCGGTTCTTAAGATACGTCAATTCAATTTAAGCAAATTAGGAGAAAAATTTGATGTTGACCTTTGTCCTATTCCTATGTTTTTCTTTATACAGGCAATGGCACCAAGAAAATGCAAACATCGGAGCATTTTTCTGTCATAAATTATTACTTATTTATTTGTTATCATTTAAATTGTGTACATACATTATGTATGCCCTTATTTACCATTTACTACAATTTCAAACAAAAACTGAATGTTTGATTATTAATTTTCATAATTAATTACCAAAATAATGAAAAATGTAAGGATTTTGCACATTTTGCAACTTCTATTTTTTTGTTAGTCTCTAAAAGGTACATGTAATTCTCAAATACACCGAACAGTGATTCTAAAGATCAACTCACAGCCATTTGCATAAATAATGAGAACAAATTACGAAAGTATAATATTACCTCATTCAATGTTTTGCACAATTAAAGTGAACTTATTAATGTACAGGATTGTCAGATGTAAGGAACCGCGGAGTTATCATTAATACAAAAAAATGTTTGTTCTGAACATTGCGTGTTGAGCCGTGTGTGTGCAAAATCAACAGGTTTCGTGACGTCACTGAAATGCCTAATGTAAGGTTGGGAAATTACTCGACGATGGCTAGTTGTGAAGCAGCAGAGATGTCATCCTCAGGTTTGGTAGTAGGGGGGGGGGGGGGGGGGGTTGGCGCATTGTCTTCCTCGGTAAAAGTGGCATCTGGTAGTGCTGTCCAAAGAGTCAAGAAAAATACGGATAGGTAGGTAAAGATTCTATAGGGAAACGGTATAGGTAGGTTGAGATGCACTGAAAAAAGTGGACTTGTGGTTGGAAACAAAATACATGTAGGTGCAAGAGGGAAAGCTGAAGAAGCTTGGGTTTTGGTGTATGCTTGGAATGTGTGTGGTAGTGTAAAGAACTGGAAAAGGTTTAGGGGTAAATTCATGATTGTACATAATGAATCATCAATTCTATTATTTGATGGGCAAGATCTAGAATCTGTATAAAGTAAAACATTTAAAAGTAGAGAGATGTAGAGATACCTTTGATGTCCGTCGGACCAGCCTGCTGCAGCCAGAACAGAATCATTGTTGTGCGAGATGTCTGAAGGGAGAAGAAATAGGATGTTTATTGGAACAACAGCAAAATGTTTATAGGAAATGCTCTTCGTTTTCTGAAAGGCCTACAAATATATTTTTTTAGGGAGGAAAGTTAGACTCAGATGTTTTTTTCTTAAAAAAAACCCACACAAAAACACATTGCACTGGAGGGGAATTAAAGAGAATACTGTCACTGCACTTTCTGAAAATATTTTGAAAAGCAGCAAAATACAATCTAACAACAGCAAAATGTTTATAGGAACTGAAAGGCCTACAAATATTGTTTTTTAGGGGGAAATTGTTCCTCGAAATGGTTACTTAGATTCAGATGTTTCTTTCTTTAAAAAATAAATATAGCAAAATGTTTATAGGAAATGTACTTACTTTTGTCAGTCTAAACATGGAGGAATAGCCTCCGAGGTCTGAGGCAGTATTTCTGCAGCAGAAGTCGATTCAAAGACATTAACCCAGGCTAGGTCATAAAAGGGCCACTGGCTAGACCCCAAGGTCCTGCTAATGGATTGACCACCAAATTATCATGGGATATAATAAATCCTTTGACTATTACATGTAAATATCAATCTATAATGTATAAAACGTTTCGTGTTTCAAACTAAACAATTCAGCTTGTGCTGTGGTTACACCCAGTCTATGACATTGACAGTTGACTATGTCTAGAACTTATTTAAACGACAGCCTAGATATGTACAATAATGTCAACTCAAAAGGTCATTGGCCTACTTCTAGATTTAATATACACATATAGTTATTCAAAATCAAGGAATTTAGAGTAGTACATACCTGGAAAAGGATGGCAGAGGGAGAGCAATATTGGTTGTACTGTTCAATTCTGTGCTCACTGCGGCCGTCAGTACGTTACGCTAACGCGATATCACCCAGCACGACAGTAGACAGGCTCCCTTCCATACTCTGCCTCGCCACCGCAAACTGGCGCGGGACCGGCGCAGACACCGCGCAATTCCGACGGGAGGCCCGTGCAAAAGACGGGCCCCCACATCCGCTACCCAACACTATACCGCGGCGGGCAAACAGGACACCAGACCCAAAATGGCGCGGCCAGATAGACGGGCTCCCTTCCACCCTCCGCGCGCAAACAGGTACACGGCACACGGGGAACCGTCCACAAGATGGCGCCAACCATGCCCCATCTTCACCACTGACCTCTATACATGGACAGATCATCATTGTTTCATTTTGAAGTCGGCATGCGGAGAAGTGCAACATGGCGGACCCACGACGTGACTATGTGAGCCAATGAAATGTCCAGGTGTTGGTACGATACGTATTACGTAATGTTTATAAATACAAAATGTACAGAATAAATCCGCTGACCTCCACACCTGGACATTTCATTGGCTCACAGCAGTGACGTCTCGTGTCCGCCATGTTGCACTTCCAGTTCGCGCCGACTTCAAGTGTTAGCACAGCAGAATATGGACAATGGTCCGTCCAGGTGTAGAGGTCAGTGATCTTCACACTGATCTCTATAACTGGATAGGTCGAGCGTACATTGATGGGATAGCGAGCCGTGAAGTCACCGGCGGCCATGATGGGATATTCAAAACATTGCCTTCGTGCATGCAAAAGACGCGTAGACACGTCGAGAGTGAGACAGTGGCAGCAGCGATGGTGGGTAAAAATGCATTAAAATCCTTTGTAAATAAGTAAATTTATTAAATAAACTTGCAGACTGTGCGATCAGTATCTATCTTTGTAAAAAATGTCAGGACTACGGTTTTAAGAGAGATTTAGGAGAACATTGTTGGGCGAAAACGATATTTTCGTTTCCACATGAATTCCAGCGGGATTTTTTCATATTGTGGTCCTATCCATCATTTTATCTGAAAGAAAAACTGGGATATTTCGAAAGAACAGTAGATTTATAGAATCAGTTGGTCTAGGATACCCTTACAATATGATTGAATTCCACAATACAGGTATTTTCAGACCAATTTTGTACCCATTCTATGAAGACTGTCCCGTTGACTTGCACGTCAAACAGTTCATGGTGGTAATTTGTGTACACATTCGTACACAACATATTGTGTCATGAACTATTTGACGTGCATAAATTTAATGTTCTGTAGAATTATCCCAATATCGCAATGATCACAGTTTTTTCTCTCACAATTCTGGAAGTGTAGAGCCACCTATTAATAATAATAATAGTATTATTAAATGCATGGTGTAGGCCAAGGCTATCATGGTGGAACTTAGGATGTAGACACGTATTTCCAATACTTCAGAACAATTTCATTTTCGCCCACAAATCTCTCTTAAAAACGTAGTCCTGATGACATTCCTTGCAGTGCTCAAATTAAATTTCACTCTCTGAAGAAATGGGTATGCCAAATAAATTGAGAATTTTGTGTTTTTAAAATAGCGTCATGTTACAACATTCTTTCCTTGGCATTTAATTTATACCTGTATATTTTTTTTCTTTGTACACTACAGCTAATTGGTTTACCCAAGTCCACTTCTTGCTACTAAGATGTCAGGCTGTACAGCTTATTACGGCTGGACAAGTCATAGGACGAACTGCTCCCATTATGACAGAGGGACAACAGATGACAGCGAATGTCAAAACTTATTTTGTTTAACCATCAGTAAATACGGTAGCTTAATTGACCAACTACGTTTTCCAAGATAAGCTATCTCGGTGTTCCACATTTCTTAGATGTGCTGCAAATATATTGCAGAACTCTGCGCATCTTGGCATTTCATTTTTTAACAATATAAGTACAGATAATAAAACAGTCACAACAGTCACAAACCTAAATTTGTAACATGGAAATATATTGAACATGTGTTTTATGAAAACTGACAAATCTGGTTAAAATTGTATTGTTAATATTCAAAGCAAATTATACAGATGTTAAAATGACATGGATTTACCCAGTCAGTGTTCTCCACAATCACTGGGTAGCGGCCGCCCTGTGTACATGTTACGCTGTTCTGTCATATTTGTATGCTGCCCTGTTAAAATGTTATGCCGCCCTGTCAAATTTTGCTTTTCAATCATGGTTTTATTTTGCTTTCTTACAAAACAACAATTGTGGTGTACAAATCTTTAATATTGTGTTCATATCGCACAAATATCTAGAAACACTCACAATTCAAAGTTAAAGCCGTACAAGGGTGTCCTATTAAAATTTGGCCTGTGAAGAATGCTGCCAAATGTATCTTTGCATAGTATCAACAATTATTATTCTAAAATGACATCGCAAGTTTTGTTTTGGTTTTAAATTCATAAACAGTCCGGGGTTAATTGTTTTTTATTTGGTTTTATAACATCAGTAAACAATACATAATAAGCATATTGTTACTATGGCAGTAGTTATTACATGTTATATGTAGTGTATCAATGTAAAATAAAAGCATAAAGCAAAATTGAATCCACTGTGTGACTTATGTCATTATTTACACATGTGATTGATATTTTTAATTGTGATTTATTTCAAGTTTCTCAAGTTCATAGTTTAAGCCATAGAGGTGTATCTTTATTATACAGCTCTATGGTTTAAGCTCAAAACCACATAATTAATTTTTTCTGTCCACTTGTCCAGCAAGAATTTTTGGGACCCTTTCTAAAAAATTTACTAAACATTAGGTTGATTCCAAATCTGGACACTGCCTTAAAACCCCACGAACAAACCGTGATGTGCCAATTAAATTTTCCTGAAACACACTGACATTTGTTCAATTTTTTCAACATTTTTTTATTTTATTATAAAATGCACTTTTTAGTGTCTGGATATAAAATTAAACCAACAATTTCAAGAATTTCCTTAATCCAAAAAAACTCGTTTTGCCTTTTCCTTGTTCCGGTTTGTGCATAAGGTTATGATGTGGATTTCTTCCCCCCACCTCCCCCCCAAAAAAACAACAACAAAAAATAATTTAGAAGTTGGAAATTCTTGAAAATACTTGTCCGACATATCCCATAGACTTTGCACTGCATTGCATCGTCTCACACGAATGTCTCATATCTTTTCCAAAAAATAGGCCTATTTAACATTGAAACTTGGCGTATACAGGTAATTCTTGGGTGTTATTATGTTTAACTTGATTTTCCTGATCAAACTGGATCGTTTTGGCGACGTTAACTTCGTTTCCTGTGATATTAAATGAGTTTTCTCGGTCGTGCGCTATACAAACGTGTGTACGCCTGCAATGTTTTGAATATCCCAATATGGCCGCTGATGGCTTCACGTGCAGAGCCGCTCGACCTATCCAGTTATAGAGATCAGTGCATCTTCAGGATAGAGGATGAGTCAAGTCAGTCACAATACGGGTTGTTCCATTATAAACGATGTACGCCATGTTCAGTGAAATTCTAACTCAACTTTTTAAACTGCGACGTTAACAGCCTCTTTGAAAATGTCAATACTGTAACGAAGATTTCTCTGGGGTCGACTACACACACAAGAAGGACTCCTGACACAAGTGTTCCTCTATTTCCTGTGGTTCTCTGCCGTTTATTGTGGACTCTCGCCTACCAAACATGGACTTCAGGCTCACACAATCACGCGGCCCCCAGAACTGGTCAGAACCAGTTCGGCGCTTGCGCAATCCAAGGCGGGTTTCCGGGGCGATCCCACCACCGTGGAATCGCTCCAGCGCCCTCTACCGCCCAACCGGCACGGGCGTTACACAGCCCCCCACGAAGACCTTGTTTGCCCCCAAACAAGACCATGGGCGCTGCTGCCGCACCCCGGCCAACCGCCCTGGAAAACGCATAACGCCAACATTACACAACAATTTACATTCCAACAATTTACATTACAACAATTTACATTACAACAATTTTCATTACAACAATTTTCATTACAACAATTTGGGGTAAGCCCCTGGCCCCAGGACACACCCCTGGCCCCGGCACACCCCTGGCCCCGGCACACCCCTCTAAATGTTAAACTTGACTGCGACTGTGACTGCGACTGGCTGCTCTGACTGCGACTGGTGCCTTCGACTGCGGCTGGCTCTTGCGACTGCGACTGTGGTTCCTGCGACTGCATCTGCGGCTGGCTCCCGCGACAGCGACTGGCTCCTGCGACTGCGACTGGCTCCTGTATCTGGTGCCTGCGACTGCGACTGGCTCTTGCGACTGCGACTGCGACTGCGCTTGGCTCCTGCAACTGCGACTGGCTCCTCCGACTGCGACTGGCTCCTGTGGCCGCGACTGTGACTGCCTCTTGCGACTGCGACTGATTCTTGCGACTGCGACTGATTCTTGCGACTGCGACTGATTCTTGCGACTGGCTTAGAGAGCGTGGGCGTCCCGGCGAGGCCCCGCCCCCGCTGCGCCGACGGGCACGGCTCGGGCTCGCTCCGAGTGTTGCGAGCCGTCTGCCGCGCCGCCGTCTACAGCATGGGCCGGGCCCCCCCGACTCGGTTTCATTCCTGCAGAAGATCCAGAGAATGTCTCGACGAGGCCCCGCCCCCCACTGCATCCACGGGCACAGCTTTGGATTGTTCCGCGAGGAACCATCCGTCTGCTGCGCCGCCGTCTACAGCATGGGGCGGCCCCCCGACAGACCTGGTAGCGGACCCGGACAAATATGGAGAAGGGCGCCCTCTCTCCAAATCGGAGTGGACGCACTGAAGCCCCCAGCCATTGGCGCATGTCCCGAAATTCCCCGCTATCCTTCTCCAACTCCTCCCCCAGGAAACCCCAGACTCCCAAGTCCCCATAACCTCCCTAGAGTTCCCCTGGCGTCATGCACGGAGTGCCTGAAAGCCTCCCGGACTGGTCCCCGCTCCCCGGGCCCACGCCCCGGCCTGCCCTCTCGCCGTGGGGCGAGTTGGCTGCCGTGTTATCGTGGTTTCCTGAAAACCTGAACACTTCACCTGGTCTTTTCCCGTCCTTCTGTATGCCGACCGCTGCCACCAATGTAACGAAGATTTCTCTTGGGGTCGACTACACACACAAGAAGGACTCCCGACACAAGTGTTCCTCTATTTCCTGTGGTTCTCTGCCGTTTATTGTGGACTCTCGCCTACCAAACATGGACTTCAGGCTCACACAATCACGCGGCCCCCAGAACTGGTCAGAACCAGTTCGGCGCTTGCGCAATCCAAGGCGGGTTTCCGGGGCGATCCCACCACCGTGGAATCGCTCCAGCGCCCTCTACCGCCCAACCGGCACGGGCGTTACAATACACTTGAAAACTCATTTGTTCGAATACAATGAAAAACGATTATCTATTATTAACGTTGTCTTTGCATTCGCTTACGCGAATCAACAACACCCCTCCCGCACTAATGGGAACGGTCCAGTTGGCTCCACAAATTATGCTAATGAGGCCCAAATGCAGCGTTCTGATTGGTCGAGAGGCTAAAATGATGACGCAATACCGACTATACTGGTCCTAGGCACTGGTGCATCATTTGGGGGGAATAATTTGGACGGCCGTGCTGCTGAGTAGTAATACTGGTCACTACACGTGCTACACGGTTGGTAACCTGACTGCTGGGCGCTCAACGCTTATACCATCGAATAGTCTGTGACCCATTTTAATTGTACAATGTATACAGTCCCTAGTGGCGTACACACGACTTGTATACCTTTTTCTAATAACCACAATTATTGGTTAATTATGCACCTAAATAATCTCATTTAGATAGGGTCTTATAGAAAAGGGTATAAAAGTTGTGTATACGAAAAAATAGGGACTGTATACAATTAACTAGGGACTGTTTTCATTTTTATTGGTTAATTATGCACCTTAATAATCTCATCTAGATAGGGTCTTATAGAAAAAGGTATACAAGTCGTGTATACAAACAACTAGGGACTGTATACAAACAACTAGGGACTGTATACGAAAAACTAGGGACTGTATACATTTTTATGGGTTAATTATGCACCTAAATAATCTCATCTTGATAGGGTCTTATATAACAGTCGTGTATACGAAAAACTAGGGACTGTATACAATTAAACTAGGGACTGTATCCATTTTATTTTTCCTCAAAAAAATTACTTTCTAGTTTGTACACGGTTCTATGGAGTAGTGATTTCATTCCCGTGTAGGATTTGTGTAGTGATTTTTGTGTGCACGGGTTAATAGAGTAGTGAGTAGGGATTTCATTTTCCTTCGAAAAATAACTTTTTAGTTTGTACACGGTTCTATGGAGTAGTGATTTTATTCTCGTGTGGGATTTGTGTAGTGATTTTCTGTGCACGGGTCTACGGAGTAGTGAGTAGGGATTTCATTTTCCTTCGAAAAATAACTTTTTAGTTTGTACACGGTTCTATTGAGTAGTGATTTGTTTTCTCGTGTAGGATTGTGTAGTGATTTTTTGTGCACGGGTCTATGGAGTAGTGAGTAGGGATTTCATTTTTCCCCGAAAAATAACTTTTTAGTTTGTACCGTACACGGTTCTATCATGGAGAAATAAGACATCTACATGGTTCTATGGAGTAGTGATTTTATTCTCGTGTGGGATTTGTGTAGTGATTTTTTGTGCACGGGTCTATGGAGTAGTGAGTAGGGATTTTATTTTCCCTCGAAAAATTACTTTTTAGTTTGTACACAGATCTATGGAGTAGTGATTTTATTCTCGTGTAGGATTTGTGTAGTGATTTTTTGTGCACGGGTCTATGGAGTAGTGGGCAGGGATTTCATTTTCCCTCGAAAAATAACTTTTTAATTTGTACATGGTACTATGGAGTAGTGATTTTATTCCCTTGTAAGATGTCGGAAATACGGTTCAAGTCATTGAAATAGTAGGTGTAGGGCTTGTATACTACTCAACACATATGGGCAAATTCTTCCCCCCAAATCGTGCAGGGTATGGCGTATACGTGTAGCAATCCATGACAGTAGGCATTTGATGGTGGTTCATGGACAACTTCTCGTTGGTTTTTCTTTCAATCTGTGTGAGTCTTCATGTTCCCCCTTTCTTCATCGTCAAACTAATCAATATACCAATATGCCACAAAAGACCGTTCAGCAATTGGATGCCTACATTAAGAAAACAGCCGCCGTGTACGACCACTCCAACACCAAGCTCATCAGCAGGAAGACTAAAGTCAAACCAAGGAAGAAACAGGCTTTCCTGTCTGTACTGCATTACAGAAAAACGAATTCTGATCAATGTACAACAAGGAGACCATCGAAACGATGGATTCGAAGACAATCGAGTTGCAAGCCTGAAAGTCGAAGGTAAAACAAATCAGTTGTTGTAACTCAATTTCAAAGAATTTGTTCAATCTTTGACTCTTTCATGGCTAAGAAGGTCAGCGTAAACGGGGTCGTGTTCATTTTTATTATTTTGTGTGCGAAAGTGCCGTGGCCGTGCGTTGAAAATTGACGCTGTTTAACCCTTTTTTTTAACTTGAAAAGTTACTTTGATAAGATGATTTCGGGGAGAATGATTTCGGAGAGAAAAGGTGGATCTTTCTAATATATATTTCTTTCGAATGATAACCGTGTGCGAAATTGTGAAATCTGGTGTTGATTCACGGGAAGTTTGTGATCGCATTCGCCCAGGGAGCGGCCATCTTGTTTTTAGCACGTGACATTCACTTGTGTTTAGTTGCGAGGATTGGTCGGATAAAAATAGAAACTACATCATCGTATAGCGTAAAACCTGTCCAAAGCTATCCGCGATTTCCATCCTCGAACTCATCCGCGAACTCATCCTCGAACTCCTGAAATATAAAACACATGCATCAAAAGGAGGTCCAAAAAGACGTCGTCTGCGAGCGCGATCGCAAGCTGCCCAATCAGTCTTACGATTTCAATGAACGAAATTCAAAATAAATAAACATATTAAAAGTCAAATTTTTATTCTACACAATGTTAACCCATATTCTACAAGATATTTATATTCAACAAAAAGATCACTTCGACATAAAATTTACTTCATCACCAAACCCAGCTTCAAAATATACAGTTTGTGAATAGAACATACGTAAAAAGACGTCTTTAAACAAGATTCTCCCTCTACTCCCAAAATCTTCAAAGTAGATTTTTTTATTGCAGAATCTGAAAGATCATGCTACAGGGCACACTTAATTTTGGATAAGGCTGAATCGGGCCACTAATAATGTCCATCCTCGACAACTCAAAATTACACTTTTCTCCATAGACTTTGTGCACAAAGTTTAAAGACGTCTTTAAAAAAAAGTACCCCTCCCAAAATCTTCAAACTAGATTTTTTTATTGCAGAATCTGAAAGATCATGCTACAGGGCACACTTAATTTTGGATAAGGCTGAATCGGGCCACTATTAATGTCCATCCTCGACAACTCAAAATTACACTTTTCTCCATAGACTTTGTGCACAAAGTTTAAAGACGTCTTTACAAAAAAGTACCCCTCCCAAAATCTTCAAAGTAGATTTTTTTATTGCAGAATCTGAAAGATCATGCTACAGGGCACACTTAATTTTGGATAAGGCTGAATCGGGCCACTAATAATGTCCATCCTCGACAACTCAAAATTACACTTTTCTCCATAGACTTTGTGCACAAAGTTTAAAGACGTCTTTAAAAAAAAGTACCCCTCCCAAAATCTTCAAACTAGATTTTTTTATTGCAGAATCTGAAAGATCATGCTACAGGGCACACTTAATTTTGGATAAGGCTGAATCGGGCCACTATTAATGTCCATCCTCGACAACTCAAAATTACACTTTTCTCCATAGACTTTGTGCACAAAGTTTAAAGACGTCTTTAAAAAAAAGTACCCCTCCCAAAATCTTCAAAGTAGATTTTTTTATTGCAGAATCTGAAAGATCATGCTACAGGGCACACTTAATTTTGGATAAGGCTGAATCGGGCCACTAATAATGTCCATCCTCGACAACTCAAAATTACACTTTTCTCCATAGACTTTGTGCACAAAGTTTAAAGACGTCTTTAAAAAAAAGTACCCCTCCCAAAATCTTCAAACTAGATTTTTTTATTGCAGAATCTGAAAGATCATGCTACAGGGCACACTTAATTTTGGATAAGGCTGAATCGGGCCACTATTAATGTCCATCCTCGACAACTCAAAATTACACTTTTCTCCATAGACTTTGTGCACAAAGTTTAAAGACGTCTTTAAAAAAAAGTACCCCTCCCAAAATCTTCAAAGTTGATTTTTTTATTGCAGAATCTGAAAGATCATGCTACAGGGCACACTTAATTTTGGATAAGGCTGAATCGGGCCACTAATAATGTCCATCCTCGACAACTCAAAATTACACTTTTCTCCATAGACTTTGTGCACAAAGTTTAAAGACGTCTTTAAAAAAAAGTACCCCTCCCAAAATCTTCAAACTAGATTTTTTTATTGCAGAATCTGAAAGATCACGCTACAGGGCACACTTAATTTTGGATAAGGCTGAATCGGGCCACTATTAATGTCCATCCTCGACAACTCAAAATTACACTTTTCTCCATAGACTTTGTGCACAAAGTTTAAAGACGTCTTTAAAAAAAAGTACCCCTCCCAAAATCTTCAAAGTTGATTTTTTTATTGCAGAATCTGAAAGATCATGCTACAGGGCACACTTAATTTTGGATAAGGCTGAATCGGGCCACTAATAATGTCCATCCTCGACAACTCAAAATTACACTTTTCTCCATAGACTTTGTGCACAAAGTTTAAAGACGTCTTTAAAAAAAAGTACCCCTCCCAAAATCTTCAAACTAGATTTTTTTATTGCAGAATCTGAAAGATCATGCTACAGGGCACACTTAATTTTGGATAAGGCTGAATCGGGCCACTATTAATGTCCATCCTCGACAACTCAAAATTACACTTTTCTCCATAGACTTTGTGCACAAAGTTTAAAGACGTCTTTACAAAAAAGTACCCCTCCCAAAATCTTCAAAGTAGATTTTTTTATTGCAGAATCTGAAAGATCATGCTACAGGGCACACTTAATTTTGGATAAGGCTGAATCGGGCCACTAATAATGTCCATCCTCGACAACTCAAAATTACACTTTTCTCCATAGACTTTGTGCACAAAGTTTAAAGACGTCTTTAAAAAAAAGTACCCCTCCCAAAATCTTCAAACTAGATTTTTTTATTGCAGAATCTGAAAGATCATGCTACAGGGCACACTTAATTTTGGATAAGGCTGAATCGGGCCACTATTAATGTCCATCCTCGACAACTCAAAATTACACTTTTCTCCATAGACTTTGTGCACAAAGTTTAAAGACGTCTTTAAAAAAAAGTACCCCTCCCAAAATCTTCAAAGTAGATTTTTTTATTGCAGAATCTGAAAGATCATGCTACAGGGCACACTTAATTTTGGATAAGGCTGAATCGGGCCACTAATAATGTCCATCCTCGACAACTCAAAATTACACTTTTCTCCATAGACTTTGTGCACAAAGTTTAAAGACGTCTTTAAAAAAAAGTACCCCTCCCAAAATCTTCAAACTAGATTTTTTTATTGCAGAATCTGAAAGATCATGCTACAGGGCACACTTAATTTTGGATAAGGCTGAATCGGGCCACTATTAATGTCCATCCTCGACAACTCAAAATTACACTTTTCTCCATAGACTTTGTGCACAAAGTTTAAAGACGTCTTTAAAAAAAAGTACCCCTCCCAAAATCTTCAAAGTTGATTTTTTTATTGCAGAATCTGAAAGATCATGCTACAGGGCACACTTAATTTTGGATAAGGCTGAATCGGGCCACTAATAATGTCCATCCTCGACAACTCAAAATTACACTTTTCTCCATAGACTTTGTGCACAAAGTTTAAAGACGTCTTTAAAAAAAAGTACCCCTCCCAAAATCTTCAAACTAGATTTTTTTATTGCAGAATCTGAAAGATCACGCTACAGGGCACACTTAATTTTGGATAAGGCTGAATCGGGCCACTATTAATGTCCATCCTCGACAACTCAAAATTACACTTTTCTCCATAGACTTTGTGCACAAAGTTTAAAGACGTCTTTAAAAAAAAGTACCCCTCCCAAAATCTTCAAAGTTGATTTTTTTATTGCAGAATCTGAAAGATCATGCTACAGGGCACACTTAATTTTGGATAAGGCTGAATCGGGCCACTATTAATGTCCATCCTCGACAACTCAAAATTACACTTTTCTCCATAGACTTTGTGCACAAAGTTTAAAGACGTCTTTAAAAAAAAGTACCCCTCCCAAAATCTTCAAAGTAGATTTTTTTATTGCAGAATCTGAAAGATCACGCTACAGGGCACACTTAATTTTGGATAAGGCTGAATCGGGCCACTAATAATGTCCATCCTCGACAACTCAAAATTACACTTTTCTCCATAGACTTTGTGCACAAAGTTTAAAGACGTCTTTAAAAAAAAGTACCCCTCCCAAAATCTTCAAACTAGATTTTTTTATTGCAGAATCTGAAAGATCATGCTACAGGGCACACTTAATTTTGGATAAGGCTGAATCGGGCCACTATTAATGTCCATCCTCGACAACTCAAAATTACACTTTTCTCCATGGACTTTGTGCACAAAGTTTAAAGACGTCTTTACAAAAAAGTACCCCTCCCAAAATCTTCAAAGTTGATTTTTTTATTGCAGAATCTGAAAGATCATGCTACAGGGCACACTTAATTTTGGATAAGGCTGAATCGGGCCACTAATAATGTCCATCCTCGACAACTCAAAATTACACTTTTCTCCATAGACTTTGTGCACAAAGTTTAAAGACGTCTTTAAAAAAAAGTACCCCTCCCAAAATCTTCAAACTAGATTTTTTTATTGCAGAATCTGAAAGATCACGCTACAGGGCACACTTAATTTTGGATAAGGCTGAATCGGGCCACTATTAATGTCCATCCTCGACAACTCAAAATTACACTTTTCTCCATAGACTTTGTGCACAAAGTTTAAAGACGTCTTTAAAAAAAAGTACCCCTCCCAAAATCTTCAAAGTAGATTTTTTTATTGCAGAATCTGAAAGATCACGCTACAGGGCACACTTAATTTTGGATAAGGCTGAATCGGGCCACTAATAATGTCCATCCTCGACAACTCAAAATTACACTTTTCTCCATAGACTTTGTGCACAAAGTTTAAAGACGTCTTTAAAAAAAAGTACCCCTCCCAAAATCTTCAAACTAGATTTTTTTATTGCAGAATCTGAAAGATCATGCTACAGAGCACACTTAATTTTGGATAAGGCTGAATCGGGCCACTATTAATGTCCATCCTCGACAACTCAAAATTACACTTTTCTCCATAGACTTTGTGCACAAAGTTTAAAGACGTCTTTAAAAAAAAGTACCCCTCCCAAAATCTTCAAAGTTGATTTTTTTATTGCAGAATCTGAAAGATCATGCTACAGGGCACACTTAATTTTGGATAAGGCTGAATCGGGCCACTATTAATGTCCATCCTCGACAACTCAAAATTACACTTTTCTCCATAGACTTTGTGCACAAAGTTTAAAGACGTCTTTAAAAAAAAGTACCCCTCCCAAAATCTTCAAAGTAGATTTTTTTATTGCAGAATCTGAAAGATCACGCTACAGGGCACACTTAATTTTGGATAAGGCTGAATCGGGCCACTAATAATGTCCATCCTCGACAACTCAAAATTACACTTTTCTCCATAGACTTTGTGCACAAAGTTTAAAGACGTCTTTAAAAAAAAGTACCCCTCCCAAAATCTTCAAACTAGATTTTTTTATTGCAGAATCTGAAAGATCATGCTACAGGGCACACTTAATTTTGGATAAGGCTGAATCGGGCCACTATTAATGTCCATCCTCGACAACTCAAAATTACACTTTTCTCCATAGACTTTGTGCACAAAGTTTAAAGACGTCTTTACAAAAAAGTACCCCTCCCAAAATCTTCAAAGTTGATTTTTTTATTGCAGAATCTGAAAGATCATGCTACAGGGCACACTTAATTTTGGATAAGGCTGAATCGGGCCACTAATAATGTCCATCCTCGACAACTCAAAATTACACTTTTCTCCATAGACTTTGTGCACAAAGTTTAAAGACGTCTTTAAAAAAAAGTACCCCTCCCAAAATCTTCAAACTAGATTTTTTTATTGCAGAATCTGAAAGATCATGCTACAGGGCACACTTAATTTTGGATAAGGCTGAATCGGGCCACTATTAATGTCCATCCTCGACAACTCAAAATTACACTTTTCTCCATAGACTTTGTGCACAAAGTTTAAAGACGTCTTTAAAAAAAGGGACCCCTCCCAAAATCTTCAAAGTAGATTTTTTTATTGCAGAATCTGAAAGATCACGCTACAGGGCACACTTAATTTTGGATAAGGCTGAATCGGGCCACTAATAATGTCCATCCTCGACAACTCAAAATTACACTTTTCTCCATAGACTTTGTGCACAAAGTTTAAAGACGTCTTTAAAAAAAAGTACCCCTCCCAAAATCTTCAAAGTAGATTTTTTTATTGCAGAATCTGAAAGATCACGCTACAGGGCACACTTAATTTTGGATAAGGCTGAATCGGGCCACTAATAATGTCCATCCTCGACAACTCAAAATTACACTTTTCTCCATAGACTTTGTGCACAAAGTTTAAAGACGTCTTTAAAAAAAAGTACCCCTCCCAAAATCTTCAAACTAGATTTTTTTATTGCAGAATCTGAAAGATCATGCTACAGGGCACACTTAATTTTGGATAAGGCTGAATCGGGCCACTATTAATGTCCATCCTCGACAACTCAAAATTACACTTTTCTCCATAGACTTTGTGCACAAAGTTTAAAGACGTCTTTACAAAAAAGTACCCCTCCCAAAATCTTCAAAGTTGATTTTTTTATTGCAGAATCTGAAAGATCATGCTACAGGGCACACTTAATTTTGGATAAGGCTGAATCGGGCCACTAATAATGTCCATCCTCGACAACTCAAAATTACACTTTTCTCCATAGACTTTGTGCACAAAGTTTAAAGACGTCTTTAAAAAAAAGTACCCCTCCCAAAATCTTCAAACTAGATTTTTTTATTGCAGAATCTGAAAGATCATGCTACAGGGCACACTTAATTTTGGATAAGGCTGAATCGGGCCACTATTAATGTCCATCCTCGACAACTCAAAATTACACTTTTCTCCATAGACTTTGTGCACAAAGTTTAAAGACGTCTTTAAAAAAAAGTACCCCTCCCAAAATCTTCAAAGTAGATTTTTTTATTGCAGAATCTGAAAGATCACGCTACAGGGCACACTTAATTTTGGATAAGGCTGAATCGGGCCACTAATAATGTCCATCCTCGACAACTCAAAATTACACTTTTCTCCATAGACTTTGTGCACAAAGTTTAAAGACGTCTTTAAAAAAAAGTACCCCTCCCAAAATCTTCAAACTAAATTTTTTTATTGCAGAATCTGAAAGATCATGCTACAGGGCACACTTAATTTTGGATAAGGCTGAATCGGGCCACTATTAATGTCCATCCTCGACAACTCAAAATTACACTTTTCTCCATAGACTTTGTGCACAAAGTTTAAAGACGTCTTTAAAAAAAAGTACCCCTCCCAAAATCTTCAAACTAGATTTTTTTATTGCAGAATCTGAAAGATCATGCTACAGGGCACACTTAATTTTGGATAAGGCTGAATCGGGCCACTAATAATGTCCATCCTCGACAACTCAAAATTACACTTTTCTCCATAGACTTTGTGCACAAAGTTTAAAGACGTCTTTACAAAAAAGTACCCCTCCCAAAATCTTCAAACTAGATTTTTTTATTGCAGAATCTGAAAGATCATGCTACAGGGCACACTTAATTTTGGTTAAGGCTGAATCGGGCCACTATTAATGTCCATCCTCGACAACTCAAAATTACACTTTTCTCCATAGACTTTGTGCACAAAGTTTAAAGACGTCTTTAAAAAAAAGTACCCCTCCCAAAATCTTCAAAGTTGATTTTTTTATTGCAGAATCTGAAAGATCACGCTACAGGGCACACTTAATTTTGGATAAGGCTGAATCGGGCCACTAATAATGTCCATCCTCGACAACTCAAAATTACACTTTTCTCCATAGACTTTGTGCACAAAGTTTAAAGACGTCTTTAAAAAAAAGTACCCCTCCCAAAATCTTCAAACTAGATTTTTTTATTGCAGAATCTGAAAGATCATGCTACAGGGCACACTTAATTTTGGATAAGGCTGAATCGGGCCACTATTAATGTCCATCCTCGACAACTCAAAATTACACTTTTCTCCATAGACTTTGTGCACAAAGTTTAAAGACGTCTTTACAAAAAAGTACCCCTCCCAAAATCTTCAAAGTTGATTTTTTTATTGCAGAATCTGAAAGATCATGCTACAGGGCACACTTAATTTTGGATAAGGCTGAATCGGGCCACTAATAATGTCCATCCTCGACAACTCAAAATTACACTTTTCTCCATAGACTTTGTGCACAAAGTTTAAAGACGTCTTTAAAAAAAAGTACCCCTCCCAAAATCTTCAAACTAGATTTTTTTATTGCAGAATCTGAAAGATCATGCTACAGGGCACACTTAATTTTGGATAAGGCTGAATCGGGCCACTATTAATGTCCATCCTCGACAACTCAAAATTACACTTTTCTCCATAGACTTTGTGCACAAAGTTTAAAGACGTCTTTAAAAAAAGGGACCCCTCCCAAAATCTTCAAAGTAGATTTTTTTATTGCAGAATCTGAAAGATCACGCTACAGGGCACACTTAATTTTGGATAAGGCTGAATCGGGCCACTAATAATGTCCATCCTCGACAACTCAAAATTACACTTTTCTCCATAGACTTTGTGCACAAAGTTTAAAGACGTCTTTAAAAAAAAGTACCCCTCCCAAAATCTTCAAAGTAGATTTTTTTATTGCAGAATCTGAAAGATCACGCTACAGGGCACACTTAATTTTGGATAAGGCTGAATCGGGCCACTAATAATGTCCATCCTCGACAACTCAAAATTACACTTTTCTCCATAGACTTTGTGCACAAAGTTTAAAGACGTCTTTAAAAAAAAGTACCCCTCCCAAAATCTTCAAACTAGATTTTTTTATTGCAGAATCTGAAAGATCATGCTACAGGGCACACTTAATTTTGGATAAGGCTGAATCGGGCCACTATTAATGTCCATCCTCGACAACTCAAAATTACACTTTTCTCCATAGACTTTGTGCACAAAGTTTAAAGACGTCTTTACAAAAAAGTACCCCTCCCAAAATCTTCAAAGTTGATTTTTTTATTGCAGAATCTGAAAGATCATGCTACAGGGCACACTTAATTTTGGATAAGGCTGAATCGGGCCACTAATAATGTCCATCCTCGACAACTCAAAATTACACTTTTCTCCATAGACTTTGTGCACAAAGTTTAAAGACGTCTTTAAAAAAAAGTACCCCTCCCAAAATCTTCAAACTAGATTTTTTTATTGCAGAATCTGAAAGATCATGCTACAGGGCACACTTAATTTTGGATAAGGCTGAATCGGGCCACTATTAATGTCCATCCTCGACAACTCAAAATTACACTTTTCTCCATAGACTTTGTGCACAAAGTTTAAAGACGTCTTTAAAAAAAAGTACCCCTCCCAAAATCTTCAAAGTAGATTTTTTTATTGCAGAATCTGAAAGATCACGCTACAGGGCACACTTAATTTTGGATAAGGCTGAATCGGGCCACTAATAATGTCCATCCTCGACAACTCAAAATTACACTTTTCTCCATAGACTTTGTGCACAAAGTTTAAAGACGTCTTTAAAAAAAAGTACCCCTCCCAAAATCTTCAAACTAAATTTTTTTATTGCAGAATCTGAAAGATCATGCTACAGGGCACACTTAATTTTGGATAAGGCTGAATCGGGCCACTATTAATGTCCATCCTCGACAACTCAAAATTACACTTTTCTCCATAGACTTTGTGCACAAAGTTTAAAGACGTCTTTAAAAAAAAGTACCCCTCCCAAAATCTTCAAACTAGATTTTTTTATTGCAGAATCTGAAAGATCATGCTACAGGGCACACTTAATTTTGGATAAGGCTGAATCGGGCCACTAATAATGTCCATCCTCGACAACTCAAAATTACACTTTTCTCCATAGACTTTGTGCACAAAGTTTAAAGACGTCTTTACAAAAAAGTACCCCTCCCAAAATCTTCAAACTAGATTTTTTTATTGCAGAATCTGAAAGATCATGCTACAGGGCACACTTAATTTTGGTTAAGGCTGAATCGGGCCACTATTAATGTCCATCCTCGACAACTCAAAATTACACTTTTCTCCATAGACTTTGTGCACAAAGTTTAAAGACGTCTTTAAAAAAAAGTACCCCTCCCAAAATCTTCAAAGTTGATTTTTTTATTGCAGAATTTTTTATTAGATACAAAATCTCCCTCATAAGAACTGGCATTTTGTAGTTGATAATCTGAAATACATCGTACCACTTTCGCTCGTACCAATCGCGCTCATGCTATGCTGGACACTGGGAAGCTCATGTTTGTATATTTAAGACTAGACTATTCTGTGTGTGCGATCAGTGCACCTTAAATTTTGGCACTTTGAACAAAAAACGTTAGTCACACTGTACAATGACTAATTTTTGTAATTTCAAAAGTAATGTCTTACTAGGTGTGCTACCAATATTAAACTAGGCAGTTGACACGGTATCACATCCCTTGTTTTTATTCACATTCCTCGTATAGGCCCCCTACATGTAAATTGCAGTGGGGTATACTGGAGAAAAATTGGATTTGTGATAACTTGTCTTTATTCCTGACCCCTTATTTTCTTGTAATAGCTATTCATGCTTAATAGCACAACAAGTTAACATTAAACATTAAACATTAAGGGTGTAAAGGGAAATGTATATTTTGGGTGTGTTGCTTGCATTTGACTTGATCAAAAGCATCCTGGTTTGGCACCTCCAATTTTACTTGTTGTATTACTTTGTACACTCTAAAAACTGTGTTTAGCGAGGAAACACTTTTCTTGCTATCAGTTTGTAAACATGTTTTGAAGCTAAATGCACGCATCCAATAATCCTAAACATCAACGTTCAATGGCTAAACACAATCCGTCCTCATGCTGAACATGATTAGCATTTAAACATGTTTACAAACTGATAGCAAGAAAGTGTTTATAAAAGTGTTTACTCGCTAAACACAGTTTTTGCAGTGTATAGTGTTGGTTGTGTGTGGTTCAATTCCACTAATGCTTCAATTCACAATGTAAGAAACACAACTGCTAATCACATAATAACAATTCCAGGCATCGCCTTTCCCATAAAATGATTTGATAATATATAATCTTTAAATCATGTTAACCATCGTAGTGAACTTTGTTGCTTGCTTAAAATTTTATTTAAAACTTTAATAAACCGGGCCCACCCCCTGTAGACTGCACAGAAAAGGTGAGTTCACTGAAGAAATATAATGTAGTGTTTCACATTTATTTTATTTTTAGCACCAAAATTGAATGGCATTTTACATTCATTTTAATTTTTATACACATTAAATCAACAAAATCAGTAATATCAAATTAACCACTTAACTATTGACATTAGTATTACCAAATAAAAATACTTTATTGTTCATTGCATGCAATATAGAAAAGGTAAATAAATTATATGGGTACAGTACAGAAGAAGAAGGGAGATGGACCAGTACAGTGTCCCTCTTCATTATTACAGAATGTACACCAATTTATTAATCTATATTTCCCCTCAATTCATTTCAGTAAAATATATTACAGAATGCAGATATATTTTTCTGAGGCTGCTGGCTTGCTGCATTGTGTTCTCTCATAGTTTTTTTACCCGATTTTTCAATCGGTCGGTCAATCGAAGATGCTTTCTAAATGTCCTAACCCATTATTGTCTCTATACTCCACGATTGCCGGTGTTTACATATATAGAACAACAAATAAAGTTTTTCTATATTATACAGAATAAGAAACATAAGACTGAAAATCTAGGTAAACGCAAATAAAATTAAGTATAGATGGTAGAAATTGTCATTTTACCAGTACAAAGGTGGACGTTAATAATTATCATGTAGGCCCAATTGGCCAACTTGCAGTTTAATGGTTGCTGCGAATGTCCACAGGGTTTGAGGGCGATAATTCTAGAGCCCATTAAACTCTGCGTGCCTCAGGATTTTTTTCGGAGCAAGTGTTCCTTTTTGGTGCACCGCCCCTCCCCCCCCCCCCCCCCCCCCGCTTAAAAAACCCCGTTCCGCTGCCGCTGTTATTATGTGCATACATTGTTAAGCGCCCTCTCTAGTAAAATGCTGTCCAGCATCGTACTGTATTACATGTACTACTACCGAACGTGCACATATCTCTACCTAGTAGTGATACCAACACAGTTTTCGAGTCCTAAACGATATCGAAGACAATTTTACTATCTTTACTAAATAGTTATCCAAGTGGAATTGTAGCAGGCTATTTACTTCACCATGATGGCGTATTATGGTTCAGGCTTCCGCGCTAAGGCAGTCCAGTGGTCGAGAGGGATATGTGGGAAGCAAAACAAGTGTCGTATGCCCACACCAGTAGATGATTTCGAGAGGAAAATGAAGGTAGACGTTGACATAGTTACAACATGAAAACTTCCCTTTTCTTTGGAAGCATAGTTGATTATTTTGCTTAAATGCATAACATTACAAATTATTGCTTGCTATAGTATAAGGTTTCTATAAAGTTAATGTTGGAATATATTAAAGGATATTAACACAAGAGTTAAACAACCGACTGTTTTGGGGAACATAACAACTCGAATATTAAAGGATCGTATACGCAGGCCCATACGCAGGGGGTGCGACGGGTGCATAGGCACCCCCCAAAAATACCAAAAGGTCCACATTTTCTGGGGTAAATAATGGTATTTTGATGTAGTACTAACTGTACTGGTGCACGAGAAAAAATTGTTCCATTTTTGGTCCCATCAGTACAAATTCGCCCCCCAAATTACCAAAAGGGGTAAATAATGGTATTTTGATGTAGAAAAATGTTGGTTCAAATTTTGGTCCCATCAGTACAAATCCCCCCATAACAAATTATGCGTACGGGCCTGATACGTTTGGTAATGGGAACCCGCTGTTGGTTTTAATCCTATATAGTTATAGATATACACCATAAAACTAACCTGTAAAAAATTCATTTCAAAAGGTGGAAGCGATTTTGAGATATTGCCGAAAATCTGGAGCGGTTATTGTCCACGCAGGAAGAATAATCTGCATTGGAATACACAGTCTGAGAAACGTCACTGCAGTAACGCTTCTCTGTCAGATTCAAATTTGTGGGGATAAAAAGTGATATATTTTCCTATAACCGCAATACTTTGAAGTGAAAAGTTTCTAAAAATGCATTATACTATCCAAAGCTGTTTTACTTCTTACCAAATACGTTTTTATTGCCATTTATTTTTGGCGTATTTACCAAACGTATACGATTCCAGTGGGCATAGCCGGAATCAATACATATAAGAAGGATACTTGAAATGTATACATTGTATACAAGACCGGATATAAGCCCTAGTTGTCCTAGCATTCTGTATAAACCGCACATTCTTGTACGGGGCTGGGAGCTAGCTCTCATTATATAAAGTGATTTTCAGACCAGTTTTTTAAGTGTGCATGAATATGTTGTCTCACGCGTTTACCCACACCATTATACTTGTCACGCACAAAACGAAATAGATTGACAGCAAACCCATTGCGTAAATCCCGGGGGTAGGGGTATACCAGAGTTGCATTAGAGTCCCTGCAATTCATTCTTTTCCAAGCAGTCCTTTGTCATTGTTCAACCAGTTACTTATGATTGGCCTTATGAAAGGACTTATGACTGGCCTTATGAAAGGACTTGTGACTGGACTTCATTTGAATTAAATTAAATTCTGAAACTTAACTCGTTAACTTCTGAAACACAATCTTTATATTGATAAAATATGCTTAGTTAATTAATAATTAAATTATTAAGACGTTTTCGGGGAGTGCGCGCACACAGTGCTTGGGTGTCAGTTCTGGTGTAGAGGTCAGTGGTGCCGCCATGTTGACAACATTTATTTCGTAGACAAACGTGATACGTATACACGGCGTAACACAACATTGCCCTGGGTACGTTGTATAGACAGTGCTAGTTCGTGAACTCTTTTTCACAGCTCGCCTTCGCAATTTCGTTTTCATGAACTGACAGTGTGACTTCGTGGAACCGAAAAACGCCACAATGTACTAATTTCGGCCAAATTCGCCAATAAAAAAAAGGAAATTAAAATGATTCCAGAAAAAACAAATTCGCCATGTTATACTTCATGACATAAAATGATAAATTCGGAAATAATTTTTTTTTTATAATTTCTTGAATTTTTGGTATACACAATGTGATGCAGTTCGTGGTGTCGGTGATGAATAATGTTCAATAATTGAGTGTAATTTATACAAGATCAAAGGGAGTTTCTGACTTCTGTGGCTGTTTTCTCTCACTTACTCGAATTGGTTGTACAATGGTAAATCAATGGGCAATTAAATAAAGGCTACTGTGGTTGTAAAAGTACTATCCCAATTGCAACTGGTTTTAACCAGTTCGCGCCGGGATTATTTTAACATCGCCGAGCCGAGGGGCGGGATTATTTTTAACGAAACTCGATCCGAAGCGTGTTCAGGCTGATAGTACCGGGAAGCACACCCACGCATTTCCAGCCTTGCTCGCTGCTGGCATACATTTCTGAACTTGAACTTGGCGTGTTTATGCGTCATCCGTTTTGAATTTGGGGAAATCTTTGCGTTTATATACGTCATCCGGCGCGAACTGGTTAATATCTACTATATGCAGCAACAATTTGATCTTGGATTAGTAGAGAACTTTGAAATAAAAGTTGATTGAGCCAAATAAAAAATAGTCAATAAAGATACGACTAGATGATGCTGTAGACAGCTGCAAAAAGGGTGGCTCACTTAAATGCATTTAACTATGGAACGATGAGTAAAGTCAGAAATATAACAATCTGTATAAAGCCAAAAGCATTGTCTATCTACTTTTTTCTCTACATTATGTGTATTTTTGCGTACTATTTATTTTCAAAAAAATATTCCTCAAAAGGGAACTTCATTGACTCGTCCTGCATACCGTGAGTTTGCATCATTGCAAGTTACGGCGCCGTTGTATAGATTCTTCAACTTGTTTTTAGCAAATGACAAAAGGATCAGCGTCTCTTTTAACAGCAACCAAAAGTCAAAAATGTATTTTGTAATTTTTAAAGTAAACTTTATTGAATACGCTTTGATCAGTCAATTAAAATGTTCCCTGTCAGAATAAGTCAAGGGAACTTTATATTATACTGCACCTTTTCGCACTCCTAAAAATAATGGAATAATGAGAATCAATTATTGTACATGTATGATCAACGTCCGTCTTTTATATTAATGTTTGGAAATACACGCGCTTTCAATAATAATACTCATAACTCGGTTGCTATTACAAACTACAGATTGCATTGGTCTACGGCGATTCGCAATGGAGGTCAATGGTGGAGGGATACGTTCCAGTGAACGACGCTGATGGTAGCAGTTTTCTGTTGGGTGTGAATTGTACACCCGGCGCCACTGTTCGTGATATATATAAGGTAAATAAAATTGTTAAATAAAATATTATTGGTTGATGGTGCTGCTCAAATCATCAACGATTGGTTGTAAACGTTGGTGCAAATTTATTGTATTCGGGAAAATGTCCTTGAAATCATTACTTTATAGGCTTAGTGATTTTTATTTGGGGGTACCATCCGCCACATTACGGACAAAATCGCAGGCATGAATTAAGGCCGGTTCATACTTAACGCGAAAGTGAATGCGATACGAATTTGACGTCACAAAACATTTGCTGCGAACATTCGCCCAAGTTGAAATGTGTTCAACTTTTGCGATTTCGCATCGCGAAAACTCCCCCTGACGTCACAAAATCGCGTTCGCCTTTGCTTTTGCGCCGAGTATGAACCGGCCTTAACGCGACGGCGCGAATCACAGCTTGCGCTGGCACAAAACGATGTATTTTACGCCTTGATTCAAGGCCTACTCTGCCCGCAATGTGGTGGATGGTACCCTGAACATGTCACAGTATTCTTTTTGACTCAAGGAGCCCTAGTGTGAATTTTGTTTCTCAAAATACCCGTTGAGACTAGAAAGTAATATCTTATTATGATTTTATGAAATTTCCGAACACAAATTTGACAAATTATTGAGAAAGTACGGAGCCCCTAAAGGGACATTATGACGAATAAATATCACTGTGACGAAATAATTTGAGTTTTTTATTTCGTGCGCTCGAAATCATTTCGTGCGCTCAAAATACTTTATTTCGTGCACTCGAAATCATTTCGAGCTCACGAAAATATTTTTTTCGAGCGCACGAAATCATTTCGTGGGCACGAAATCATTTCGAGTGCACGAAATGATTTCGTGGGCACGAAATCATTTCGAGCGCACGAAATAAAAAACTTAAATTATTTCGTCACGGTGATTTTTATTCGTCATATGTCCCTTTAGGGGCTCCGTAAGAAAGTGAGAGAAAATGGCAACTCTTTAGACTCGTGTACATTTACAACGCGAACGGGCTCATTTCGCTTCTTGCCGCCTGGCCTGTTACTGCGCATGCGTGCATGAATGTGAATTTATTATGAAACTGGTCTATAAGTGCTTACACATTATGGCGATGTAAAAGGGGGTCCTCCAGTGACCCAAGAATTAGTTTTTCTTCTAAAATAACTTTGCGCAATTTCACAAAATTAACAATAAATTATTTTAAATGTTTCAGATTTAAGTTTATTTTTCGTGATTTATTACACGGTAATTTTGTTGGGGGGATTGTGCTTTTTAACAATCGACTGTTGCTTCATTATCAAAATCGGACGCTAATAGTAATAGATGCAATGCAAGTCATTTGTTTCATATTTGTTTCTTAGTTCTTGTAACAATAGTTGTACATGTATTTTAATGCGTTAAATAAGGAACCAGGCCACGTACAAGCATTTTGCTTGTTGCCTTGTTGCCGCCATTCATCATCCTTTGTGCATTAATAACTGTGTAAAACATTATTTATTGTGATGTATGGAAATAAAGCAATACCAATACAATACCAATCCGTACAGGAAGAAAACTGTTGTCGAAAAACCAAAAGCTGATACTGGCAAATTAGTTCCAGGATGGTTCGATTCACCCTTTCCCGTCATTCAAGCCATGCCCAAATCTAGCTTTGAGCAAGGGAAGAGGAGAGACGCCCTATACATTTACGAAATTTAGTATTATGATACACGGTAAAGTATATCATACCATTAGTCCATGGCTAAACAGGGTTGCAAGCCCCCTAGACCCGCCATGCACAGCTAGCCTTTGCATTCATACTATTAGTGGATTTGTTCTAAAACGTTTTCCTAACTTTCCAAATTGGATGTCCTCTAATAAAATAATGGGTAACCTTAAACAAATAATGCAATAGTAGGTCCCACTTGTCATTTTTTTTCTCAAATTAATCTGTTTTAATTTAGTATCTTTACTTGTGGGATAAAATATAACTACATTTTATATTTTGTAGGAGATTAAACTGAACAGAAGCCCAACGGATCCGGCAGCTATCCTTTTGGCAGTTGGTACCAACAACCTGCCAAACCTACGAAGCAGCTTTGAATCAACGCAGAGAGAGTTTTCTCAACTAGTTGATTACACCCGCGAGCGATACAGGGATAGTCAAGTATGAACACTACTAATTCCATTTTGGCACATAATATTTAAGTAATTTTGGATAAGAAATATTTGATTTATCATACAGCTATTAATTAAATTACTACACTGTACCAAATAACCGTGAAATAACAGGATATTTTAAAGACACACTACCGTAATTTTACTTCCAAAACGCGTTAAAATACAAATACGGCGATATTTCTTTTCCGGTTGAAAACCCCGTTTTTATGGTTATCTGTACAGTGCTGTAGTGCTCACTTGCTGTACAAAATGAAGCAGGCCGAACGCATCAAATCGATACACCCAAAACCGAAACGCACATTATACAAGTACCCTTCAATGAATTTTGATTGGATAGGACACGTACATGTCGTATGAAACCGTCTAAAACGCAAAAACACTAATGCATTCTTCCACGTAGCGCCACCATTGATCATGATTCGCTCGTGCCCACCACCCACACTAGACGCTTGGGAAAAGACGCTGGGTCTTATTTGACTCGTATAGACACGATAAGAAGAAAGTTAACCCGTGACGTGCGAGGTCAACATTTCCGCATCAGCACAACGTTCAATCGTGGCAACTCACCTGATTGTGTCCCCTGAATTTATTAAAAAAACTATGGGGCTCTTGGATCCCTGGCGGCCGGAGCAACGTATATCTTGTGTACACAGACCCATACCCCCGCGCCGCCAACAAGAAAATCGGTCGAATTCTTCCCAATTTTATTAGAAAGTTGAAAACAATCCCCGTTCCGCATTCACTTAGTTACAAAGCAAGATGGAGGACAACGAAATTAACTAGAACAGCTGATCGTATAGGCGCGGACCAATCACAGGGCTTTTGTCAATGTTCAACACTCCCACTGGGGCCGTTTTCGCACGGTGATTACGCGATGCAATTCGAACGGTCAGGTCAAAACTTCTTCTGGATAAATCTGCGAAGCTCGATTTGCGTTTCTCAGCGCCCAATGTGGGCGGTGGGCACGAGTGAATGATCATGTTGACTTTTTTTCATAAATTACAGATCGCCGTATTATCTATCCTACCAAGACTTGACAAGTTTGGGCAGTCAGTAGGTAGATACAATAACATGCTGCACATAATGTGCAAACAGAAAGGTGTACGCTATCTTGACGTGAACGAAGGATTTGAGGAGAGGCACGACTGGCTATGGTGCGGAGATGGTGTTCATCTCAGCGATGATTACGGGGCACCATTGCTTGTGGAGCTTGTGCATCAAGCAATGAACAAGACAATGACCCCTGCGCCGCTCCCACCAACAAAGACAAAGGCACCCAAAGTAGTTGCTACACCGCCAAGGAAATCTGGTAATTGTTACATTTATTTCCATTCAAATGTTGAGTCTAAATGAGCTGAATAAGAGTGTATTTTACAACAAGTCTCATTCAGTGCTGTAAAAGAAGTTCATGGGGCAAACTTTCATTTTGCGTGTTGCAAAATGACTACCAAAAATTCAAGATTTTAGTCAAAAACACTTGATTTTGTTCACAAACAATCAAACCAATATTCTATCTCATTGGCACACAACCCAAACAAAAGACTTTGTATCGTGTAATTTTTCATCTGTTGTAAAAATGATTGCAGTGTGGAATTTAACATAATAATATTTTTAACTTTTCAGCAATGTCTACTTTGTGGAATTTCCTTGAACACCATAATAATATCCACTGCCTATAGCCGTTGGCCTATAGCAATAATGACGGCTAGCAACTAGCCAGGGGTCGGGTAACCTTGCGACTACAAGTTGAATACCTTACTATAATCAAACTTCATCATAATGTGTGATGTGAACTGGGAAAACTTTTCAATTTGTGAAATTGTTTGTTGTCATCAATTCCCGGATCAGATGCGTTGCATCCCCGGAATGCTGTGAATTTGTGAAGCTATAGCCGCATAAGGGTTTTAGATGCGATGCATACAATTAATTCTAAAGGTACACTATTTTTACCATGTGAAGGGTTTTTGCAGGTCACATCATATTATACTTATAAATCACAACTTTGTAGCACGCTTGTGATTATAATGTATTATGAAGCCTATTATTCGTTCTCTTTAATAGCGACAGTTACGAGTTCGTGCCAGTCAGAGGCAAAAGAGTCGCATGAGCCCAAGTATCGTTGTCCCAAAAGAAGCCGCGTCTGCTGGACACCTCTGCTGAAGGCCATGCAAGATTTTGAGAGGATTTGCGGCGGTTACTCGCAGTACGTTTCTACTGATAATGTCAGTTTTAGAGGGGGTTGAGGGAAGGAAAATGTTATCTGGATTTAGTGTGTTAACTTAAATATATCGACCATTGAAATATTGCTGAATACGTGCACTTTGGATTTCAAATAGATCGTTTTTTACATAAATATTTTTTTAAACGTTTTTTTTACACCCCCAGTAATTACCTAGTTAGGCCTATTAGTTTTTCAATGGGATATGTGGGGATGCTGCGCGCGTAGCACTTAAGAGCATATATAGAAAGTGGGAACATTTAAATTTAAACGGATAACAAACAGAGCTCCCAGTGCGGATGCAACCTTTTTATGGCTTGTTGTAATATCCCGTATAGTTAGAACAAACGCGTTCAATTCAGGGCTCATCTTGTCATATTGGAGCGTGACCATGCAGTTGGAACAACACTTTTCTAAAAATCGGCGCTGCGTATCCGACGATGCCGTGAAAACAACGCATACGCACATGCCCTTGGTGGAGTGTGATGACGCACTGAATTGTTAGACAACGGCCAGGTTGTTTCAGCTGAACGCTTCGGAGATGCTCCGTAAAACGGTCAACAGTAGTCGGCGCTTGGTATTCACGGCCACCTAAAATGCACTATTAATCTTGTCTACTGTGTACTCGCAGTGGCATGCTCTACATTGGAGTTACCAAGCGCCGACTTGCCGACCGTTTTCCGGAGTATCTCCCAAGAGTTAGGCTGAAACAACCTTGGGACAATTTCACGGAGCTGCTAAGCACAGAATTTGCTATAACACAAAATAGTTTTGCTCATTAAAAACAGATTACCAGCAAAAATTCTACGTGTTTTTTATGCTAAGCCCCAAAACAGCTGATTATCAATCAAAAACAATAAAGATCACGTGAAAATTTGGTCTGTAACTTTGCTTTTGCCAAGGACAAATGTTCATGCCAAGCAAATGTTTGTGCTTAGCAGCTCCGTGAAATTGGTCCCTGTCCTGGCTGTCGCCCAACACTTCAGCGTGCCATCGATGCATCACACTCCACCATGGACGTACATCTGCGTTATTTTTAATGGCTTCGTCGGATACGCAGCGTTTGTGCTTTCTGCGGGACATCACAACAAGCCTCAATTCCCTCCAAAGAAGTTACATCCGCATCACCAAAAGCTCAGTTTTGTTATCTATTGAGCACTGAGTATAATGTTCTTTTCACTTTATATATAATAATTATGTATATACTCCGCTAGATCGACCGTTAGGTGAAAATCCCATAGAGTTGTGCACAAATTAATTAATTTTATATACCCTATAAACTAACCCTATCTCAGCCAAACTTCGGAAATATGCTATTTAGACGCAAACGTATTAAAAAAAGTTTAAAAAAATACTATTTACGGTTTTACGAAATCAAATTATAGTAAGTTATGAATTATTGTTTTCAATGCGGTTTCTTTGCAAGATGCTGCAGCAACAAGGCAGTCATGACTGGCCCGGATGCTAGCTGCAAGGGGAGTGTTACCTATGCCCTTCCAAATGCCAAGGCATCAATGTACAAGCATAAGGTATGTTAATACACCGTGAAAGTTGACTTCCGGGACTATCGAATAAGAGCTTCAATGTGTAAAGCCAGTAGTTTTTTGAAAATTTTCGTTTTGACACTGTTCTTTTTAATAAGGTAGATAGGGCCTACAAACTTTTAGAATAATATTATTTTTCCTTTCAATTTACAAAATGTGAACGTTCTATCAAATTACGAAAACATATAGTTTCGTCATTACGTACCACTACCAGATTTTACTCAGCAAGATATGGAACCGAGAGACTCCCCCTTAGTTCCCCTATACCTATACACTCTAAAAATAAATTCACCCTTAACTTTTACCACTTGCTACATGTATTTTTGTCCCTCTAAAAGCATGAGAAGTTGCAGTCTTTTCGTCGTCGCCATACCGCATAATACGTGCGCTAGGTATAGCCTACACGTGCGCCAGCTTGACTGTATTAATTGCGTCGCCTTGTAGTTGCTATTAGGTGGGCGGGGTTTACAGTCAAATTCAGAAGAAAAAACCCACACACACCATGAATCCAAAACCATCATTTAGACCAGACTCTTCTTGTGGCGAGTCTGGTTGGCGCAGCGGTTCTTTCTTTGCCTTCCACCAATACGACCCGGTTTCCCATCCCGCCTGGGTTAACATTATAGTTTCGGTTTGTAGTCCCTGCATGATTTGGTGTGTTTTCCCATGAATGTTCTTCGGTTTTTTTCTCCAACTGAAACTTCAATTTGTTCACATTGTCTGCATGTTTTTACTGTAATCAGTAAATTACACTGAATGGGCACCGCTACACAGTCAAACAATATAAATATGTTCAATTAACTGCATGAATCTTGCAGCAAAACAATACTTTAAAATTGATTGGTGAAATATTTCGTTAATATGAATTTTGTATATAATTAAATTACTATAGACGACAACGAAAGACAAACCGAAGACAACTTTGACATCACCTAAGAACACCCCCGTGGATGCTTGGGACACGGAAGTTGAGTGTTTCCTGTGTGGTCAGGCGATGATAGACGAGGATGAATTTCTGGATCACTTTGTTGCTAACCATAGTGTGAAGACGGTATGTATAATGTGTCTTTCATTTGGGGTTATGTATAAAAGGTGTTACGATTTTCAAACCTTTTTTCGGAATTTATAAATTACTAACGTTGACGTTCAACGTTAATAATGCGGTAAGTATGGGTTCTAGGGCCAATTTCATAAAAAACAAATGTGCTAAGCACAAAGAGTCTACCAGCCAAAACTTCACGAGCTTTTTATGCTAAGCAAAACTGGTTGAATACCAGTCACAAACAATAATCATCACCTGAAAATTTGGTTTGTCACCTATTTTGTTTGCCAAGGAAGCCTTTTCATGTTAAGCAAATTGTTGTGCTTACATGTTTTATGAAATTGACCCCATGTCAGTTTCAAAAGTTTTTGCTTTGATTTCTTTTCTGATTATCTGCGTAGGAGTTGCTTAGTGAGAAGGAAGAGGTGGGCGGCGGACGAAAGAGGGTAACTGGCAACAAAAAGGTGGACCGCATCGCCCGAGTTCTGGCCGACGTACTGGAAGAATTCCCCGGGCAAGACAGAAATATCCACATTTCAATCAATACTGTGGTAAGTTTGCGGAAACAAATTCAGTTTTTCCGAAAACAAAATTCTGCAAAATTTGTTAAAAGGATGTGGAGATATAATTATTTAGGCATAAGGGAAAAAGTACGGGACATAATCCGATCTGGTTTAGTTGGTTCCCCAAACCCTCTCATCACCGACGCAGACCCCGACATCACTGACGCAGAACCCGACGTCAGTGACGCAGACCCAGACATCACTGACGCAGACCCCGACATCACTGACGCAGAACCCGACGTAAGTGACGCAGACCCCGACATTACCTATGTAGACCCCGACATCACCGACACAGATCCCGACGTCAGTGACGCAGATCCCGACATCACTGACACAGACCCCGACATCACCGACGCAGACCCCGACATCACCGACGCAGACCCCGACATCACCGACAAAGACCCCGACATCACCGACGCAGACCCCGACATCACCGACGCAGACCCCGACATCTCCGACGCAGACCCCGACATCACCGACGCAGACCCCGACATCACCGACGCAGACCCCGACATCACCGACGCAGACCCCGACATCAGTGACGCAGACCCCGACATCACCGACGCAGACCCCGACATCACCGATGCAGACCCCGACATCACCGACGCAGATCCCAACATCACTGACACAGACCCCGACATCACCGACAAAGACCCCGACATCACCGACGCAGACCACGACATCTCCGATGCAGACCCCGACATCACCGACGCAGACCCCGACGTCAGTGACGCAGACCCCGACGTCAGTGACGCAGACCCCGACATCACCGACGCAGACCCCGACGTCAGTGACGCAGACCCCGACGTCAGTGACGCAGACCCCGACATCACCGATGCAGACCCCGACATCAGTGACGCAGACCCTGACATCACCGACGGTGTTAAGTTTTCTGATATTAAAGTAAAGACCCAAAATAGTCCAAATTGTTCACCCGTCTCTCCCAATATCACTTCTTCTGATGGTCATTCCAAGAGCTATCCACCTTCCCAAAATGAACCATCTTCCATCACATTATATTGCATTTGCAGGCAACCCTATCATGATTCTAGGAGTATGATTGCCTGCGATGACTGCAACGAGTGGTATCATTACCCATGTATTGATCTCGAACCTCAATCAAGACGCAAGTCATATCTAGACAAAGTTCAATTTTTATGTGGTCGGAACGGTTGTAATGACGGAGAAAGGTTTTTTTCGATCAGTTTGTTTAATCAAAATTCATCAAACAAGGAGCATACATCGACATTTTCCAGTCCACCAAAACATCAATTAGATCCCAAATCTAAGGTAACTGGTTGGATGCAATCAAACTTAAATACTCCTGATCAACATGTCAATGACAATAATTCATCAACCGTCGATTCAAATTTTAATCTTTCCCCCATACTCCCAACCAGATCACCCGAAAACACATCCTCAATCAAACCGTCAGATAATGATAGGTTGAAAGTAAAAAATGAACCCTGCCCTTCCGAAGCAGTTGATTTGTCAATAGGAGCATGCAAACTTGATTTTGAAAATTCAATCAGTACACATGAAAATGAATCAATGCCTGAGACTGGGACTTGTACATCGACATTTTTCAGTCCACCAAAACATCAATTAGATCCCAAATCTAAGGTAACTGGTTGGATGCAATCAAACCTAAATACTCCTGATCAACATGTCAATGACAATAATTCATCAACCGTCGATTCAAATTTTAATCTTTCCCCCATACTCCCAACCAGATCACCCGAAAACACATCCTCAATCAAACCGTCAGATAATGATAGGTTGAAAGTAGAAAATGAACCCTGCCCTTCCGAAGCAGTTGATTTGTCAATAGGAGCATGCAAAGTTGATTTTGAAAATTCAATCAGTACACATGAAAACGAATCAATGCCTGAGACTGGGACTGGGAGTTTAACATACGAAATTGACAAAGTAATTCCTGAGGATGTGAGAAAAAATATGTGTGTTGAAAATGAAGAATATTCCGATCAGTGTTGTAAATTTTGGACTGTCGATTTACCACCACATAAAAGATCGTCGTTCCACGTTGATAGGTCAGAGTGGAAAAAGTTAAAATCACAGCAATCAAAGAACACATTTCCTAAATCTTGGATACATGCATTCACTAAAGGACTGAAGAAATTACACCCTTACTGTTCATTTCAATTTATACGTCATTACGTTTCTAATTCGTTCAGACAACGCACCAAATGTGCTTTTCGCGCAAATGGCTATTGTAGTTTTAGTGATTGTAGCGTAAAATTTCAATTAATCATGCAAAGTGAAATCAATTTAAAAGTGAATGTAATATTTACAGGGAAGGTAAAGCATCAAAAAAATGAAAGACGAGCAAGATTTGTCAGAAATACCAAACGAGAGGCACTGAAAAAGGTTTTAAAATACAAAAAATCTAGACGCGAGCATCTGGACAATCTGAAAACTCTGGATGACGAAGTTTTTATGTCAGGTTGTCGTGACGAAGCACCGAATAAGGGGGTACTTTATCAAATAAGTAGTGAGGGAAATCAACTTTCAAATTCTAGGGAAAGTGAGATACAGGCTCTTATTAGGATGATGACAAAACAACACGATTCAAGTAAACGTATTCCAGGAATTCTAAGACACGTATCTTTAGGTCCCCCGTATGTGATTCTATATTCCCAAGACAGTGTAAAAATATATCATCATATTTCGTCAAGGGACATCATTTATTTAGATGCAACTGGGTCAATCATACGCAATAATTCAACTTTTTCTGGATCAAAAAAGTACCAATTATATGATCTTGTAATCAGGCATCCACTAATAGGTTCTCCCCCCTTTGTGCTTGCCTCCCTGCTGACAACTGAACACAATTCAGTTCTAATCGGATTCTTTATCCAATGTTTCCTGCACTCCGAGCAGATGATTTATGGGCATAACGGGGTTAAACCACCTTTAATGTTGATGATAGATGGCAGCCCGGCGCTGTTGCTTGCCTCTCTAAAGGCTTTTACAAACGAGTCAGTGTCAGATTATTTCCATAGATGCTATAGGATCGTAACCGGGGAAGCTAAAGAGGGTGATTTCCAAAAAACTATAGTTCACTGTTGTGCCAGCCACTTCATGAAAAATGCAGCCAAAATGTGCAGAAAATACTACCGATCAAACTTTCGTGATTCCATGTACTGGTTAGGGTTACTCCTAAAGTCTAGTAATCTAAAAGAAATTGACGACATTGTGGAATCGATTACAGTTGTAACTAACTCTGAATTGTCCACAGATTATGTAAAAAAACACTACCACAAACTGAAAGGTAAAGTTGAAATGATCGAAGATGATGAAATCGAACTGAATTTGTTTGAAGACGATGATGAAGATGAAACCGAAGTTGATTGTAAGCAAAGTACGCCACACAATGACATTAAAGATAATGATTTGAATATGTCCCAGGACGAATACGTAAGAAGAGCACCCAAGTCGCCATTTAAGCAGCATTTTCAACGGGTGGCCGATGATACAATATTAAAAATAAAACAAATAGAAATGAAAATAAAAGATCCGTCCAAAATAAACAAAAATGCATATTTTGGTAAACAATTTATGTCACATTTACTTGAGTATTCCCTTCCCAGTATCGCAAATTGGTCGGCGTTACTACTACATGACACTGGCAGACATGGCATTTCAATATCTTATCAGAAACAATCCCACCTATACAACAAGCTAAAGACGTCCAAATTACAAAATATAACTACAAATAATAGAACTCAAGGTATCATCGAAAAATCAATGCAAGAGGTAAAAAGATCAAAACTAATTTATAACAGATGTAGGAAGCTAGTTGATTTTGTTGAAATGTATGAAAGGGACATGCTCCCACTGCAACGAGAATTTTGTGAGGCTTTCTGCTCAAAAAAAAATATAAAAAAACTTCCTAAAACTGTAAAGTTGTCTTCAGAAAAATGGAAAAAAAGGTTAAGAACCAGCACCCCCACCAAAAAAGGTGTTTACCTAACACCGCCAGCAATCAAGTTAACATTTAAGGACAAACCGAAACGAAATCGATCTAGAAATACACAAGACATCAAACACACTGACAAAGACTCCTGTGCTTCACCTTCCCCTAAAAAGAGGTGTGAAAACCCAAAAGTAGATCGAAAAACAAAAACACCCATTCCCAAAAATCCCAAAGCAACAAAACACCTCCCACGAGGCATTCAAAACAACGCGGTATCTTGCTGGTGGATTTCAACTATACAAGCAATGAAGCCTTTCATTACATCTTCCAAATTAACCGAAACCAAATTCCAAGGAAGTGGCGTTTCTCTTTGGCGACAACTTCTACAAATTTTCCAAAGTTTAACATCAAATCAACAAAATGCAGTCTCCTTCGCTGCCGTTAAGAAAATAATAGAACAGTGTGCACTTGAAATGGGCATTAACTGCAAACAACAACAAGATGCAGCGGAATTTTATTCACAGATTATGGTGCCGTTTTTAGAAAGTTCGTGTTTGACAAATGAAATAGAAATTGCTAAAAGCGTTATGTGCCTTGATTGTGACGAAAGTGTGGTTGTTGAAAGTTCAACAATGGGTACCTTGTCTATTGCCGTTCAGGGAAGCAGTATAGAACAGTGCTTGCAGGTTTACTTTGAGGATGAAATGGTAAACGGGGGTGCGGAATGTCTTTATTGTAAGGAAAGTCGGCCAAAGAAACTGATCACTTCTCGTATTCTCAACTCCCCGTCATTATTAGTATTGCAATTATTACGATTTAGAGCTAACGAAGGACAAGGGGAAAAACTAACAACAGAGGTCACTCCCAACATCATGATAAACTTGACAAGGTATTGCACCAACAACACTCCCTCACTATACCAACTACGGTCTGTAATTTCACACGAGGGTGGCTCGTTAAACAGTGGGCATTACATAACTTTTGTGTACAACACAGACGACAAAACATTTACAATATTCAACGACCAAAACGTGCAAAAATCCAATATACACAATTTTGTTCAACAAACATCACAATCTGGCTACTTATTTTTCTACGATAAAATTGAGAATACAGAAAGCATGTGTCATTCAGAACCGTTTGTTAAGCAGGCAGTCCTTAATGTAACTGCGGAAGATGAAGAATTTGTGCGTCTTCTTTGGGCGTCTTTCAATGAGAAGAATTTAGACTATGTTGCTGTGCGAGATGACCCAAGTCAAAATTTTCTTTCATTTCACCATTTAGCAACAATCTGCAACAACCCAAAATCTGCACTTTTAAAGCGACTGAAAAATATATATTCAATGTATCAGCCTGGGTGGCTAAGTGAAGTTACAGTTAATTTTTACATCGGTCAATTATGTGAAATTGCGAATCAAAAATGTCCGAGTAAATTTGCAGTAGCTCATTGCAGCGACACATTAAAAATTGTAAACAATCAGCAAACACCAGAAACATTCAAGATAATTTCCAAGAAATGTTTTGTCAACAAAAAGATATGTGGTTGCATATTTTTCCCCTTAATAGAAAACAGGCATTTCACTCTGTACGTGATGGACAATGTCAGCAACCATATAACATGCTACGACTCATTAAGTTGCAGCAGGGACAATCGACAAAAACTGATCATACATGGGAATGCCTTTTTCCGGTTTTTTCGCAATGGTAAAATGAATAGATACTGGAGTGAAATGCCTGGAGTCTTCAGTGACAACCAATCAGTTCCAATTAAACAAGCAAAGTGCCCTCAGCAGAAAGACGCATCCAGCTGTGGAGTATTCGCATGTCTCTATGCAGAAATGATATGCCTCAACGATCATACAATTAAGGACAATTCGGATGCTTATAGAATATACCTCACGCTTCAAATACTAAAAAGATCTCGTATAATAGATCCTAATTTGCGAAATCTGTTTGAAGCTTACAATACTGAATAAAAATACAACAGTATTATGTGCATTGCCGTCAATTTTTGTCAACATCCCCAAGCAAAAGAAGTACGACTTCGCCATCTGAACGGCTAGATATTACAGTTTTTCTCAATCGCGTTAACTGCAACAAAACTGACGATAAAGGGTTCATTAACAGGTCAAAAGAAATAAGTCCCCCCCTGGGAAATGTGCATTTTTCTGGAAAACAGTTAGGCCCCTTTCCCTGTTACAAAAATTTAAAATGTAGTCCGAAATGTTACACATTATTGTGCAATAAAGTTTCACCCAACAGTTAACCTTCGCCTTGAAATGCTGCCATTTGTTAAATGTGATGACCAATAAAAAATGACACTTTCTTGCATAGGGATTGGACAAATGGAGAAAATCATGTTTTACAAAACAAAATTATCTTCTTTCCTCACTTCAATTAATTTTCCTAAAGTGTACAAATGTACACATGCATTTAATGTTTTTGTTTTTGTTTTAAATTTTCTAAATTTACGAAGTACAGTAAATTAGAGTCACCCAAGCAAAACAATTTGTTTAAAGCATAAAGGTTTGTGGAAATGGAAAGGTTTTTTTGTTGGTCCTTTCGTTTCAGTAATGAAATAAAAAAAAAAAAAAAAAAATTAAATGCATGTTTACATTTGTACACTTGAAAATTAATTGAAGTGAGTAAAGAATATTAAAACATTCTGTAAAAACATGATTTTCTCGATTTGTCCAATCCATATGCAAGAAAGTGTCATTTTTTTTATTGGTCATCACATTTAATAAATGGCAGCATTTCAAGGCGAAGGTTAACTGTTTGGTGAAACTTTATTGCACAATAAATGTGTAACATTTCAGACTACATTTTACATTTGTGTAACAGGTTATAAGGAGCCTGACTGTCTTCCAAGAAAATGCCCATTTCCCAGGGGGACTTATTTCTTTTGACCTGTTTAGTTGCATTGTCTTCAAATCATTAATGTTGCTTTTCAGACAAGTTTCTTATCCTTTCTAGAGTTGCTCGTGCGACAAAACACCTAGAGAATACCAGTAGTGATAAAAAAATTAAAAAAATGGCCTCTAATCCCTTACATCTGACCCGCAAAACATAAAATGATTTCTATCCATAAATACCACCGTCCAAAATAATACGCAAAATGCGCTGTAAACACTGATCTCTATATTAGACTGAATAGGTCATCTAGTCCAGTCAATTTACGTTAAGACCTAGAACAGAATAAAAAACGTTCAAGCGTCAAAGAACTTAAAATAAATAAACAAACAACATCTGAACAATCTAATGTTTTCTATGTTTTCAAGACATAACTTTATTCACGGTCCTAGTCACTTTTGACAGAGTTGATGACTTTCACCCGACAGTGCGCAAGTCCATAGATGAAATACGTTTATTATTTTTCAAAAATTGATTTTTTTCATTAAGGCTTTTGGCGTAAACATTATTTTGTGTACGTTAAGAACGTTAATTTATCTGGGAAAACACACACGAGGTTTCTTGATTTCGGATATATTCCAAAATTGAACTCAAAGTTACGTGCATGGACACCTAAGTTTAACTTCAAATGGGTCACTTCATGGACATCATAAATGTCTTCCCCTGTTTTAATTTGACCTATTTCTGCAAAAACATTCTAAAACAAATGGTTTATTAGACCGAAATTTATTTTAAAAGACTAATATTTTGGACAGCAAAAACTATCCGAATTCCTGACCGTTTTCAAGAAAATAACTATTATTGTGTGGCAAGGTAGCAGTATTAGGTAAATTGGTAGAAAAGGTCGTCTGCTTGTGACAAGTCTAGTTTCGCGCTGTCGCATGCGTGATGTGAACGAATTTGTTAACGGTTAACATACAGACGCAAAAGATGAACGACACTTTTCCACTCATTGGGGGACATTAGATTTTTAGTATGTAAAAGGGTGACACTTCCCCTTCGTGACAGTGTTAACATGAATTATATTGAAATTACTTTCAGGTTCCTATTTTGATGTAAATTGACCGCACTAATCCCCGTGCAGTGCTGTTTTAATCTGAATGTTTAACTTACCATGTTATTACCTTTTTTCAAGTAATAGTACATGTATGACAATTCTTTGCCGAAATTTGAATTGTTTTTGAAAGACACCGCACATTCAAGGTGTGCATTTTTGAACAAACATCCAGATCTACAATTTCCTGAGTCTCAATCCGAATTAAAAATAAATTGCGTTCTGTATTAAAGGTAGTATACACCATTGGTAATTGCTTGAATTATCATGAATGTGTAGATTTGGGGGGTTTGTATTTCATAGTAAATATCGTTTAACTGACTTTTCAGAAGTACAATCATGGATGCCGAGAAAAGCACGAAAAACAGCGTTTGTTTTCAACCGGGGTCGAGCAGTTATTCTTATGTTATCTTTGTTTTTTCGCGCTCGCCGTCCGTCGATTGCGAATTTTTCTTCATAATTTTTTTTTTGGGAATAATTACAGGATATCGAGCGCAATCCTTTTGCTGGATGCCTAGAATCATTATTTACTTTCAATTGAGTAAGGTATTTCTTAATAATTCGGTAGTAAATATTTTCGATATCTGCAAATGGTGTAGGCCCTATACTACCTTTAATACAAACTATTATTATGGTGTAGGCCCTATACTACCTATAATACAAACTATTATTTTGACCGAGGCATTGGCCTGACACCTCCCCCCCCCTTTCCCATGTTTGAAAAGGGGCTTATGTCTCGTCCACAGTTCTCGTTTCAGTTTTAGGTCCCGCTGATTTCTAATTTTAGTAAAATCAACCTGTCTTATCAATAATTTATCTCCCTATTTTTTTCTTGAGAAAAAAACAGATGGGGGGGGGCCCCCCTCCCCCCGCTTCTGGCATCAGGCAACCGGCAATTGCGCTTAGCCTCAGGAGGCTCAGTCCATCACAGCCATCGCATCCCACACGGGGCGTCCAGCCTGCAGCTTCGACAGGGACACCCCATCCTATCCTATCGTCAGCGTTTTCACGAAGAGACGAATTTGGCCACGGGGAGTTGCACATTGGTTTTGAGAAAATCAGGTTTTAAGTTGGTCACCTTTTGAAAAAGAGATTTCGCCTATTTGCAAAGCACATATTAACTTATATTTGGTACGTACAGAGAGGTAAGATCTAACACTATAACAATATACCTATTAAATAACACTAACAAACTTTAATTGACGAGCAATTAATGTAGATATGAATTTGTCTGTTCGTGAAAATTCCAAATCTACGGTGGTGGCTTGTTTGCCCATAGCGCACGAATTCGTCTCTTCGTGAAAACTTAAAAACTGGTTTTGCCCAAATTTGTCTCTTCGTGGATGTATATACAATGTATATACATTGTACGCGCGTTGTTTTTGCACTCGAGCAACGTTTATATTTCTATCTCCAGGGACAAAATACAATTTGGCTGTTCGTGAAAATTCACAAATTATATTTCGTCTGTTCGTGAAAATTCCAAATCTACGGTGGTCGCTTTTTTGCCCATAGCGCACGAATTTGTCTCTTCGTGAAAACTTAAAAACTTGTTTTGACGATATCTGTCTCTTCGTGAATGTATATACAATGTATATACAATGTATATACATTGTACGCGCGTTGTTTTTGCACTCAGAGCAACGTTATTTTTTATCTACGCTGGGAAAAAATACAATTTGGCTGTTCGTGAAAACTGAAAATTCGATTTGGTTGAAATTTCCCCCTGTATGATTTTCGTAATCTTAATGATTCAGACTGATTTTGACAATAATAACATCGCCAGAATGTTCGTTGCTACCCACTTAATCGATTTCGGCCAAAAAACGAATTTTGAAAAAATAATGATTTTGGCCAAATTCGTCTCTTCGTGAAAACGCTTACGCTATATGAATCAAGCGGATGAGTGCCGTCTCTAGAGTTTGGCGGCGGGTCTGGGGGACAAACTATAGAAACACCTGAGCCAACCTCTCTAAAATCGTAAGCTGTCGGACTGTGGCCGATTTATTTATGGCGGTTCTCTAGGAGATGGACAGGTGTCGAGTTTGATTGGCACATTATGAGTACATAGGCATCGGGTCTGTTTCCGCGTCTGTACCTTTACTTTTATATTTTGCAGTTAATAAGGATGACAGAGAAAAATGTGGGCAAACGAATTTGTAGAATTTGGCTTGTTGCTTCATCTCTCTCAAGCTATACCCAGCAAGATATGGTTTCAGAAGGAAAACAAGGTTGAACTTAAAATAGGAAGACTTGCAGTGCCCTTCCAAAACTTGCCGCTAGAAACTGTTTATGTAAGCCCAATTGGATTAGTTCCTAAATAAAAACAAACAGCCTGTGGGGCATTTCTAATCAATCACCATTGGGCCAGATAAAAAAAAAGAGAGTTGTTGATCACCTTAGTCGTGTCCAAAAACAGTTCAAATCACAAAATGGTATACCAGATTGCTATGCAACGGTCAAGTACGCATCAAACAGATGATGCAATTACATTTTTAGCATAACGTCTGCGTTCAAAATGTTTACAGTTCATTTAAGTGATCACAACCTGTTTGGCCTTTCTCTGTAGAAAACTAGCGAAAAACATTTTAAAAGATAGGGCAAATTAGTTCTAAATTAATACATTAGTTTCATGACAAATTGTGACTCATCGTGGACTCTTTAGACTCCCGAGGCATATTTTAATCGAAGCTCCGAAATGCCACCAATTGCGCTGACGATGTTATAACTTGGTTGCCACTGTATTAAGTGGAGCCGGATGGGAATTTCCCCTTTTTTTTCCTCAAAAGGTTTTTTGTTTGTGGGTTTTCGCCCATCCTGTTTTACTGTTTTAAAAGTTAAAGTACAGGGTATCTGTGCTTTTTTATATATATATATAATTTTTTCGAAAGAATTTGGAAGGAAGATAGTACTCAAATTATTAATTCAATTTGATTTTTTTGAGGGAGGATGCAACACCCCTAAAAGCACACTATCTCTAATGTACAGACTTAATACCTCATGATAAGGTTTTGTTTTCCTGTAAGTATCCTTGTATACGTCTGCAAATAATATGCTTGTATTTTTGTGTAAAATGTTGTTAATAATAAATATTTAAAACAAATAGTCAATTCTTATATAGCGCCAACTCCCTCAAAAATTGACGCTCTAGGCGCTTTACATTAAAACATGTTCATTTAAAACCCGTATTTATATATGTTTTTCTGGCGATTTTAAACATACATTAATCAATTTAATACCCGGCTCATTCAATTTCATTTGAAAATAAATGCTTCGTTGCATCAGCATTCAACATTCAAAAGAAGTAAATGACTGCTCTTTACCTGTTGAGAAATTGACGAGTCTGAGCAACAGTGCCGTGGCCTCGTGGTACGGTCTGGAGCATTACATTTGTAATCTGTAGGTAAAGCTACAGGTTGTGGGTTCGAGTCCGGCCTGGGACTATGGTTCGTGTGCCCTTGGGCAAGGCACTTTGTCACTCATTGCTTCTCTCTACCCAGGAGTAAATGGGTACCTGTGAGGGCAGAGATGGTTATTGTTGTTGATTTAGCTGCTTTGCGCCGAAAAGGCAGCATCGAGCTGTATACTCCCAGGGAGCTGAGATGGTATTTGGAATGTGTCATGGGCCCAATGACCGGGAAAATCTCAGCGCTAAGAAACACTTGTATTAAGCGCTATATAAATGTTATTTATTATTTAATAATATTATTATTATTGGATCATTGCCGCACATGCGCAATATCGTCACCGTCACCACCAAGTACACTAATGTCACGTGATACGCGCGACCCCTTTCTGGCGTTTTCACGAAGTAACGCAAAGCCCATAGCTAATACACACGGATAGCGTCACTTCGTGAAAACTCACAAATCAGATACGCCGTTTACGAGTTTTCACGAAGTGACGCTATCCGTGTGTATTAGCTATGGGCTTTGCGTTACTTAGTGAAAACGCCAGAAAGGGGTCGCGCGTATCACTATCATTAGTGTTACTTCGTGGTGACGGTGACGACTTGTACACGTGCGACTAATGCTACTTTATTTAATTACCTAGTGCTTTTATAACGTCCTGGTTATGTGTAAAATGATTTGTAATGTAATGAACATTGTGAATGAAATGTAAATGTGCACGACGATGGAGAAAGGAATCCTGCCTAGACGTTGTGTAATATAGTTCTATTCATATTGTAGCGGCTGTGTATTTTGTTGTTGTAATAAATGTTACATGCGTCTGCAGACACAAAAGAAAACAAATTTTTGAGCGTTTCAGTGTGTTCAGCTTGTATGGTCTTTTATTACCGTCAGTCATTGCCTGCAATTCTCCAGGTACTAGGAGTGCCGGTGTCGCTGGTTCCCGCTGACTTCCGAGATCCCTGGTGCCTCTCACATGCCAATGCCCTGGGGACTTTTGTATCCCTGAGAATTATTAAGGTCTGTTTTCCTTCCTCCATGGTCTGAACGATAATAATACACTGGCCAAATAAGATCATTCAAATTCAAGAGGTCGCAAAGATCACTCACTTTTTTAAAACCAAGCAGCAAGAGACCGGTGTTCACACTCAAATTCGTTTTTATGGTACATGTATGTGCTTTTTGATTTCGTATGTGCCCATTACCGTTTTCACAAAGAATTGAATTTTAACTTTCACGTTCTAAACAAACAATATAGAAAAACGCGTGTAAACGTTGGTCCCTTTTTCACAATTTAAAACGTACATAATAGAATGTGCAAGATTCAGTTATCAGGAGAAAGAACAGATTCTAATCAGCATAAAATGTAGCAAATTTTGAAAAAAACACGTGATTAGTTTTGCACAAGAAGCGCCTTTTCGTGACAAAAGAAAAAAATAATTAGCAAATTTGACCTGTGGCTTAAATTTTAAATGTGAATATTTTTCGCGCTACGCATACGCCCCAAATTCACCTCTATGTGAAAACGCTAAAAGCAAGTAGGCCTATGCGCACCAAGGCGCCAACTTCGACTCTTTGTGAAAACGCTAACGTCAGTACACGCACCAAAGCGCCCCCCCCCCCCCCCCCCCCCCCACCCCCGCAACACTTTTGTTTTGTTTTACGTGAGGGGGATTTGGTTTAAAGACGTCTTTACACTCCGTGCACAATATTAAAGCATAAATGGGGAAATGATGTCATTTTGGTGAGGCTGAAAATAATTATTATAGTTGACTGATTTAGGCTTTAATATCCAAAATTAAGTGTGCCCTGCAGCATGATCTTTCAGGATTTTGGGAGGGGTAATTTTTTTTAAAGACGTCTTAAAGATTGGTACGAGCGAAAGTGGTACGATGTATTTCAGATTATCAACTACAAAATGCCAGTTCTTATGAGGGAGATTTTGTATCTAATAAAAAATTCTGCAATAAAAAAATCAACTTTGAAGATTTTGGGAGGGGTACTTTTTTTTAAAGACGTCTTTAAACTTTGTGCACAAAGTCTATGGAGAAAAGTGTAATTTTGAGTTGTCGAGGATGGACATTAATAGTGGCCCGATTCAGCCTTATCCAAAATTAAGTGTGCCCTGTAGCATGATCTTTCAGATTCTGCAATAAAAAAATCTAGTTTGAAGATTTTGGGAGGGGTACTTTTTTTTAAAGACGTCTTTAAACTTTGTGCACAAAGTCTATGGAGAAAAGTGTAATTTTGAGTTGTCGAGGATGGACATTATTAGTGGCCCGATTCAGCCTTATCCAAAATTAAGTGTGCCCTGTAGCATGATCTTTCAGATTCTGCAATACAAAAATCTACTTTGAAGATTTTGGGAGGGGTACTTTTTTTTAAAGACGTCTTTAAACTTTGTGCACAAAGTCTATGGAGAAAAGTGTAATTTTGAGTTGTCGAGGATGGACATTAATAGTGGCCCGATTCAGCCTTATCCAAAATTAAGTGTGCCCTGTAGCATGATCTTTCAGATTCTGCAATAAAAAAATCTAGTTTGAAGATTTTGGGAGGGGTACTTTTTTTTAAAGACGTCTTTAAACTTTGTGCACAAAGTCTATGGAGAAAAGTGTAATTTTGAGTTGTCGAGGATGGACATTATTAGTGGCCCGATTCAGCCTTATCCAAAATTAAGTGTGCCCTGTAGCGTGATCTTTCAGATTCTGCAATAAAAAAATCTACTTTGAAGATTTTGGGAGGGGTACTTTTTTTTAAAGACGTCTTTAAACTTTGTGCACAAAGTCTATGGAGAAAAGTGTAATTTTGAGTTGTCGAGGATGGACATTAATAGTGGCCCGATTCAGCCTTATCCAAAATTAAGTGTGCCCTGTAGCATGATCTTTCAGATTCTGCAATAAAAAAATCTAGTTTGAAGATTTTGGGAGGGGTACTTTTTTTTAAAGACGTCTTTAAACTTTGTGCACAAAGTCTATGGAGAAAAGTGTAATTTTGAGTTGTCGAGGATGGACATTATTAGTGGCCCGATTCAGCCTTATCCAAAATTAAGTGTGCCCTGTAGCGTGATCTTTCAGATTCTGCAATAAAAAAATCTACTTTGAAGATTTTGGGAGGGGTACTTTTTTTTAAAGACGTCTTTAAACTTTGTGCACAAAGTCTATGGAGAAAAGTGTAATTTTGAGTTGTCGAGGATGGACATTATTAGTGGCCCGATTCAGCCTTATCCAAAATTAAGTGTGCCCTGTAGCATGATCTTTCAGATTCTGCAATAAAAAAATCTAGTTTGAAGATTTTGGGAGGGGTACTTTTTTTTAAAGACGTCTTTAAACTTTGTGCACAAAGTCTATGGAGAAAAGTGTAATTTTGAGTTGTCGAGGATGGACATTATTAGTGGCCCGATTCAGCCTTATCCAAAATTAAGTGTGCCCTGTAGCGTGATCTTTCAGATTCTGCAATAAAAAAATCTACTTTGAAGATTTTGGGAGGGGTACTTTTTTTTAAAGACGTCTTTAAACTTTGTGCACAAAGTCTATGGAGAAAAGTGTAATTTTGAGTTGTCGAGGATGGACATTAATAGTGGCCCGATTCAGCCTTATCCAAAATTAAGTGTGCCCTGTAGTATGATCTTTCAGATTCTGCAATAAAAAAATCAACTTTGAAGATTTTGGGAGGGGTACTTTTTTTTAAAGACGTCTTTAAACTTTGTGCACAAAGTCTATGGAGAAAAGTGTAATTTTGAGTTGTCGAGGATGGACATTAATAGTGGCCCGATTCAGCCTTATCCAAAATTAAGTGTGCCCTGTAGCATGATCTTTCAGATTCTGCAATAAAAAAATCTAGTTTGAAGATTTTGGGAGGGGTACTTTTTTTTAAAGACGTCTTTAAACTTTGTGCACAAAGTCTATGGAGAAAAGTGTAATTTTGAGTTGTCGAGGATGGACATTATTAGTGGCCCGATTCAGCCTTATCCAAAATTAAGTGTGCCCTGTAGCATGATCTTTCAGATTCTGCAATAAAAAAATCTAGTTTGAAGATTTTGGGAGGGGTACTTTTTTTTAAAGACGTCTTTAAACTTTGTGCACAAAGTCTATGGAGAAAAGTGTAATTTTGAGTTGTCGAGGATGGACATTAATAGTGGCCCGATTCAGCCTTAACCAAAATTAAGTGTGCCCTGTAGCATGATCTTTCAGATTCTGCAATAAAAAAATCTAGTTTGAAGATTTTGGGAGGGGTACTTTTTTGTAAAGACGTCTTTAAACTTTGTGCACAAAGTCTATGGAGAAAAGTGTAATTTTGAGTTGTCGAGGATGGACATTAATAGTGGCCCGATTCAGCCTTATCCAAAATTAAGTGTGCCCTGTAGCATGATCTTTCAGATTCTGCAATAAAAAAATCTAGTTTGAAGATTTTGGGAGGGGTACTTTTTTTTAAAGACGTCTTTAAACTTTGTGCACAAAGTCTATGGAGAAAAGTGTAATTTTGAGTTGTCGAGGATGGACATTATTAGTGGCCCGATTCAGCCTTATCCAAAATTAAGTGTGCCCTGTAGCGTGATCTTTCAGATTCTGCAATAAAAAAATCTACTTTGAAGATTTTGGGAGGGGTACTTTTTTTTAAAGACGTCTTTAAACTTTGTGCACAAAGTCTATGGAGAAAAGTGTAATTTTGAGTTGTCGAGGATGGACATTATTAGTGGCCCGATTCAGCCTTATCCAAAATTAAGTGTGCCCTGTAGCGTGATCTTTCAGATTCTGCAATAAAAAAATCTACTTTGAAGATTTTGGGAGGGGTCCCTTTTTTTAAAGACGTCTTTAAACTTTGTGCACAAAGTCTATGGAGAAAAGTGTAATTTTGAGTTGTCGAGGATGGACATTAATAGTGGCCCGATTCAGCCTTATCCAAAATTAAGTGTGCCCTGTAGCATGATCTTTCAGATTCTGCAATAAAAAAATCTAGTTTGAAGATTTTGGGAGGGGTACTTTTTTTTAAAGACGTCTTTAAACTTTGTGCACAAAGTCTATGGAGAAAAGTGTAATTTTGAGTTGTCGAGGATGGACATTATTAGTGGCCCGATTCAGCCTTATCCAAAATTAAGTGTGCCCTGTAGCATGATCTTTCAGATTCTGCAATAAAAAAATCAACTTTGAAGATTTTGGGAGGGGTACTTTTTTGTAAAGACGTCTTTAAACTTTGTGCACAAAGTCTATGGAGAAAAGTGTAATTTTGAGTTGTCGAGGATGGACATTAATAGTGGCCCGATTCAGCCTTATCCAAAATTAAGTGTGCCCTGTAGCATGATCTTTCAGATTCTGCAATAAAAAAATCTAGTTTGAAGATTTTGGGAGGGGTACTTTTTTTTAAAGACGTCTTTAAACTTTGTGCACAAAGTCTATGGAGAAAAGTGTAATTTTGAGTTGTCGAGGATGGACATTATTAGTGGCCCGATTCAGCCTTATCCAAAATTAAGTGTGCCCTGTAGCGTGATCTTTCAGATTCTGCAATAAAAAAATCTACTTTGAAGATTTTGGGAGGGGTACTTTTTTTTAAAGACGTCTTTAAACTTTGTGCACAAAGTCTATGGAGAAAAGTGTAATTTTGAGTTGTCGAGGATGGACATTAATAGTGGCCCGATTCAGCCTTATCCAAAATTAAGTGTGCCCTGTAGCATGATCTTTCAGATTCTGCAATAAAAAAATCAACTTTGAAGATTTTGGGAGGGGTACTTTTTTTTAAAGACGTCTTTAAACTTTGTGCACAAAGTCTATGGAGAAAAGTGTAATTTTGAGTTGTCGAGGATGGACATTAATAGTGGCCCGATTCAGCCTTATCCAAAATTAAGTGTGCCCTGTAGCATGATCTTTCAGATTCTGCAATAAAAAAATCTAGTTTGAAGATTTTGGGAGGGGTACTTTTTTTTAAAGACGTCTTTAAACTTTGTGCACAAAGTCTATGGAGAAAAGTGTAATTTTGAGTTGTCGAGGATGGACATTATTAGTGGCCCGATTCAGCCTTATCCAAAATTAAGTGTGCCCTGTAGCGTGATCTTTCAGATTCTGCAATAAAAAAATCTACTTTGAAGATTTTGGGAGGGGTACTTTTTTTTAAAGACGTCTTTAAACTTTGTGCACAAAGTCTATGGAGAAAAGTGTAATTTTGAGTTGTCGAGGATGGACATTAATAGTGGCCCGATTCAGCCTTATCCAAAATTAAGTGTGCCCTGTAGCGTGATCTTTCAGATTCTGCAATAAAAAAATCTAGTTTGAAGATTTTGGGAGGGGTACTTTTTTTTAAAGACGTCTTTAAACTTTGTGCACAAAGTCTATGGAGAAAAGTGTAATTTTGAGTTGTCGAGGATGGACATTATTAGTGGCCCGATTCAGCCTTATCCAAAATTAAGTGTGCCCTGTAGCATGATCTTTCAGATTCTGCAATAAAAAAATCAACTTTGAAGATTTTGGGAGGGGTACTTTTTTGTAAAGACGTCTTTAAACTTTGTGCACAAAGTCCATGGAGAAAAGTGTAATTTTGAGTTGTCGAGGATGGACATTAATAGTGGCCCGATTCAGCCTTATCCAAAATTAAGTGTGCCCTGTAGCATGATCTTTCAGATTCTGCAATAAAAAAATCTAGTTTGAAGATTTTGGGAGGGGTACTTTTTTTTAAAGACGTCTTTAAACTTTGTGCACAAAGTCTATGGAGAAAAGTGTAATTTTGAGTTGTCGAGGATGGACATTATTAGTGGCCCGATTCAGCCTTATCCAAAATTAAGTGTGCCCTGTAGCGTGATCTTTCAGATTCTGCAATAAAAAAATCTACTTTGAAGATTTTGGGAGGGGTACTTTTTTTTAAAGACGTCTTTAAACTTTGTGGACAAAGTCTATGGAGAAAAGTGTAATTTTGAGTTGTCGAGGATGGACATTAATAGTGGCCCGATTCAGCCTTATCCAAAATTAAGTGTGCCCTGTAGCATGATCTTTCAGATTCTGCAATAAAAAAATCAACTTTGAAGATTTTGGGAGGGGTACTTTTTTTTAAAGACGTCTTTAAACTTTGTGCACAAAGTCTATGGAGAAAAGTGTAATTTTGAGTTGTCGAGGATGGACATTAATAGTGGCCCGATTCAGCCTTATCCAAAATTAAGTGTGCCCTGTAGCGTGATCTTTCAGATTCTGCAATAAAAAAATCTAGTTTGAAGATTTTGGGAGGGGTACTTTTTTTTAAAGACGTCTTTAAACTTTGTGCACAAAGTCTATGGAGAAAAGTGTAATTTTGAGTTGTCGAGGATGGACATTATTAGTGGCCCGATTCAGCCTTATCCAAAATTAAGTGTGCCCTGTAGCATGATCTTTCAGATTCTGCAATAAAAAAATAAACTTTGAAGATTTTGGGAGGGGTACTTTTTTTTAAAGACGTCTTTAAACTTTGTGCACAAAGTCTATGGAGAAAAGTGTAATTTTGAGTTGTCGAGGATGGACATTAATAGTGGCCCGATTCAGCCTTATCCAAAATTAAGTGTGCCCTGTAGCATGATCTTTCAGATTCTGCAATAAAAAAATCTAGTTTGAAGATTTTGGGAGGGGTACTTTTTTTTAAAGACGTCTTTAAACTTTGTGCACAAAGTCTATGGAGAAAAGTGTAATTTTGAGTTGTCGAGGATGGACATTATTAGTGGCCCGATTCAGCCTTATCCAAAATTAAGTGTGCCCTGTAGCGTGATCTTTCAGATTCTGCAATAAAAAAATCTACTTTGAAGATTTTGGGAGGGGTACTTTTTTTTAAAGACGTCTTTAAACTTTGTGCACAAAGTCTATGGAGAAAAGTGTAATTTTGAGTTGTCGAGGATGGACATTAATAGTGGCCCGATTCAGCCTTATCCAAAATTAAGTGTGCCCTGTAGCATGATCTTTCAGATTCTGCAATAAAAAAATCTAGTTTGAAGATTTTGGGAGGGGTACTTTTTTTTAAAGACGTCTTTAAACTTTGTGCACAAAGTCTATGGAGAAAAGTGTAATTTTGAGTTGTCGAGGATGGACATTATTAGTGGCCCGATTCAGCCTTATCCAAAATTAAGTGTGCCCTGTAGCGTGATCTTTCAGATTCTGCAATAAAAAAATCTACTTTGAAGATTTTGGGAGGGGTACTTTTTTTTAAAGACGTCTTTAAACTTTGTGCACAAAGTCTATGGAGAAAAGTGTAATTTTGAGTTGTCGAGGATGGACATTAATAGTGGCCCGATTCAGCCTTATCCAAAATTAAGTGTGCCCTGTAGCATGATCTTTCAGATTCTGCAATAAAAAAATCTAGTTTGAAGATTTTGGGAGGGGTACTTTTTTTTAAAGACGTCTTTAAACTTTGTGCACAAAGTCTATGGAGAAAAGTGTAATTTTGAGTTGTCGAGGATGGACATTATTAGTGGCCCGATTCAGCCTTATCCAAAATTAAGTGTGCCCTGTAGCATGATCTTTCAGATTCTGCAATAAAAAAATCTACTTTGAAGATTTTGGGAGTAGAGGGAGAATCTTGTTTAAAGACGTCTTTTTACGTATGTTCTATTCACAAACTGTATATTTTGAAGCTGGGTTTGGTGATGAAGTAAATTTTATGTCGAAGTGATCTTTTTGTTGAATATAAATATCTTGTAGAATATGGGTTAACATTGTGTAGAATAAAAATTTGACTTTTAATATGTTTATTTATTTTGAATTTCGTTCATTGAAATCGTAAGACTGATTGGGCAGCTTGCGATCGCGCTCGCAGACGACGTCTTTTTGGACCTCCTTTTGATGCATGTGTTTTATATTTCAGGAGTTCGAGGATGAGTTCGCGGATGAGTTCGAGGATGGAAATCGCGGATAGCTTTGGACAGGTAGCGTAAAGATGAAAAAATTATCGTTGGACTCGTACCAAGACTCCAAGAGTAGGAAAGTTCGTTTGTGCTTTGCTTAAAATTTTGGAGATTTCTTCCAGACAAAAAAACAAGTACAGATTGTCATGATTTTGGGGCCACTAAATCGTAAAAAAAAATTTAAAAAATGAGGAGTTCATGAAAAACTAAGTAAGGAGTACTTTATAAAAGGGTGGAATTTCATGAGTTTGTATATTATTAACTAGTTTTTCTGTTATGTTTTCTGTGAAAATTTTTGACGTCGGGAGGTTTTGTTTTCGGGTGCCATCGGCAAGATGATTAAAATATGGCGGTGGTGCAGTGTCACACTGGCTGCGTAGCTGCACATTCATTCCTTTCACCATGCAGCTGTATGCATGAATGAAGCAATAATGCAGCTATTACTTTTCGGTGGTTTGCTTTATTGGGGAAATTTACATCATTCATTAATACAATTCTTCAAAAAAAATACTACAACATACTGTTGTATTTCAACAGTTTCCCAATGTGGCTGTCAGTGTCACCATGGGTTGTAGAAACACAATGAATTATTAAGCCATCATCATTCATGTTCATCGGCATTAATCTTTATTCTTTCTTTAACCCTAACTCCCTAAACAACAAAGGAAGTTGGAGGATTTTAAAGGAATTGTATTGTTTAATAACAATCAGGGGGGGGCGGAAGGGGTGTTGCGCAATCATTTGCAATCGCAGTTTGGGTACACTCCATTTAAAAAAAAGGTAATGACCATTAAACATAAATAAATAATCCATGTTAGACCGAGTTACTGGCCTCTTGTTATCGCTTTTTTAACATTTGGGCATTATCTTGCGCTACTAGAGGCCGAGCCAGAAGATATCGAAATCTAGAAAGCTCTAGAAAGTGGTTCAAAATGTCGCAAAAATCCACACAAATACTTGACAACATACCTCTAAATCGTCTAAATAGCCTTCCATATGTGTCCATGCAGAACCTGACTGGCTTGGGGGTACTCACGATCAATTCTTGACGTGCAAATTAAGGAAATTCGATGGCAGTTTCCCTGCGACTATACTGAACTTCTGCTGTAGCCATCTTGGAAGTTGCATTGTGGGATGCCTGTGACGTCACAGGCCAAAGTCTATCGATCGTACCGTGTCGTACTCGTAGTCGTACTCGTAAACAACCGCGCGGCCGGGTTGCAGCAGCGACAGTTCATGACATGGTACAAGCTGTGTGTACTAGTGGCTGCGTGCTGAGGAGACCCACTCGCTCTGCGCTGGCGCACAACGTTTGCATTCGAGCGCAGCGTTGCCCACAATATAAAGTGTACGGTCGAGTACGAGTTTAATATTGGCAGCGAGTTGGCAGCTCGCTGCCAATATTAAACTCGTACTCGACCGTACACTTTATATTGTGGGCAACGCTGCGCTCGAATGCAAACGTTGTGCGCCAGCGCAGAGCGAGTGGGTCTCCTCAGCACGCAGCCACTAGTACACACAGCTTGTACCATGTCATGAAACAGTCGCTGCTGCAACCCGGCCGCGCGGTTGTTTACGAGTACGACTACGAGTACGACACGGTACGATCGATAGACTTTGGCCTGTGACGTCACAGGCATCCCACAATGCAACTTCCAAGATGGCTACAGCAGAAGTTCAGTATAGTCGCAGGGAAACTGCCATCGAATTTCCTTAATTTGCACGTCAAGAATTGATCGTGAGTACCCCCAAGCCAGTCAGGTTCTGCATGGACACATATGGAAGGCTATTTAGACGATTTAGAGGTATGTTGTCAAGTATTTGTGTGGATTTTTGCGACATTTTTAACCACTTTCTAGAGCTTTCTAGATTTCGATATCTTCTGGCTCGGCCTCTAGTACTAGTAGCGCAAGATAATGCCCAAATGTTAAAAAAGCGATAACAAGAGGCCAGTAACTCGGTCTAAATCCATGTATACTGTTAACATTTTCTCTTTAACAGCACTGAAAACATAATAGTTTATATTGAAAGAGTATTTTCAATTGTTGAGGTGCTTAGTTTTAAATAAAATGCGTACAAATATTACCGACAATTTCCCGTTGGTTTATTGCAGCAGCTTAACGTGTATGAATGGGTCCAGGTGGGAATTTCGTTACAAAACGTCTCCCCTAAAATGGCTACAAATATCGACATAATGTGAAAAAAATTATCGTTCATCCTCTGATTTTTTTCCACTAACGTAATAATTAGGAATAGATCTTTCATTCCTGAAAGTTAAATAAAAATCCCTCGGTACATCCTCTGGATATTTTGACCTTTTTTTTTGAATTTGTTTTTGAAAATGGTTTCTGCCAATTCTCAATCGCGAAAGTTTACGCCATGCCTGTACTGTACGAATCTGGCTTTGCGGACGTAGCATGAATCACTGAATTCGGGAGAGCTATGCACGGAGCAAATTTGTACGTGTTTCAATGGTGCGCTTCGAGGTAGCGATCTATATACGTGTTTACTGTATGAGATGTTCGACTCGTGAGCGTGGAAGAATGAATGAGATACATTTCAACGTTGGTGGCGCACTTTTTTGGGACCCCTTCCGCCCCCCCCCTGATAACAATGGTGAGGGAGTTAGGGTTAAAGCATGTAATTATTGTGTACTCTATGGCAGTACATTAATTCTTCTTCTGGATACTATTAAACACTGTTACAACAGATAAACATGGGCCATTATAAGTATATTCCTTGTTTGATCCTTGTTTGATCTCTTAATTACAATGTCTATTTAAATACAAATGTTTTTATGTGTTGCTATTGCCTAAAACACGTTTTGAACGTAGTTGTTCACTGCACATCATTATATAAATTAAGTCCTATCTTTCAGTGCACTTGCATGTCAAGGTTTTTTATTATACCTTGTCTGAAAATACATCTCTGCATGAAGCCCCCCCCCCCCCCCTCCCAAATAGGGAAAATTTTAGTCAGTTTCCACTGGAACCTTTATATTAGAGAAGGTTTGTTTGTCAGCAAATACTTCCATACTTTAAAGATTTCTTGCAATGTTTCCATGCATTTCTATTCTATGTCCCTGTACTGGATTTCCATCCTCGTTCAACCTCAAAAAATATAACAACAGCGAGGAAATGTACAGATTACCAGCTATGAAAGAACTACCATAAAGGGTACCTAAGAATACTAATTTATGGAAATATGATTTCATAAAAATAAAACGTTAAAATGTTTTCCAGACCTTTTAAACAACATTGAGCCAGGCTGCTTTCGAGTTGTTATTTTAATTTTAACACCCCGCACCATGCCCGCGGAATATTTAAGGCTGGACATGCCCCTTTAATGGACCATAACTTCACCAGAATCAAAATGAACTCTTCTATATTGTAGAATAACGCGTTTCTAAAACTACACAGGATTGTCCCTCATTTTCACAGTGATACCAAAGACGTAAAGCAGACACTGCAGGTATTTGTCCGGACTCCTCCCTTGCATACACCCAAGACACTTTGTTTCCAACTTCATCCTGAGACTACAGTCTCATTTCTAAAAGTAGAAATAGACACGAAGATCGGTGTCGGGGCACGATATCAGCAATTGTACACCAGGAGAGACTTCCAGGTAGGTATATAATTTATAAACCGGACACCTCGTTCTATTTGAAATATCAAAACCTAGATTTGTTCATCGTAAGAGTTACAAATGTTGATGTAAAATGCAATATCTCCCATGTTCATGTTTGATTAATAATCTGTCGGTGTTTATGAAAGTCCCACACACACAAGAAAGCATAATATTAATCCCCCATTTATTTTAAAAGGGTTAAACAAATGTACTTCTCTAGATATTTCAATTACGATGCACAACTAAAACCCAACACGTTTCCTAATTTACTCTCTATAAACATTATTCACTTTGTCAGCTCTGTGACTTACTCACGCTCGAGGAGAATGGTGTCAGCAAGGATGAAGTCATCTCACTCCGGCTATCAATAGATGATCAGAATGAAGATAATGTACCAACAGGTAAATTACAAACTTTGGGAATATAATATATTTAAGTGAATAAACTACTTGCATCATATTTTCTGACTAATAAGTAAGCTATTAAGAACAAGAGTCTATTTTTGCTGTAGGTGTAAGAGGTATCTTTATCGCTACGTTGGTAACCTATACAACACTGGACACTTTTTTAAATGTTTCACTGAAGTCACACATTCTTTTGGCAGACAAAGTCAACCTTGATGAAAAGTACCTTAAGGACTTGTCCTCGAATATTGAATCATCGTGGAAGGAACTGGCCAAACACCTAGGATACGAAGAAGCAGAAATTGCAGACATCCAAACCATCAACGAAGGCAGCACTGAAGCGAGCCGTCACATGCTACTCACTTGGTGGGAAAAGACGACAGATCGCGACGAAGCAGCTCAGAAGCTGAGACGAGCATTGGAGTTCGTCGGGTTGACTGAATTGGCCCAAAATGTACCAGGTGAGCTAGAAGTAAAGACTAAATTTAAAACAGACCCCAAAATTCCAAGAGTCATGATACAAAAGACTTGAATACTCATTTAACAACAACCAAACTTTACAAATACACTTTACATGTATTTTAAACAACAGGAATGAAATTAGTTTTAAAAACTAATATAAACAGTAATATGACATTTGTTGTTATTGCCACAGTAACGAGAAAATCGAGATATGAAGCAGCTGGACCCGAGCCAGAAAGGCGTCAAGATGCAGGAGGAAAAGAGGGGAGCAAACAAAACGAAAATAATCTACTGAAAAAGGACGTTTGTGATCAAGAAAAACCTGTTATCTGGTAAAATATAATTAAACGCTGCAATAAATGTGTTTGAATAATTTAACTACATGTAATAGCCGAAAAGCTAATCAAATTTGGTTCTGTAGATCATGCATAGACAGCCTTAAGAAAAACGTAATAAAACGGTGTATACATAATGTTTACAAATACAGTTGGTGGTCTTCATTTCTTTATATTACAAGAGCTCTAACATAAACACTCCACTCTGACAGTTTCAGATGCGTGGACCAGAAGCTGCAAGTCTTCGTCCGATGTCACCTCTCACACAAACCACAAACACTTTGTCTTCAACTGAATCCAGAGACATCCGTCTCCACCTTAAAGGAGATAATACATAAGAAACTTGAAGTCCAGCCTCAACAACAGCGACTGTACATCCGAAGAGGCTTCAGAAACTTCGAGGTAACGATAGCCTCAGGTTTTAGATAGAACATGCATGATGTATAAGGTTCGGTTCATTACATAACTATACAAATTACATGAGCCGTGTATAATACAATTTTGCTTGTGATGTCGGTACATGTACACTGTTTTTTTGCAGTTGCATGTTACAGGCCATTGACTTGGCAAGCATAATTTGCAAGCAGTGAAGTGTTTTTGGAGCGTTTAGCAAAGCAAGGGTTGAAGTTCAAGCAATCATGCATAAACGATTATAAAAAACGATAGTTAGTTTTAGCCCGACCGGTTTTGTCTAACGGTACAAATTAGGCACCGTTTAGTGGTGGGGGCTACAAAACACCAAACTGCCGTTTTTACAAACCTTTTTTCCAAAGATCGGGTAATTACATCGGTATCTTAAAAACTATTTTACCAGCTGTGTAACTTGCTGACACTTCACGACTGTGGAATTCATCAGGACGAGAACATCTCACTCCGTCTGTCTACTGATGGCCTACTGGGCGGTGGACTGAAAGGTAAATACTTTCATATTTGAACATAATTACCTTTCAAGATGGGGTAAAGTCTGCTGACGTAATACCATCACAACTTCCCTTTATATGTCACATCGTCCTATATAACTGTCTTCATGTAACTAAAATCCATATGAGCATCTTTTGCTGGAAGGTGAAGGTTTTAGAACATAACCGATATTGAATTACGCTTTTTGTCGAGGAGGTAGGGGGGGTGACAAACTTGGAATGAAATTATCTAATATGAAAAAGCTATTGACAAGAGGTACTTATTTAAAGTGTCTGAAGAAAATCAGATTAATAATTTGGGAAATTTTTGTAGCACGTATTGGTGAATATTGATGCGCATTATGTATTAGTGAGCATGTTGTGTAATACGAGACCATCGCCACAAATTATTGCATAAGGTGCGCCACTATTTTGTTTTTGCTGCGTAACATTTTGCTTACGACAGTTTCACGAAAATTTGACAGTGCGTAATAGTCCACGGCTTACGCAACAAATTATGGCGTAGCTTGCGCAGTCAATGTCGGTGGCGTAAGACACGTGGCGTAGCAATTGTTTTGACGGCAAATCGTAATTAACGTGGATCCTGTCATTGCTCCACGTATTAAGCTTTGTTAAAAGACACTCGCAGCTTTATGATTGAAGTAAAATAATTGCTATTTTACCCGTGACGTAATTTTTTAACGTTGCCGCACGATTACGCGGAAATAAAGTCGGACAAAACTATTTTCAAAATGGCGGGCGGAAAGAACACATATATGCAAACGGTCGTCTTAAACGCTGTTTAAAACGGTCCGTACGAGAATGGCGCAGCTACGCAACTTGTTAGTTGTGAAAATGGCGCAAGCTACGCACTTATTCTTGAAATCGGCTGCAAAACAGACATGTCTTTAAAACAATACTGGGCAAATAACGGCCATTTTAGTTTGACAACAAAAACAAAACATTGTCACACTGTAATAGTGCACATTCAGTAAAGCTTAAACAACATGGTATAAGTAAAAAAAGAAAGTGACCCGGATTGTAAAATAAATTGTGTAAGCAATCAAATTTGATACACCAATCAAGTATGGCAATACAGGGCATGTTCTCTCACTCGTTTGGACAACAACAACAATTACCAAAATTGATCCATGCTATCAGAAGTTATGCAATACTAAACAAAACCATTTGTATAGCTGTCCTTAGAATGGCATTGAGAATTTGAGTATAAATAACATTTTAATAATTGAAATTAAGACTGAAAACCTTATTTGCCAGATTTTGTGTTTTGAATGAGTAACAAGTGAACTATTTTCCCTCTGATATATTAATGGTGATTTGTTTATGTTTTCCTTTGCGAGTTTTGGTTCATTCATGGTAGGAAAACGTCCATGTTTCATTGTACTTAATAGGTATTCATCAGTTCGTAGGATGGTAAATGATCAGTGCTGGACAGCCAAGTTTTGTGGTCTTTTTATTGAAATAGACGTAACTTGGGAATGGATTATGCAAATTACGTTAAATTTTCACAGTCGAAATTCAATAAGATCCGTTTAAAATATGTACGAGTCACTCAATCTGAGTAACATGTAATGTCTAATTCCGTTACTTTTTGTCAAAAAAGGCAGCGAACACACTGACACACTGAAAGAGGTTGCATCTTCTGGGGAGCAGAGATCAAAGGATCCTGGATTGAAGGGGCCAACGCACCAGAAACCAGGCTACGGGCAAGTGGGTGCTACATCAAGCAATCTTTCGGAGATACAAGAAAGGAAGAAAGGGACTGCATCTTCTGAGGAGCATAGACAAAAGCATCAAGGAGCAGAGGAAACGGATACAAACATTCAAACGAAGGAGACGATGCAAGCATCAAAAGGTCCTGATTTAAAAGTGTCACCGCATCAGAAACCAGGCCACAGGCAAGTGGGTGCTACACCAAGCAATCCTTCAGAGAAACAAGAGACAGTTGTAAGAGATGTGTCATCACAAGACCAACGTCTAATGCCGGGTCCGAGCTCAGATCCAGACATCGTACCTGGTGGACTGCAACTGGAAACATCACCCCTGTCACCTGCTGTACTCGCAAGTGGACCTGCGCAACTCGTTTCAATTGGTTCCATGAGTTTAAGTGGCAAAAACTGTCCTATCTTCCTTGGGCCGGTTAACCAACCGATTTTCAACGTAAACGTTCAACTCTTGAAAAGGACAAAAAATAGTTCAGGTACGACATGTTCCATAACTCTCCAACTTTATATAATTCGGTCTTTTGTGACTGTTAGCATCACGCACACTAAAAACTGCTGCATCAGATTGATACTGAATCTGAATCTATATTTGCTCTACACTTTCAGGGTAAAAAATGACACTTTTCTCGGATAAGTGTAGAAATTTCTTTTGAACTGTTGTCCAACTTAGTTTTACCTTTTAAAGCTTGAATCTGACATAAAGCAGTCCAGGTATACACATATTTCAAAAACACTTTGTCTCCCACCTGCATCCTGTACTCTAGTAATTTATTATCTCGCTTTTATAGGATTCCCCAGTTATTTCAACCGAACAACGGTATAGGCTCAATTCAAAAATTTTAAATTCCAAAAGTTACCATGAAATCAGTTACATAGTTGCAATCGCGGCAGCTGCCCTGATACCGTTCCCAACGTCTATAAATTACTCCGTTTCGTATGAAGTGGGATCAAGAAAACATAAACCTTTTTTCAGCATGTACAGTGTATAATTATGAGCACAAAGCAGGTTATGTAGCAATATATTTGTCATAAAACACCAGTCCCAAATCCATCAATTTCTAAAATTTATAACAAAAGCAGTTGTTCTAATTACCTATAATATGGAAAAGCCCGATTGGTAGATACAGACGGCCAGTCACTCAGCAGCATGATACTTGTTTTTTTAAATAGAAGAACCAAAACAGCAAACTGTCAAACAACAAAACAACTGGGACTGAACGTATAGCGATAGATTACAATTTAAAATAGACAAACAAACGACGCAACTAGAAAGGATGTGTGTACAAGTGTGCTTGAAATTGAACAATTTACGTTCTTTCCGAAAGCGTCAAGTGATTTGGCGCAAAAATGTAGATGAACCATAAACTTGTAATTGTCCATTCATGCGGTTACTATTTTTATGACGCCATGCTAAGTTGTTTTTTTGCAGCTTCGTGACTTATAGTTATTGGCGTTTTAAGAGCCACATCCGTTACCTTACACTGCACGTTCATAATAATATACTAGCAAAAAACATCTTTCAGAGTATTCATTTTATTTCAGTAACTGTTGGAACATTACTTTTTTCAGGGCTTCCACACTTGCCGATAAAAACAGACTTCACGAGGCAGGGTAGCGAGGACAGCGCCATGGCTAATATTCTCTTGATTGCCATGAATGACCTATATAACAAAGGAGGAGCGCAACATTTGATTGATCAGGTGTCTCCTTTCCTACTAACAAAATGTGGCGTACAGCTTTTACAACTAAAATCTGGTTCTGTGAGTGGGGAGGGTCTGAACAAACTCTGGAGTTTGTACACCACTGGAGACCTCACCAGGAGTGACTTGGCTATTCAGGCGACTATACTGGAAAGCAACTACGAACAGGCTTGCAGATTCTTTGACAAGTTGGAAAAAGACCAACATAAAGGTAGATATATAAATCCTATATCACTAAACATTTATGTCCTTTTCAAAGTTTTGCCGGCCTGGGCCAATATGTGGATTGGGTTTTCAGTCCCTGCCTGACTCCGTGGGTTTTTCCCCAGGATATTCTTCTGGGGTTTTCCTCCCACCTCTAAAACTGTAACTTCTTCACATTAATTGTTGAATGAAATAAAAAATTGTTCAATGAAATTTGTTCCCGCCGTGAATATGGCCATTGATGCTGGTACGGCGTTAAACCCTAAAAACTCACTCACTCACTCGAAGTTTTGCCAAAAAGTAACGCTATCCTTGTTGGTTAAATACTTGCAGGTGAAGAGGACTTGACAGGCATAAAAGATGTACAACACATACAACCTGCAGAAAGAAGCACAACAACGACCGTCGGCAGCTCTGACCCGGCTGAACACGCTGCTAATAGATGTAAAGAAAAACTGAAGACATTGTATATGACCACAGGTAGATATTCACAAATGGTTAAATGGGTAGACGGCGACACCAAGAAGATTATTATGCCAAAGCTAACGTTAGTTAAGGCCGGTGGTAAGGAAGACAAAAGGGTAATATCGTATGATGATATGTTCCACATGAAAACACGAGAGGGCGTTCCGATTAATTTGCATATTCTAGATGGACAAGATGACGAGCAAAAGTCCATTCTTTTGGAAAGAATTGCATATGATTGGGCAACTGGCTTCAATCCCACACTCGGTAACTTCCAACTTGTTACTGTCCTGCAAATGGAAGAGATTGGACAAGAGTCTGACCTTATTGACTCGATCTATGCTCAACTGTTGAGTCAAGACACAGATATTGACAGAGGTGACTTGGAGTCATTTATTGACAAAAACCCTAAAAAGGTGCTTGTTCTATGGGATAAATTTGATAAGTCAATCCTCAACCTTGATGAGAACAAATTCAATTCAGTTCCCAAATTTCTCAATCTGATGGCAGCGAAGGGAATACGGGTACTTGTAACCACTCGCCACTCTGACAAATTCCTGAGCAGCTCAATGATCCAGGAACCTGTCACTCATGTGACAGCTTCAGAGGTCACTGAGGTCGAGATTGAAGCGCACTTGAAAGAAATTAACTCACAGGAACCTGGTCAGGCTGAGGATTTCATTGACAAAATCAAATCCTCAGAGGTTCTCTCTGACTGGGCCAACAGCTTACAGCTGATTCCCTTATTGTGTTCATTGTCGAAACAATCGCCACTATCTGACACACAATCACGCCTATACAGTCAGGTCATGAAATACATGTTTACACAACAGACATATATGTCGCAAGGAGAAATATCCGACGTACTGATTTCCATTGGTAGGACTGCATTGGAGGGTCTGGTTTCTCCTCAGCAAAGGTTGACATTTCGGAAAAAAGAGTTTGAGAAAGCGGCTTACGAAAAGGCCTTATATGCAGGTCTCCTTATTTGTCGACGAGTGCCTATTGGTCAAAAATCTGTCAGCGACTGCATACAATTTAGTCACGAAGCAACACAAGCATACTGTGCTGCTAAATACTGCCAGAGTTTACCAGACAAAGATTTTCTGGATGTTCTTGATCAGATTGACATCTACCCGTGTGATTTTCAGTATTTGTTGCGCTTCTGCTGCGGCGACAATGAGCAATGCTGCAAACATATATTGCGTATGCTGCACAAGAAGTTTGGCAGAAGAACGGAAGATAAGGAATTGGCGTTTCATTGTTACTTTGAAAGTCAGGCCACACATGTGATATCAGAAGATGTCATCAAGTCATTTCTGAGTACCGGTAGGTCTTTGTCAATATATTGCACAAACCAGGACACATTAAAGTCACTCATGTGGTTGCTGCAGCACGTTGCCGAGCAGACAGAGCTCTCGGGATACCTCGATGAAATACAGCGTGTTACCTTTCGAAGTTGTGATCTGTCAAGGTTGAGTGGGGTCGTAGCTTCGCGTTTGTCCACAATGAGAAGCCTGTCTTCAATGGGTTTACACTATTGCAAACTAACAGGTAATCAATGGGCGGCACATATTGCATCATCGGCTGGAGCGGTCCTAAACCTGACCAATCTTGACCTTTCAGGCAATGTGAGTTTGGGTGGTAAAGCAGGAACGTGGGCGGCTAGTTTGCAGACGATGATTCAACTGAAATCTCTCAGATTATCTTCATGTGGCGTCAATGAGCAAGATATACCACATATTGCATCATCAGTTGGAGCGATGCCAAACTTGGCCGATCTTACCCTTTCATATAATAGCCAATTGGGTGGTAAAGCAGAAACGTGGGCGGCTAGTTTGCAGTCGATGATTCACATCAAAAAGCTTGATATGAGTGACTGTTACATTTATAGTCGTGATGTAAAATACATCGCTAGATCAGTGAGTCGCATGGAGAATCTGGTGGATTGTCATTTTACTACTACTACTAGTGCTGGTCAAGATCACTCGATGCAGTTCAGGGTATGGACATGGCGTAAAGGCATCAATCTGAGAATTGAGAGGGTCTCACTTACCAGCGATAGTATGGTGGATATTTTACAGTCATTCAGTAATCGGAGAGATTTAGTCGGTTTGATGCTTGATGGCATTAGTGGCGTAAGTGGTTCCACAGATTCGTGGGCATCACACTTACAAAACCTAACGCACTTGGAGAAGATCAAATTAACAAGATGCGCATTAAATATCACTGATATTGAACACATTGCGGCAGCAGTAAGTCAAATGTCAAACATGAAATCCCTCAACCTCAAGGGAAATAGTTCTTTGAGTGGCTCTGCAGAATCATGGGCTCCCAGTCTGAAACGATGAATAATGTAAGACACCTGCAGATGGACGGATGTGCTCTGACAGAGGAAGATAAGAAACACATATCTGAGGCATGGAAGGGTGATGTTGACTTCATGCCTTATGATCGGTATCGAATGTATCGGTATCATGTAAGACAAATGGATCCGAGTGAGAGTGAGAGTGAGAGTGAGAGTGAGAGTGGGAGTTTTGAATACGAGTCGCATAAATCGACCACTGGGGCAATTCGTAAATCATCTGGATCGAGTAGAGCCGAAGACATCAGTAAGGCCGAGAGCCACGAGTAATCTAGTTTTAGACAGAGACTACACAAATCCCAAGTCACGGCCGAGTCACCTGAATCGACTCCTGAGCCAATTCATAAATCACCTAGTTCAAGTCACCCCCAAGTCACAATTAAGTGTCACATTATGTGACCTGTAAGTGTTTATTGTAAAAGAGTTTTTACATATTTTTATTTCCCTTATCTTGACAGGTTAATAGTTTAGGCCTAATGAATATTCAAGAGTATATACATGTTTATAAAATACGGTTACTATTATTCTTTTACTCAGTTAAGAGAGCGTAACGGCGGGTGGTTGGTTGAATGTGCGTTAACACTGGAACGTGCCTGTTGTTGGTTAATACAAACTGTCACAGTACCCATCGATGCCCACAGTGTTTTGTATTACCGTGAAAATCAATGACAATAGGCTCGTCGATTTAATATTCAACTTTGGCATTATGTAACCTTTCATAACAATTGTTTTGATTATAAAATCAGACTAATCAAACTAAAAATACACTCCACTGTGTTGGAGATAGTGATTTCATCCTGTGTGCAAAGTGAACAAACTTGTATGTTTTGTTTTATTAAATTTAAGTTGTGAAAGTTGTATGTTGGGATTTAAAGTTATGTTTCCTTTGATCTAATTACCATAAAATCTATAATGCGTGAATATGTTTCGTTACTGGCGCTGGTACTTTTACATGTAAGGTTGGAGTTCATGACACGGTGTATGTTTGTATCCACAAACTTAATGTGAACATAAAGTTTGCCTCTTAAATTAAGTCAATGTACATATTTTTGCAGTTTTGCTTGGATTTGAGTGCTAGCCTTCACTCGAGCCACCATTTGTTTTGATAATTAAGAGACTCGAGTCGAATCGAGTCATTTGCTTGAATTAAGTGACTCGAGCCAAGTTGTTTACCGTTATGACTCGAGTCGATTGCAACTCTTGATGATAATTGTATATTTGCATTATAGTCCAGGCAATCTACCCAGTTTGGCCATTCAAAACGGAAAAAATTGCAACAGAATTTATTTGGACACAGATGTCAGCTATGAAGTGTTCTGAATAACATACCAAAAGTCCTAAGAAATTACTGTTGCGGAAATGTGTTAAATTTGCAAAAATCCAAGATGGCCGCCATAAATTTGTAATGTATCATATCTCTGCTATCAGAAGAGATATTTGAATGATTTAAAATTCTATTATATAGTTTTTGGACACAAGGAATCGTTTGGAATAGGTTAAAACTTGATTGAATGCAATGCTCATGGATAAAAGCCAATATGGGCGCCTAAAATTCATAGTTATCACATATTTGCATTGATATACAACATATTTAATTGATGCCAATGCATGTACGTATGTTTCAAGTATTACAGAGCACAAACGTATTCACTATAGCAAACTTGTATAACATACACATCAATATTCATTCTACATACACATACCAACAGTATAATGATAAGGGCAGGTGACACCACATGATACTATCTACACTGATTGTGTTTATTGGGAAGTAGCGTAATAGACTAGGAGCAAAGTTGTGAAAGCCCTGTAAATAAGAATTTTGCTCAACACCTACTACATCCAAGGTTTGACTTCACAATATGGAAGAACATACCCTACTGAACACTGCTAGGTAGTATGTGGCTTCAAATTGTGGTATCACTTTTGAGAAAAACTTGGTTTTTGAGGGTAAAAAGTTGGCATTGTTCTTAATTTGGCACCAATTGTTAGTAAACAGTCTAGTCATATATTCATATAAAAAATAAAAAAATGAAGCATTTTATTTTTTATATATCTTAATATCTTATATAAATTATCACAACTATCATTTAAATATTTTTTACATTTCATTTTTATAAAGTACATACTAAAATGTGAAATAATTTTGAAATAAGAAAAAAGAAAACTTGTACGAGGCTACTTCCCAAACTACTTCCCGTTTTTTTGTGTTTTTTTTAAAATTTTTTTAAAGGTTATCTTTTAAAGGGGCGTGGCCACGCCCCTTTGTCTCCTTAGACCATAATTATTATTTTTTAGCCAATGAGGAACATTTGAGTCATGAACTCATTAAACAGCATCATTTGCATGAATAAAAGTGATGTTTATATGCTTTCATTGTGTCAAACTTATCTTATTTTATTTTTTATTATTATTTTTTATCAAATTATTTTTTTTGTAATATTTTTTGATAGCAGCGCTAAATTTATACCACAATTTGAGTCCACATACTACTTAGAGATGTTCTACTAGGTCTATTCCACCAGATAAAGCAATCGAACCTTAGATGTAGTGAGAGTTGAGCACCCACTTTTTTTTTTGGTCCGTGCTCCTAGTCTATAATCATACATGTTGCTTACGTTTTTTTTAAAATTATTAGAACGATTCTCGGTTACATGAGAAGGACATTAAAGTGAAGGACGTGTAATACTGGATAATGTGGAATTTTCTTTCTTTTTCTGTGAGACTATTAGGTTTTTTAATTCAAATGGAGTGCTTTTGCAAGAAGGTAGCACAGAGAAACCGGTTTATGCAGGCATACTTCAAGGAATGATCAGTTTTGTTGTGTGTTTTTTTAAATCAATCCTAGAGTTAGCTGCCGTGAATCAGAACTCATTCTATATTGGAAGGGGGGGGGGTGTTTATGGGATTTGTCACAAGTCAGAACTTTTTCTCATCGTTTTCGTAATTTGTTTTGGAGATGCTGAAGCAGTTCTGCTGCGTGAAGTACATGTATCATTGGATTTTAGGTGTGTGACTGGTCTGCAGAGATAAATCTGTATAATTATGATTTGCTGGTATGCCAGCAGTGTGGTTGCGTAACTATACTGCCCAGAGCGTAATTCTTAATTTTTATTTTTTTCTTAGTGATATACGCTTCATGGGAGGTCAGTTCAGGCCACATTGTTTTCGGAGAGATTGCAGTCTGTAGGAATGGGGGGGGGGGGGGGGGGGGGGGGGGGTGGTGTTTCGTGTACAAGTTTCAAAAGAACCCCTCCGTGCTTTTCGTTATTTTTTTGAGACGCGGAAAAGGTTCTGCTGACAAGTATCATATGGATTGTATTTGTGACTGGTCTGCAGAGATAAATCTTTAATTGTACGTTATCTAGTGGGTATGCCAGAAAGTGGTTGTTTGACTGGCCTCTCCAGAGCGTAATTCTTAACTCTTTTTTTCCCTTTTTTGTGTAAGACACGCATCTGGGGGTCAGTTCTAGCTCTGCTGGATGACAGTCCGTGGTTGGAGTTCGTGGACGGGCAAATACATCAAACGTCTGCAGGCCAATTGGGTTAGACATTCCCTATAAGCAGGAGTTTCAAACCTTGTCTCTGATTTTGGCGACGCGATGACTGGTTTGTGTATTGCAACAGTGGTCCTTTTGTTTTTAGTTCACTCAGTGATTGATTATGACCGGTGATAATATGCCGTCCCCACTTTTTAAAAACTTTTTTGGAAGGGGAGCAAGGCATATTTTCTGTGCTATGCACTTCATCAGTCACCATTGTTTTAGTTCACTTTCCTTTCCTTGTTTTTATTTGTGTATCGGTTTATATGACAAGTGGCAAGGACAAATACCGGCTTTTTTGGGGGGTGGGGGTGGGGGTGGGGGGGGGGGGGGGGGGGTGTAGGGGGGGTGTCTTGACTTATTTATTTTGTTTTAGTCTTGAGATCCATTTCTTTGATCATTGTTTTGTTCTTCCAATAGTTCCAATAGGATTTGCAGATTCTCCTTATCAAGATTTTGTACCTCTTGGTTGGATTGTGGCGATGCTTTAGTCCTAAATCGAACAAGTTCATCTTTTATGTTTTTGTGCCGTTTGTATGCCAGGATGGGTTGGGTATCAAATAGCCTATTTAGGTATTCGTTTTCACTAATCAAGGGCCAGTGTTTGAGGATAGCCCGTTTGAGGGCTGGGTGCGCGACATGTGGGTAGTATGGTAGGACGAACACCAGTGGGATATTGTTTTTGTTTTTTCACGCTTAGGGTCCGCGGGAGTCTTGCCCCTTTGATAAAGGAGGGCTAGGTCTTCGTTTGTGTATCCGCACTTTTGAAGTTTGTCTTTGAAGAATTCAACCCTCTCCTCAAAGTCGTTTAAATGGGTACATATAAGTTTGTATCTGGTCACTTCGCCCTTGATTAATCCGCCAAATACCGACTTAGGGTGTGCTGAATCTCGAGCTAGGTACTGAAATGTATCAGTTCTTTTGGTAGCTACTCGAGTATCCAATATCCCTTCATTTATGAATCGTTCGCCTTTGTAGATAATAAGGTCGAGAAAAGTGACTTGGCGGTGTGAAATCTCAGACGTGAACTTCAGCGTTGGATGAGTTTTATTAAGTGATTGCACTAGGTCAGCAGCCTGCTTTTCATTTCCGTTAAAGATTATAAGAACATCGTCTATATATCTCATGTAGCTCACAATTGAGGGATTGTGAGGGATAATTGTTCTTGTTCGTATTTAAATAGGGTTAGGCCTATGTCACAAATCTCCGGACTGCATTCGCTGCCCATGGCCACGCCAATTGTTTGTCTTCACATATGCAACACGTCTGTCTCGTTACTGTTGCCATCACGTTTCTTCTGTCAGCCTTGAACCGAAATAAGACTTTCTATATATATTTAAGCAAATACATAGCACCAGATGTTGGGGTGATTCACATTTTTAGTATATTAAATAGGCCTACCTAAAGTAAAAGAATTGGTGATCGGTGAAGATTCACGTGCAAATGTATAATACAATTTAGATTTGTGGCGGCCATATTAGATTTTATCCATGACCATTACCTCCAATCAAGTCGTAACCTATTCCAAATGATTTATTTTGCCTACAAAACATATAATAGAATTTCAAATAATTCAAATATCTCTTCTGACGGCGAATATATGATACATTACATATTTATGGCGGCCATCTTGGATTTTTGCACATTTAACACATTTCCGCAACAGTAATTTCTTAGGACTTTTAATATGTTATTCAGGACACCTTATAGATGACCTCTGTACCCAAATAAATTCTGTTGCATTTTTTTCCATTTCAAAAGTTAGTTTGCCTGGACTATTAGTACCATTGTATATGTTTCTTGTAAAATTCTAAGGTGAAACATGCAAGACATTGCAGTGATAGGTGATTTTATCTGTATGTATTATAATTATGTATCCGGGAAAACTGTAAATCAATACTTTTCAGTTCAGAACAAGGAAGCTTTTATGAAGTGTAACTTGTCATGATTTGTTATCAATCGATTACGAAGAGCGGCTTACTGTGATTGGTAAGCTATAAGGAGTTGTGAGGTTTCTACAAAGATTTCTAGACAGCTGTGTGAGTTGAATATTGTGTCAATTAATCGCCATCTTTCGGTAATCCCTCCAGCTCGATACAGGTGCATTTTGGTCAATAGAGATCATTATTTTCATTCACAAGTAAGTTTAATATTATTTTGTTAACCAATATTTGAAACTTATAAAGTGAATGTTAGCAAACTCCATCCACATTCAACAGTTTTTAAGGGGTCTGTGACGATGAGGTATGGTTAGAAACGTCTTAAAGATGGACTACAACGGAATAATGATAAAGGCTGTGTTGTTGTTTTTTGTTCGAGAAATGTATAATGATTACTAATATATCATTAGTATTCAATAAATCTTGTTCCTTCATGCAAAAAAACAACAAAATTGATCGGCGTTCTACGACCCAGATAAACTCAGTTTCAGCAAAAGCCCTTAACTCATGAATAATTCATATTTTGTGTGTGACGTACTACCCATGAAAACGCATACATATGGTGGCCCTGAAGGGACTCCGCAGATCGCGAATATTGACGTCAAATTTGACGTCAATATCTTTGCCGGGAACCAGTACAGGGCGGGAAATTTCAAAATCGAAGAATCGAGGTCTAATTTTGTCGGTCAAATTGCAACAAAATTATTTAGAGAAAAACATGACCGTAACAATAAAGTGTTACCTGAACACAACATAAACAAGGTCCGATAATAAATTTAATGTGTGAGTTTTCGTTGTAGTCCATCTTTAAATAAACACGTAAAAGTTGAGTCATGATTGGAGAGACAAAAAATGCTTATAGTAATGTTAGATGGTGTGGCCTGACAACATTTAGTTTCACTGAGTTGAAGTATAATGTAAATGGTTTTTTTATGAACGTGTTCTTTTATCAGTTCGGTGTTGCAACATTTGTTTAACTGTGGTAAATGGCATTAGTTGGTTTTGTTTGTTCAGTTTATATCAAACACGAATAACAAAGAGTAGCATATAAGGTCAATCGGTTGAATACAGAAAATCACACAGTACAGTTGATGTTTATTTGATTAGAAATAGTTGTTGCTGTTTTCAGGTCGACCTTTTTCTCTAGCTCTCCCTTCTAAAAATCTGGGAACGATTGTTACAACGGGCTTAATTTTATTATGAATACAATTTGACCGACATGCGTTTTGGTTTCGAAATAAAAAAATAACTGCATACTATATGCCAATGTGTTTGTGATATTGTTTGTTCATGCAGTGTTTGTTGAATATAAAGTTGTTTGGACTTTGAGTAACAGATATTTAAAGTTTGGTCATTATGATTAGGTATCGATCTAAATAAATCTTTTGTAAAACCCATCCATGTTTAGAGTTGAGACTGCGTCAACGTTCCACATGTCACAACTCTGTCTATTACTGTGATTTACTGGCTATTTCCCCCCTTTAATTAACAAAGTATTACTCAGACAAAATTAACATATACATTTTAAAATCCCAAAATATCTTAATCACAAATCTGTAAAAATAATAGAAAAGTATAGCAAAGGGTGGTTTGTATTTGTTTTATGAAGATCGGCAAGTTTGCACTGCAGTTGTGGCTTGAAATTAGGTGTGGACTAGCATAGAGTCTTCGTTTATGAACGCAGGTGATTGTAGGTTCAAATTTGAGGTGACTGGCCAGGTTTTGGTAGCGTACATAATTATTGCGAATGTGTTGTGTGCCTGTTGCGATCCTGTTGCGTGTGTAGCTTTCCCCTAACCTATTGTGCGTATTCCCAGCGTATCCCCAACTTATGCCCTGCGTATCCAACCTATTATTAGTTGCGTGTGAGTTGCTTACTACATGCGTTTTGAGAAATGGTATAGTGGGCCTTTTGTGGATCGGTGTCACTTGTTGGTGGACCTCCGAGGTGACAACATGGAGCTACCTCTTGCTGTTTTCGCCGTCAGCTCGAACGGAGGTGGCGTGCCTACGGCAAGCAAGAGGCTGATCGGCAGAGCTTTCGCAAGCAATGCAATGTTGTGAACGACATGATCAACCAAGCGAAAGTGGGTCACTTTTCATCACTGGTGCAGCAAAGCTCTGGAGACCAGAAAAAGCTGTTCAGGGTTATCGACAAGCTGTTACACAAGTCTACGTCCCCAGTCCTTCCGTCCTCATATTCTGACCAGGACCTTGCAAATGCATTTTCAGATTATTTTGTCACCAAGATTACGAACATCCGATCCTCATTGATGCCGGTGTCCAACCCTGTCCCACTTGTAGAGCCACATGCAGATCCCAAGTGCAGACTGTCTTATTTTGAGCCTACAAATGTTAACGAAATTAAGCGTGTCATCATGAACTCGCCGTCAAAATCTTGCGAACTTGACCCTATTCCAACTATGATGATAAAGCAACACATTGATGTGTTTGCTCCTTTTATTACCGAGGTGGTGAACAAATCGTTGGATTCTGGTTGCTTTCTGGACAACCTAAAGGTTTCCTACATTCGGCCACTTCTAAAGAAGTCCAGCCTGGACAAGAAGATTCTGAAAAACTACAGACCCGTCTCAAACCTGAAGTACCTGGGAAAAACCATCGAGCGTATTGTCTCATCCCGCATCTCTGACCACATTCAAGACCATGAGCTTTCGGACGTTTTCCAGTCTGCATACAAGCCATTCCACGGGACGGAAGTTGCGCTTGTTAGGGTCAGTAATGATATCCTGTCTACGATGGATAATGGCGATATCACTGCGCTGGTTATGCTCGATTTGAGTGCAGCATTCGATACCGTTGATCATGGCATCCTCTTATCTCGACTTCAAAACTATCTTGGTATACACGACACGGCTCTCGAATGGTGCAGGTCCTATCTCTCAAATAGAACCCAGCATGTCCGCATTGGCAATGCAATATCAGATCCTGTTGTTTTAGAGTACTCTGTACCACAAGGGTCTGTACTAGGCCCACAGTGGTTTACTCTTTATACCTTGCCAATTCGTGATATCATCTTGAAACATCATCTGAACTACCACGTCTATGCTGACGATACTCAACTCTATATAACCTTCAAGTCTTTACAGGAACCTGCCGATTCTTCGATTGCAAGACTGGAGCAATGCATCTCTGAGATCCGATGCTGGATGAAAAACAACTTTCTAAAGCTGAATGAGGAAAAAACAGAGTTTCTCTTGTTTGGATCACGCCAACAATTAAAAAAGGTGTCTGTGCCATTTATTACAATCGGTGATGCACAGATAGCCCCATCGTTGCAGGCCCGGAACTTGGGGGTTATATTTGATTCAGCAATGACATTTAAACCTCACGTCGCTAACACTGTCCGTTTGGCATCATTCCAAATTAGAAACATTGGTCGTATACGCAAGTATTTGAATAGAAGTGCTACCGAGCACATTATTCATGCATTTGTGACTTCACGACTATAGACAACGGCAATTCACTTCTCTACGGACTCCCTCAGAATCAAATATACCGTCTTCAACGTCTTCAGAATACTTCTGCCCGCATCATCACCTTATCTAGGAGGAACTGTCACATAACCCCCATTTTGAAGGAACTACACTGGCTTCCTGTCTCCCAAAGGATTGTTTTCAAACTCATGCTTCTGGTCCACAAAGCTCTCAACAACAAGGCTCCCTACTACATTAAGGAACTACTACATAAATATTCTCCAGCAAGAACTCTTAGATCAAGTAACCATCAACTTCTCAAGGAACCAATTGCTAAACGAACATGGGGCGCCATATCTTTTTCTGTTGCAGCTCCTCGACTTTGGAATTCATTGCCACTTGAACTCAGATCATGCCCTTGTACAACTAGGTTCAAATCGCTTCTTAAGACTTACTTGATGTCGCAAATTTTCAAGGATTAATTACTTGTTGTTGTCTACAGTGCCTTGAGCACCCTGCAGGGTGGATATGTGCGCTTTACAAATCTCATTATTATTATTATTATTTTCAGACGGCAGTTTAATCTGGTCAGCTTAGCACTCAAACACATACATAATAGAATAAACAGACGTGACCGATATTCGCAACTAGCCCGCAACTAGCACGCAGGTCCAACGCAACTTGTAAGTTTTGAACGCAACTCGTAAATTCTGCACGCAACTCACATGCAACTCGTACCTAGGTGATCGCAACCCTCACGCATATATAATTGACGCTACTGGAGTCTTACTCGACTCGAGGCGTTGTGACTAATGTTTTTTTTCCAATTCTCGAAATTCGTCTCAGCCATCCAGCCCAATCCTGGGCAGCACGAACAGCCTGATCGTTCTTAAGGCCGATGGCGTTGAGGTCGTCTATGATCTGTAAGAGGTAGTGCGACGCAGGTCTCCTCCCCGTCGAAACGGCTCTGAGGGTTGATTTTTAGGGTTTAGGAAGACAGCGAGTGGCACCTCAGGTCTCCGTAGTGCGTGACCAATTTGGTGGTTGTGGCAGGTGCTACGCAGGTACGAGCATACAAGTCGACGTTGGATAGCCGTACTGGGAAGTGCACACCAAGGCAATAGCGTAAGAGAGCGCGGTGGGTAGCGTCAAGATGCCTGGCCATAGTTTGGGTGATCGCAAGGGCATATACCCAGCACGATATGTGGCAGAGGGGTACCCCCCTCTTTTCCCTATACCTTATACACACTCAACCTTATTGTTACCTAACCCATCCCCCCTTGAAACATAAAAGGAATTCCTGAGATTCTGGGAACACAATGGTCAACACAAAAGAGGGGGGTTTTCTCTGCCACATATCGTGCTTCATATGCAAGGGCATCACAACTGTATAGTAGAACTGTCTCAACTGTGGACTTAAAATGTGCACCTTGGCGCTATCACTGGCTGCTCCGTCCCACACAAGTGTACATTTTTGTGCTGCGACCTAAGCCAGCTGTCGTCGCCGCTGAATGCTACGCTGTCTGCTACGTTGCATCCAAAGTCATCGCAGGCTGCAATGGTGACGCCGGCTGTTGTACAAATGGCGTTGTGTTGAATGTCTCCAATGCACATTACCTTCGTCTTGCTGGCATTCAGACGCATCCCCACGTTGACTGATGCTGCCTCGAAGCGATTCAGTTGGCGTTGGGCTGCGTCCACATCATCAGACATCAGCGCGGCATCGTCGGCGTATGCAAGGGCAGGGATTTTCACGGCCATCCATCAATCCGATAGACGTCTTCTCACCGTGTACCCATCTTCAAGAATGAGCGACGTGTGTAGAGTACACCAGATGTTGTGGCAAACTCGTCAGTACTCAGTACAACTCGTCAGTACAACCCACACGCAACCCACACGCAACCCACAGGTTGAATAGGTTAGAAATTAACAACATTGTTGATTTGGGTTGCGTTTGGTGCTTTTAAAAATATTGTTTACACGCAACTCATAGGTTTCAACATACGCTATGGTGTGAGGGCACTTTATAATACGAAGTTGCCAAGTTGTTTAAATGGGCACTATATGTCCTGGAATCCGAGCCGCCCAAACGCGTTTTGATGATGTTTATCGAAAAGAGCATTATTGTGTTATCTTGTGTTATTCTTGTGTAGAACGAGTTTTTGGGGTGACGCCCAAAACTTGAGCCAGAAAGTGTTCGCCTTTTGCGGACGTGTAAGAAACCATATTTGTGCATCGTTGCCGTGTGCAATTTATGGGAAACACACAACGTACGTTTATTGTAAATTGCATGAAAACGACAGAGGTTTGCGCACACCGGCCAGTTTCAGATGTAAACGACCGGGGTGTTTTCACGTCCTTTTCGGGAACGGTTTGACATATGCACGTTGTCATTATGGCTGATTGGCTGCTGTTGATCGACTCGACGATGCTCTTGAGTTTGCAGCTTAAAGTTGGGTATATCTGTCATCGACCGGCTCGCAAATCAAAATCGATGGCGTAGATACTGGGAGCCAGTCTATTGACAGGGAGATACATTTGCTGTAAGGTTGCACTGCACTAATTCAAGCCCCATTGAAAACAGTGTAAAATCAACAAAGTTCAGTGCCAAATAACATACAAGCCGACATCACAGGGGTTTCTCAAGCAAATTATTGTCTGATCTTTCGTCTTTCCATTTCTTGTCAATTTTAGGTGGGGAAGCCAATTACATGTTTAAATACAGTCACACCCAAACAAACTCGATCACTTCCCGAAAAGTGATACTTCCCAAATCTGTTTGCAGCCATTTTACAAAATGGCATCCTTCCACTTTCTCTGGCAAAAAATAGGACCCATTTTCAAGCGTAATTTTATCAAGTTTACCCTTAGCTGGAAGCCCCAAACCCAGGGAGTTGACCCTCGGCTATATTTATACAATTGTATTTTTTTTTAAAGCCAAACCGTGTTTTTTTTCAAAAGAAGTTGTGGGTGCATGCTAATGAAGTAGAGCTCGCACAGACATTCTCATTCCAAATAGTGCAGTGCACCCGCCGTCCGTAACCAACCGTCTGTAATGGTATGCGGAAGTGAAGCTACAAATCGCCACACAGCAGCCACGATTTTGTGATTTTGTGACTTAGTAGGGGTCCTTATGTCGTCAGGTGTTTTTTAAGACCTAGAAGTGATCTGAAAACAGTTTTTGAATGCTTGGTGGGTCCACTTTACAGATTTATATGTTTCCAAAATTTCTTTTGGGGGTTTGGTCATTTTCTGTGGCTATTTTTAGAAAAAAGGGGGGCAAAAAGTGAAAACCGCTATATATGCACGCAAAAATCTACACAGATTACTGATTTGTAATTCATATCTGTGAGTTGAATCTAAATAAATATCCGCAATGTTTTCAAATGATAATTAAATATGTTTTATGTATATAATATCAATTTTAAATTAACAAGCCACGCCCCTTTTAGGGGTTTCCTGATTCTAAGTAGTACGCATTTTTCAGCGATTATCAGCGCATGTGTTTTGGGTGCAAACCAGATTGAACTTGTAGACCAATGCCTTGCAAACATTGGACACAATTGTTCTGTGAAAATTTGTTGAGGGCGGGGCTTTTAAATTAACAAACCACACCCCTTTAAGGGTTTTCACTGGCTAAGTAGTACGCGTTTTTCACTGCGATTATCGTTACATGCGTTTTGGGTGCAAACCAGTAGACCAATGCCTTGCACAAATTGGACACCATTTTATTGAGAATTAATTGTGGGCGTGGCTTTTAAAAAATCCTACATTTTCTATTGACATTGAATATGAAATATGTATACAAAAGCACACGTGTTTATACATGTATATGAAGAAGTATGATGAATGTATTGCCATTAAAAAGAGCTTTATTCCATTTGTTCAAAATGTAGCATGATTCATATCAAAAGTCTTAATAAGCGAAATGCTCTGATTCATTCGCTTTTCTTGATATTAATTTTATGCCGACAGCATACTTTTAATGCTTTGGGTGGTAAATTGAAGATGGTGGCTATTTACTCAATGAGGATCCAAGTATACTGATAATAGTTAATACAAGGGTTGAGGTACCTGTTATAACAAGGTAATTGTAATGTCCCAAAGAACCTGGTTATAAAGGTGTTTGACTGTAGTCGCAGGGGTAAGTAAGCCCATTTCCCACTTATACAAATTTGAAGGCGAGTGACAAGAACGTGTGACGAATTGGCCAGACATGATACAGTCACGACACCGGCAAGATGCCAACACGGTGCCCCCTATGATACCCATATGACTTTGCTACGACCTTCCACGACTTTGATACAACCTAGCTCCCACAACGTAGTGACGACGTCGTCACGACCCTCATGACATTGTGACGACATCCCACGGAAATCTTTACGTATTTTGGGCATATATATTTGATCTAATATATTTTACGAGACCTATATCGACACATAGAGACCTCTATCTTTCGCCCTGTAAAAAAAATGTTCTTTTTCTGATATTTTGTTATAGTTTTCAGTTCTGACGAAGGGAAGTCACACTCCCCCAAAACGTCACCGATTAAAACATCAGTCGGCATTAAATCAGGTTCACACATTCTCGAATTATTTCCCAGAATACCCCAATCTATCCCGAATAAATATTATTGGTGGCATCGGTAGAAATTAGCCTCGATTCGCTGTTTGTATAATAAATACAATAACTTAAGAATGAAACAAAAATAATTAGGAACTTTATGAATTGAAGCCGAATCAGATCGAATGACTGCGATTGAGTGCGGAATAAAACCGAATTGTAGCGATTTTGTCAAGAATAATATATGGAAGTTCTCCACAATTTTCTAGAATGATCCAGGATTATGTCGATTTCATTACGAATGAAATAAGAATCATAAGAACGACGCCGAATCCAGACGATCCAGGTATAAACAACGATCCAGACAAGAGCTCATCGTCAGTCAGTTCTAGTTTGCCGAGCAGAGTAGATCTTCACATCAATTTTTTAACAGTTCTGGTTTATTCGGTTACTTCTGGACTATTCGTGATCAATTCGTACTAAATTCTGCTTGATTCTTGGTTATTCTTAATAAATTCTTAGGACAATCTGGATAGTTTGTCATTATGCGTGAATCATTCTTGGTAAATTATTATATTATGTTGATTTATTCTTAACAAAATATTGGAATATTCGTATAAGTTATTCTTATAATATTCGTAGATTACAATCTTAGTGGGTCAGCAGATTATGAACTAATAACTACAATAATAACTCTACAAAACTTGTAAGAATGCTGTAAGAATATATAGAACTATAGTTGCGAATGTTGAAGAACAAACCAATAATTGAAATTTGTTCCTGAATCACCCCAACAATTTTGAACATGTCCAAATATGTCAGGGCGCTTTCACGATCTTTAACAATATTTCACCGAGGCAGCCAAGAACCATTCCTTGATTTACTTAAGAATTGCTGTTCGTGGCAATTTGATCGGCTTCCTCTTTCTCTTCTATCATACAGAGTGCCCCCCTAAAAGCAATTTGAGAAACATATCTGGACAAACAAGCACACTCACACTACCCTGAGACCAAAACTATTATACCAATGAGTGGAAATCGTTCTAGAAGGAAAATGATACCAATAAATCTTGATTTGGGCTGTAGTTTTAGCTCCAGACCCTATTTTGTGAAGTTCAGATCAGTGGTCCCTCCGCACCGAGAACAAAATAAACTGTGCCATGTGCGATTTCTCGGTGCGAAATGATCGACCCCTGACTGTACTTCACAAAATAGGGTATAGAGCTAAAACTACTCTCCCAAATCCAGATATCTCGCTACCAGCTTTGGCCCCAGGGTAGTGGAAGTAATACTTGTCCTTTTTGTTATGGGCCACCCTGTGTATATATATATATATTATATATATATGCTTACCTTTTCGCGGATGGGATGACCGTTTGCAGTATGTTTACGACATTGGGATGACCACCGACGTTAGGATGACCGTTTGGTGGTCGACCGAACACCCAAGTACTCGATAAAATTTCATTTTTTAAAATGTTATTGAGTATGTCGATAGATTTCGGTACATTACCCTATAGATTTTTAATTTTGTGGCAAAAGCTTCAGGTAAAAACGGGTTAGGTTACAAATAAAAAAGTAAATTTTACCGTACGTTTCTATGGACCGGTCATCCTATCCCCGGATTGGTCGTTATTTATATATATATATATATATTTAAAATAATAAAATTACCTTTTCAACTTTTTCTCTTTCAACGTGCACCACTAAACATTGATTATTATTATATAAATAGGAAATAATATACTATTATAAGCAGATAAATAAATGATACGGACACAGTCATGATTTGTGTGGTTATACGCCTCAGCCAAACGAATTTTATTGAAAACGTTCTCAAAACAATTTTCCCGGCTACCGTTTTATGAGGGGCCACCGGGAATTGTGTATCACCACAGGTATTTAACTTCACTTGCTATGGGGCACCAACAGCCCCCAGAGCACCATCAGCTCTGTACCAATGTCAGAGTTTGGGCACCATAAGCCCCTAGGCACCATCAGCCTAGACCATTAATCATTCTACACAATGGGCGCCAACAGCCCCTGGGCATCAAAGGCCCAGAACCAATTTTCTTGTGAAGTTAGTGTTTCGATCATCGAGTGACCTGGTTTGTTGACCCCGCCAGGAGACCAGGTCAACCTACCGTTAGGTCAGTTAACTGCCACCATTTGCACAATGATAGCCAACATCTGCAAGACATTAAACTACACGTATATACAATCCTTTAACAAGACAAAACTAGAATACATACACACTATATAGTTTACAGGCCCGTTCGTTCCTTGGTTTGTACTTACAGAAGAAAGGAACGGTGCTCATCCCCTGTTGTACTGACTCAGGGGACGAGCGATCACCTGTTCACAACAATAATCTAAGTTAGGGCTAAATTGTTAAATCGTTCCTTTAATTGGTATAGATCATGGCCCTTTATATTAACAAAGCAGGGAAAACTCATGGGCTGTTTTATTTCACTTGCACAAAAAGGCCCTCTCAAAGAGGAGGAAGTTGGGGAGGTGGTGGGAAAATAAATTTGTTAAGACGTATTCAATGTGTTTATTCGCCGAACGTTTTCAAAGTGTTCATTCGCCGAAGGCTGAGACCAAAGTGGCCGCATGGCTTGGTTTGCACACCGCATGAATATTGGTTAGCATTCCCGTGATCTGATTGGTTTATGCCGTTGGAAAACTTTCCAGTCACCCTCTTGTCTTTTATGTATGTACAGTTTTCTTGCGGCTTAGACTCAGTGCGGTTTATACACGCATTGCTAGCTACGCTGGGGGCCTGAAGCGGCATACGCGGTAATTCCATGTTCCTGCTTATAAATAATTTGATCTTTGAGGGATAAAATTTGTTATAAGCAGATAAATAAATGATACGGACACAGTCATGATTTGTGTGGTTATACGCCTCAGCCAAACGAATTTTATTGAAAACGTTCTCAAAACAATTTTCCCGGCTACCGTTTTATGAGGGGCCACCGGGAATTGTGTATCACCACAGGTATTTAACTTCACTTGCTATGGGGCACCAACAGCCCCCAGAGCACCATCAGCTCTGTACCAATGTCAGAGTTTGGGCACCATAAGCCCCTAGGCACCATCAGCCTAGACCATTAATCATTCTACACAATGGGCGCCAACAGCCCCTGGGCATCAAAGGCCCAGAACCAATTTTCTTGTGAAGTTAGTGTTTCGATCATCGAGTGACCTGGTTTGTTGACCCCGCCAGGAGACCAGGTCAACCTACCGTTAGGTCAGTTAACTGCCACCATTTGCACAATGATAGCCAACATCTGCAAGACATTAAACTACACGTATATACAATCCTTTAACAAGACAAAACTAGAATACATACACACTATATAGTTTACAGGCCCGTTCGTTCCTTGGTTTGTACTTACAGAAGGAAGGAACGGTGCTCATCCCCTGTTGTACTGACTCAGGGGACGAGCGATCACCTGTTCACAACAATAATCTAAGTTAGGGCTAAATTGTTAAATCGTTCCTTTAATTGGTATAGATCATGGCCCTTTATATTAACAAAGCAGGGAAAACTCATGGGCTGTTTTATTTCACTTGCACAAAAAGGCCACACGCGCTCGCGCGGCCAAGGAAAGAAAAACAACCCAATTCGGACATTCATCCCTCCAAATACGGCAGGCCTACAACTAACCGTACATGAAGTGTCGAATGGCCGACTGAAAATTTTCCCTGAAAATTGTATTGCCAGCGGGTGAAAGATGCACCCCATCTTGCCTATACAAGTGAAAATGGGTTCGAATGATTTGGGGGTGATTTAAACTGATTGCGCCCAATCTGCCGCAGCGGGACCTTGCCCAGCGGTTAACTGCTCGCCGTTGCCTGTTCATACTGTCCTGGGGATTGGCCCCGTAATAGAACGCCCTGGGGAGTATTTCGGACCAGAGCAAAAGTGTATCTGGATATGTATTTCTACAAAACTGCATGAAAATCACAACGCGTTGTCGCATCGAGAAAAAATCAATATTGCCCAGGTCATTTGAACCCAAATGTACAATGATAACGGAAGGAAGGGGCCCTTGTATACTTTGTAGTAATTCAGGAAGATCGTTTAGTCCGGCACCGCTTTTGCCTTGCCACAACACAGTGATATTGGGATCCAAAGGCTGCGCTACCCAGCGAATGAGGGAATCCCCAACGATCCACACGGGACCTGTCAAATTAGTGCAAACAAGGGAATTCTTATATCATAATGTTGTCAGTATCCTTATATTCCTGGCATATTGACCGTAGGATTGGGACGAATATAAGTAAATACAGCGTCCGATCGCCAGCGACCCATGCGTTGAATGTCCGTTGGAGGGACCCCCAATTCATAAGCCGTCGTGGCCGCGCCTATGCGAAATGAGTGGGCACGATAATGGCCTCCCTGTAGCCCACAAAAGGACAGGGCTTTTTTTCAAGATTGCATTGAACTGGTATGCTGTTAATGGAGTGCCATCAAAATGACAAAATAACGGGCCTTGGCATTGGGGGCGAATTGCCACATAGGCGTGCAGGGCCCGTACAGGGCATAAATCGGGGTTGCGTGAGGAATTCAGCAGTATCTTTTGGGGGGCTCCCGTTTTATTATTTTTACTGTGGTTAAAGGAAACTAAAACGGCAGCGGTTGGAGTCCCCCAACCGGTGATGTGTATATCTGAAATGTGGAGGAGAGAGTCTTGCGTTTCGTGCTTTGAGTTTGCAGCGAATTCTCCCAAACGCATAAAGCCAAAAAAGGCACTAAGCACTACTGCTTTAAATAGGGAAGCCTCGTAATGCGAAAAACAGACCTGCTGAAATGTCAGAATTAATTTGGAAAGAATTGGCAACGACATTGGCAAGCGTTTGTCCCCTGCATTATGGTCCCTCCGGCAACCCTCAAGAAGTTTGGAAACCAGAAAATCTTTGGTTGGATCCGGCCACCCATTAATTTTGTGATAACATGCAACCCCGGCAAGATATGTGGTAATCGTGGCGGGAGCTAAACCCTGTAAAGATAGCCAAGCTACAAACTCTCTGATATCACTGACTTGTGCAGGCAAAGCGGAAATGTCCCTTTCTTTAAATTTACAGAACGCGTTCAACCCGCAAGTGTACGACTTGTGTGTATGTGACGAAAAAGCTACCGACAGCAGACGAGTCATTTCGTCGCCTACCAGGTTTGGGGTAGGCTGGGCAACGGAGTCATTGCAGCGGCCGCCAGCGGATGAGCATCCCGAAATCTGTTTGTCTGGAAACGAGACAAAGCATCGGCAATATCATTGGTTGCGCCGGGGACATGGGTAGCCTTAAAATGGATATTGAATGTTAAGCAATCGATCACGAACATCCGCAAAAGGTGCATGATCTTTGGGCAGCGCGACGTTTGTCGGTTGATAATTTGCACGACTGCAACATTGTCGCAGTGAAACATGACCCGTTGATTGGCCAGTACGTGTCCCCAACAACGGACCGCCACCATGATAGGAAAAAATTCTAAAAACGCAATCGAAGGGGAAGTCTGCATTAATTCGGGTTGCCATTTGCCTTGAAACCACCTGTCGCCAAAATATGCCCCAAATCCAATGCTAGCTGCTGCATCAGTGTATAACTGCAATGCTGTGTTTGACCGCCATTCGCTGTCCTGAATAGCGGACACCCCGTTAAAATGAGTGAGAAATTCATTCCACATAAGTAAGTCCAACTTAGCCCCTTTAGTCAGTCGAATTTTATGATGCGGCAAAGCCACGCCACGCGTGAGAGCAATAAGGCGGCCCATGAATGCGCGGCCAGGTGCGATAGCCTTGCATAAAAAATTGAGTGAACCGATTAAGGACTGCATGCGGACTAATGTGATTTTACGGCAGCGCATCGTGTGTTCTAATTGCTCACGCAGCGCCCGCACTTTAGCCATTGGGACACAAATTTGCTTGTGCACCGTGTCAATCTCGAGACCCAGATATGTCATTTCCTGGGAGGGGCCCTCCGTTTTTTCTTGGGCAATGGGCACCCCCAAAACCGCACAAACTTGTTCAAAAACTCGAAGGGTCGCCGCGCACGAGGCGTAGGTCCAGCCAATGAACAAAAAATCGTCTAAGTAGTGCGTTACCAAAGTACTATTCGCCACCTCCTTGACCTTAAATTCCAGAAAGGTACTAAATTTCTCAAAAAGAGAGCACGATATTGTACAGCCCATTGGCAGGCACTTATCATAATAATACTGCCCTTCAAACATAAAACCCAAAAGATCATAATCGTCGGGATTATTGGGGAGAAGCCGAAAGGCCGATTTTATGTCGGATTTAGCCAGCCACCCCCCTTGGCCCGCTGACATAGCTAGATCAACGGCTGCATCGAACGATGCGTAGTTAACCCGGGACTCGTTCTTATCAATGAAGTCATTTATTGAACTGCCTGTGGGGAATGACAAATGATGGATAAGCCTAAACGAGTTTGGTTCGCGTTTTGGCACTAGGCCTATGGGGGAACACTGTAATGTAGGAAAAGGTGGAGAGGGAAAGGGGCCAGCTATCCTATTCATGTTAATTTCCTTAGCCAGTTTCTCTTTAACTATGTCTGGCCTAGCCGCCGCTGACGATAAGCAGGTGGCCTGGCGACTGCATCTGGGGCCTGTGTACCTCAATGAAAAACCCTTAGAAAACCCCTCCTCTAGAATCTTTGCGTCGGCTGTGGGGTAGCCCATTAGCCACTTGCGCAGCACAAATAGTTTAATTGGAGTTGGGGGGACGAAAAGAATGCCCCCCTCCTCCGGCTTTCGAATTCATGTTCGGAGCGCCGTGGGAGTGTTTTGGAGCACCAGTATTTTGACTGGTGTTGTGTTTGCGCCCAAGTGTGGATGTCATGGCAGTGGAACCTGCTACGTTAGCTGCGTTAATTCTGGAGGAAGGGTTTTTCCGCCAAGCATAAGGGGAACTAGCCGAAGGCCCTACTTTACAAACGACGGCCCCATGGCCCCCATGTGCACACTTACTACATACATGCCTAAATTTACATGAATGGAAATGGCAGCCCTGTGGCCCATTAAATGCAAAACATAACCCCTGGCCTGGCATGGCCGTCTGCTTATAACTATTCTTATCATTACGGGGCCCGCTGGAGCTGCCATGTGCCATGGTTGCCACCGTACCCGCGGCAGCCACTGTTAGCCACAGTTCAGTGTCAATGTTCCCCCAGCTACGACTCGGGTTCGATTCCTGCCGAAGCCGAAAATGCTCGTCGTAGCTGCGCCAGCCGAAACCCGGAAATTGGCGCGCCGCGAGCCGTACCGTTTCTGCATATTTTAGCAGTTCGGTCGTGCGTGCTGGATGGCGCATGAGGAAAATTGACATGAACGTGTGGAATGCCGACGACCATTTATCGACAGAATCAATTTTTTTTTAATGCAAGGGGTTTACCTTTCGGACAACCATGCGGTTGCCCTCCATAGCTAGCGTAAGCTCCTCGCCCTCGTCTGCCCTTGCTAAAGCGGCCGCCGCAGGTACGGTATCTGCGCAAAGTAGTGCTAAATTAACATAGGCACTATTCCAAATTTTTTCCTTGACAGAGATGGGGACGTGGAAGCCCAGTGGGTTATAAACACTGGGCAGGAGCGGTGGGGAGTCGACTTGACCGGCGGTACTTGTCCCACCGACCATGTCCACCGTGGCTGGCGGCATCGGGCGTGCCTGACCAAGATTATCGGCCAAATACGCGAAGTCAGTTATCCCGTGATCAGTACTAGCGCTACCGATGGTAGTCGACTCACCCCTCCCTGGTGGAGCAGCTCGCTGTCCGGATCCCGTAGCACCCTCCGTTACGGTCGGTGGTGTCACCGGTGTGCTGGTGGGCCCTCCCCGTGGCATGGCAGTTGCCGTGGTTGCTTTTGGTGGCCGCCCGCGAGGCCGTCGTGGCGCTGCCGGCTGTTTTGGCGGAGGTGGGACGTCCACATCGTCCCCCCGCAGTCGTGCCGGGGGCTGGGCGCGGCGCTTCACGCGAGGCATTATTGCCGTGTACGGGAGTATGTCTTTTATGTATGTACAGTTTTCTTGCGGCTTAGACTCAGTGCGGTTTATACACGCATTGCTAGCTACGCTGGGGGCCTGAAGCGGCATACGCGGTAATTCCATGTTCCTGCTTATAAATAATTTGATCTTTGAGGGATAAAATTTGTAATAACTTATATACTATAATATAAATAATAACTTGTCAATAGGAATATATTAAACATCACATTACACCTGAACAGTTGTGAACAAATGAAGTGTAATATTAAATGCTTTAACTCTTTATAATTAAACAATTCACAAAATGGGTGTTTGCTCCCCAAATTATATTCAGAGTTGCATTCTTTTTTAGTGTAGACAAAATTGTCAGGGACTCAACAAGAATTTGTTTTAATTTAGAATTGTTTATTTATGACAGGATTTTCGGTTTAAGTTGGTTCGTCCGTGCGTTTAGGGGGTTGCACCCTGAAAAATAGATTTTCGAATTGAATTAATAATTTTCAAGTGTTGTATTTTTTTATGAGCTTTCGAATGAGACATCCCACAAAAAAACCCGGAGAGTAATTATTTAATTAAATTATTTAATTAAATTTTGTATTAGGAGCGTCCCAGTATGCACAACCGAACTGGAGCGCGCAATTTGCGCAATGATAAAAACCACTGTTAACAATGTGTAAAGGCCTGCTAATGCAAAACAATCTAATTTATTCGTATACAGTACATGATCTTCCTTCAATATTCGTTCGGAAAGGAAAATCAAATAACAAAAAACACGGATTAAAAAACACGGATTAACATAACTTTAGTTGTGAAAAAAATACCAAAATGTTGTGTTTTTTTCCCAAAAAAATGATAAGAATTGCATTTTACCAGAAATATTTTGGGAAAATGTTAAGTCTACCCCCCCCCCCCCCCAACAAAGTATGTTACTTTACCAGGAACAATCAAAACCCAGATTGTGCTGTCAGAATGAATGTTATTAAAGGTATTTAAAAAAAATCTCAAATTTCATGTTTTTTCCCCAAAATACTGTTAAATATGTGTTTTCACTTAAAAGAAATTTTGGAAACATATAAATTTGGAAAACAGAAATTTCAAGGATTCCAAAACTGTTTTCAAAACGCTTCTAGGTCTTAGAAAACACCTGAGCCTATTTTTGGACATAAGAACCCCTACTAACTGTTTAGTTCTAATTAATTCCTTCTGCCTCCCGCCCCCACCGCTGTTTCTGCCATTGTGTATAGCGACATACCAAGCAAAATTGGAATGACAAGCGCAAAATACAGACTTAAACAGACGCTCCGTTTCGTTAGTCATTAAGGAAAGGATGGTTTTCAGGACAAATTTAACAGTGAAGATGAGTTTTTCCAAACTCAAAAAATGGTTTGTATAAAAAAGCAGATTGTGATCTCTTTGAATCATGTGTTTTCGAAAGAGCAAACCCAGCAAGTGATAAACAAACCTAGGTTTGTAAATAATGTATACCAATAATATTATCAGCAGACATTTCATTTTCAATTTCTTTTGGAATTTTGCTCTTATAAAAGGAATTATAATTCCAAATTAGTCCGAGTAACTTGGACCAAATCATGAATTGGCATAAGTAGGCCCAAACATGCCAAATGTTAAAAGGCGATATTTTGATCCGATCTATGCCGTACATGTACAAATTAAAAGTGTAGGCCTATGTTTAAAAACATGCGCGTTTTTATACTACCCTCATATAAACGCACGTTCCATCTCAACCAAATTCAGATCCCATTTTTATATTTTACAAGCACAATGAGTAAACCTGAGGCCCTATTTGAACACACATTTTAAACAAATCGAAAATCTATTTTTCAGGGAGCAACCCCGTAAAAGCACAGACATACCAACGTTAACGTATACAACACAATCCATATTTTTCTTTTCTTTTTGGTTGTTGTTGTTGTTTGTTTGTTTGTTTGGTTTTTGTTTGTTTTTTTTGGGGTTTTTTTTGGGGGGGGGCCGGGGGGGCGTTAGGTAACAATAGTCTAGAGGGTGTATAGGTAAAAAGGGGGGGGGGGCAATAAGGGGGAGTCCCTCGGTCTCATATGCTGGGTATATCTCATTCAAAAGTTCATAACAAATGCAATGGTAGAAAATTTTCATAAAAGCACAGACATATATCTTCCCCTAAAGTATCTTTTTAATACTCGTCAGATAAACGCAGATTGGTGTTCATGCGTTTTGCACGTACGTAAGACGGTCATTAAAGGTAGTATACACCATTTGCAGATAACGAAAATATTTACTACCGAATTATTGAGAAATATCTTACTCATCTGAAAGTAAATAATGATACTAGGCATCCAGCAAAATGATTGCGCTAGATATCCTGTAATTATTCTGGAAAATAGTATTTTATAAAGAAAAATTCGCGATCGCCGGACGGCGATCGCGAAATAACACAAATAACATAAGAATAACTTCCCGACGCCGGTTGAAAACAAACGCTGTTTTTCGTGCTTTTCTCGGCATCCATAATTGTAAAACTTTGGACAGGTCAGTTAAACGATATTTACTACAAAATACAACCCCCTAAATCCACTCATTCATGATAATTCAATCAATTACCAATGGTGTATCCTACCTTTAAGCTCTTGGCCAATGAAAAGCTTTGCTTTGCTGACTCTTCTCCAAGCTCTAACCCCATCCGACCGCCGACGTCTGTAGAATTTCAAAACGAGTTCGTTAGCCGATTGTTCAATTTCTTTCTACTCGTGGATTTGCAACAGTGAGGATTAACAACACACTGTCTTCTATTACTTCAATGGTTATCCGGCAATAAGAACTATTATAGTATAGGCGATATTTTAAAAAAGGGGGCTCATTTAGGGCAAGAAGAGGCATTTTTAAGGTAAAAGTTTGTAACATAGCTATTTTAGGGTGCTGAATCCGAAAATGATGATACCAAGCTAAATTTTTAGTGGAAATTTGCCTAACTTGCATAAATCTTTACTACCTGTCGTGTAATATAATTGTTCCCATATTTGGATATTAATATATATATATATATATTTCTTGCAAAGTTAATTTTTGTGATTTTACTTAGGCCTACAGTTCCTTACTTCAATAAAATTTTGTTAAGCATATAGGTGACTGAATAATTATGAGGACATAGTAACGATCGAAATGGCTAAAAATCATACCCTTAGGTTGCGCGCATTTCCCTTGTCTCCGGATATCATCAAGTAGTCTTGCCAAACCTCAGTATTGATAAGCTTCGATTTGCATACTGGCACGGTTACCATATAAAAACCTTATGGAAAATCATATGAACAATGATAACATTGTAATATTTAGCACAGCAAACAAAAATGAAAAAAATTAGGTGTCCGTAAATTGGCCTAAAAATTGGTCAAAGTTCAAGGAAATTACTAAAATTATGTGTAAGAAAACATTTTGACGTTGACATAATTATAAGCAATAATACTCTTATTTGGGGGATTTCCTTGAACTTGTTTAAGTCTTCCATGTTAGGCAACCCTTCACCGACCTTTTAGCCCAATTTACAGACAACTTATTTTTGCCTGTTTTTGTTTGCTGGGCTAAATATCAAAATGTTATCATTGTTCATATGATTTTCCATAAGGGTTTAATACTTGGTGATTTTAAAGTTCATCATGACTGACGTTTGGCAAGACTACTTGATGATATACATTGTATGGAGACAAGGTAAATGCGCGCAACTTTAGGATATATTAATTAGCCATTGTGTATTGTTACTATGTTCTCATAATTTTTCAGTCATTTCAGAAAATGTTATTGAAGTAAAAATATGTAAATAGATTCACCAAAATATACTTTTTTACAAATAAAATCTTTACAAAAAATACCCCAATATGTGAACAAATAATTATGTTACACAACAGGTATTTACAATTTATGCAAATTGGGCATATGTTAAAACAAACTTGGGCTCCTAGGCTAACATTAATTACTAGGCCCTAAGGGATCTTCATGCCAAACATGGTGCTTTTATCCGCCTGGTAACGGTAATCCCTAGTTTAACGTTAAGCTACCTGACTAAAACTAAAAGACGTACCTAAAGGATTGTGAGTCTTTTCAAAAAATACGTCGTCTATACAAATGCAAAGTAAAAGACGTACCTAAAGGATTGTGAGTCTTTTCAAATGATACGTCGTCTAGGCAAAAGTTCAGTGGCGGATCTACAGGTGGGGGGGGGGGGGGGGGGGGGGGGGGGGGGGGGGGGGGGGGGGGGGGGGGGTTAACCCCTCCCCTTTCTTGGAGGGGGATGCTTTACAGGTTTAATGACGCCACGACGCGACGGCTTAAAGGCACGACGCGACGGCTCGACGGCACGACGCGACGGCACGACGGCACGAGGCGACGGCGCGACGCGACGGCGCGGGGCGACGGCACGACGCGACGGCACGACGGAACGGGGCGACGGCACGACGCGACGGCACGGGGCGACGGCAAGGGGCGACGGCACGACTGTGCACGACGCGGCGGGGCGACGGCACGACGCGACGGGGCGACGGCACGGGGCGACGGCAGGCATACTGCATAAAAGTAGCATAGAAACAGGTGACGGCACGACGCGACGGCACGGTGCGACGATGACGTCGTGCCGTCGCCCCGTGGCGTCGCGTCGTGCCGTCGGGGCGACGGCACGACGCGACGCAGTTTTGTCGTCTTTGGAATTCCATACAATAGTGTTTAGTGCGCATAAAGTATAGGGATAAGAGGGGGTACCCCTCTGCCACATATCGTGCTGGGTATAAACAACGTACTTAAAACGAGATGGACGTACTACAAACGAAATTGCCGTACTTCGATCCTACTAGGGACGGTCTTCGGAGGCATGATGCTCGTAAATATCGATGTCGGACATCTTCGAAGTGTTGCACAAACGCGAATAAGGACTGGCAAAAACGCGCTGGGTATTATAGCCGTCGGGCCAGGACGCGATTGCAATTACGTACTTGAGGGACGAGATGAGGACGTGGCGAGAGCGAATTGTGAACTGTCTGGGAACGAAGTGATCTTGTTAAGAAGTAGTTAGCATGGGTTAGGACGTATTAGGAACGAAGTAGAACAAGTTCAGAACGGGTTTTAAACTGACTACGGACGGGCTTGGACTGCTTGGAAACGTTTTACCCGATCTGAACTGGATACCAACGGACTGCGGAAGGGTTAAAGACGAGATGGACATATTGAGGACTGTTTCTGAACGAAGTAGAATCGTATTTATGACATTATTTGGCCAAAGTTACACGTTCTACCCCCTGGGACGGGGCATGACGTTTTGAGAACTAGTTTGGTGTGACCGAAGCATAAGTTAAAACCTAGATCCGCCACTGAAGGATTGGGAGTCTTTTCAAATGATCAACGTCTATGCAAAATAAAAGACATACCGAAAGGATTGAGAGTCTTTTCAAATGATACGTCGTCTATGCAAATAATAATCAGTTAGCGTATGTGTGATGATGTCTTCTGATAACACAACTCGTCTTTAGAAATGTAAAACTTTCATATAAAAGTGAATAACTCAACTGGTGTTCACCAAGAACACTCTTGAAGCCGCCGACTGTATACACGGTATTATGTCCATGGTCTAACCAAAGAGAAGTATGGATCCCAATGTCATTTTCTTATTTTTGTGGTACGGTACCGTTATTTCTATATTTATTTGTATTTATTTATTTTATTTTATACATTTTTTTAATTTTTTTTTTTGGGGGGAGGGGAGGGGGCGTACGCACCCGTCGCACCCCCCTGCGTACGGGCCTGCACTTCCGCCATAAAGAGTCCTATAACCTCCGAGCCGTGAACAACTCGATGAAGTATAGCGTTGCATTGTCCTCTTCACGACTCGTTGCAAATCAACGGAGTGAAAGAAAACGAACGATCGATGGTAGACAGGGCTCATTGTCGAGCCTGCAAAGCAGAGCTTTTCATTGGCCAAGAGCTAGACCTTAATGACCGTCTTACGTACGTGCAATAGAGCGTCATACATTATTAGTTGCCAAGGCTTTTACCCGGGAAATAATTTACCCAGAGAGCTTATGAGGATGAGGACATGCATTATTTTCAACCTTGAGGAATACGGATAATAAAAGCGTATAAGCTCAGCTACGTATGACCATTGAGGAATTATTCCTCCATGGTATGACCATGGACGGTTGTTTTATCGGAAGATAATTGACCGGTGATTAAAGATTAAACGATTGCACGCAAGCACGATTCGCCATGTGTATACCCAGCAACATAATGGACCGAGCGACATCCCCTATACCTATACACTATCTAGACTATTGTTACCTAACGCGCACTCCTAAAAACCTCAAAAGAAACCACAACATTCCGCAAGCACAATGACCACCACAAAGGAGGGGGTTCTCTCCGTCCCTAATATTGCTTCATTATGACTTGTTTTCAATTCGCTTCAAATTGGCCATAACACTATATCAAATTTGAACACTATTTTTGCGAAATTAATAATAAATTATTATAATAATATAATAATCACTAAATGTACCAATAAGAAGACACTTTAGGGTAAATAAGTCTTTCTATTGGTTTAGCTACTATAGAGACATGTACGTCTCTATAGGAAAGTTTCTCAATTTTCACATTTGGTGGTTATTATTATTACTATTATTATTATAATAACATTTAAAAAACGCTTCCGTGTCACAAAGAAACCTAAAGGCGCTGAAAAAAAAATGAAAAAATGGCAGTTATAAAACAAAACGAGTAATTTAAAAACTATTAATTACGTAATAAAAAGTAATGCTTACAAAGATGAGTTTTCAAATTGACTTCAAAAATGTCAACATTTTCAACAGATTGGATTGCTGCTGATAGCCTATACCACAGACGAGGGGCATATATTTTGAATGAACGATGGCCGGGAAGTCTATATTAAATACGCACGAGGCTTTTGAACAGGAAGAAATATTAATTGCGTTTGGGTGTACCGAGACTCTTCAAAATACAACAGGATCAGGAAAGATAGGAATATGATGAATATGGATCGAGCCGAAGGCGCGGTCCATTACCAGCGGTCATCCCCCAACCCGGTCATTATCACTCCGTAATAACCGGGTCTTCGCACTGTTATTACCTTTAATAAATACCTTTTTAACGAGACAAAATGGTCAAAATGCTCAAAATTTCGTGACTTTCCTTTCGGCAATATTTCCAGCGTTTTGTGTTCATGTTTAGGGGCCATATTTTAGCTTATGCATGGTACCCTGTCTCTTCAATATGTGTTGTTATTATAACCCATACTTTGATACCAGACTAGCTGACCACTGATGCCCACCGTGCATAGCAAAATGCCGCGCGTATAGATACAAACGTTCTACGCGTACATTTATACTAGCGCGCAGTATCAAGATTTGACGCGTCCTTGTTACAAGTTACCGTAGAACTGTTGCATTCGGCCAATCATTGGCTTACATGATGCTTGATCAATGCTGGTTCAGGGAACATTTTGAAAGCCCATGATATTACTACATGTACCTGATAATCCACTCCACGTGATCGAGTTTCGACTAATCAGAAGCCATCAACTATCCTAGGTATTTATTAAAAAAAACAAACTCACCAATATGTGCTCGTTGCTTAATTAACTCGCCAAACGCACATTAAATTGGCCACACGCATTACCCAAATAGAAGCTAGTATACAAATATTGACTGCTTTGAGTGGTATAGTAAAACTAGCCTCCCGAGGTGATCCATGGAGCATTCTATTTTCCCGAGGCGAAGCCGAGGGAAAATAGAATGCTCCATGGATCACCGAGGGAGGCTAGTTTTACTATACCGCGAAATAAAGCAGTCAATATTTGTTTTATAACACCTCACTCACAGATTCTGCACAATTTAAGCTTCCTGAAAGTATAGTAATGACAAAAAATCTCCGAATTATACGTCTCTCGATCATACGTGTACTTTGTTGCCTTGATGAACGGGTGCGAAGGTGATAGAGCAATGTTTACGCAATGCACCGAAACACACGTCTGGGTTTCAGTCACGCTTTCGTTGCTATGCGCATCGTTCGTGTGTTGCGTCTTTTTGGATAGCGCAAGTAAAAAATAGTAAAAATAGCAAGTGACACGTGCCGCGCTCTCGGCCAATCAAGACACAGAATCTGTGAGTGAGGTGTTATAATATTCGCTATGACGCCGCCATGCCCAACGTGACAAAATGCGCGCTTGTTGCTCGAAATAATTATGTTTAATTGCGGCGCAGCGATGCGCCTTAAAGCTCCAAATGCCGACCGTGGCTGGTCTGTAGGTAATTACGTCACTTGATAGACCTATAATAAGCAAGGGGAGGCTTCGACATTGACCAATTCGTTTTCCGCCGATGCGTGCGCGTTGGATTTCTGTGCTCCTTTTCTCAGGGACCTGGTAATCACGGAGATCAACATCAAGGATCGGCGCACCTGACACACGGCATCCGACAGAGAGAGGTGGAGAACATTATTACAGAGTGTGCGATGTCAGAACTACTTAATTGACGCAAGCGCCTATAGAAGAAATATCTCTTAATGTAAACCAGTCAAAACCTCACTCTAAAAAAAGCGAGTCTTTTACAAAACCACTCTTAAGACAGTGAAATAGAGTGTGGCTCATGTTTAGTAAAAAATATACTCGAGTGAAAACCACTCCGGAGAAGTGAAATTGTCACTCTTTTTGGGAGCCAGTGCGTCTCTAAAAAGTTATCCTTCAAAGTTATGGCTCCTATAGCTTGAAAGATTGAACATTTACTCCCTTGAAGAAGTTTTCACTATTTTGGAGTAGTTGTGCGTTATAAGAGACGATCCCTCTTTTGGAGAGTTTTGTTTTTACTATTTTACATTGAGAGAGTCGAGTTTTTTTTGCAGTTGCATGCGCTGGTATATAACCGATTGTGTTTTGTAGCCTTAAACTTACCAAGCTTAAAGTAGAAAACCGGAAGCCATGTTTCTCATCGGAATTGCTGTCACCGCTCTGGCTTCTCTGACACTGCTAGACGTATGCCAAGCCGCCTGTTCCCCATGCCCGTTCCAATGGATGGAGCATCGGCATGGTTGCTATCGCTACTTTCCGGATCCTCTCTCGTACGACGATGCTAAGGCGCACTGCCAGCGTTATTGCACCAAGGGCGGGGCAGGTGGTTTAATGACGGTGAATACCACGGAAGAGGCAGTGTTTCTCATCGATTACGTTGGAAGAATCCTTAATGGATCGACACATGTAGGTTATACCCCAAGCTTTGTGTGGTTAGCTGAGGAGAAGGCAAAGGAAACGTTTGGTAAGTCTTATCAATCGCAATTGCTTTGAAGTTATACTTTAGTCGTTACCGCGCAATGGTGTCGATCATTTCAACTCCCTACTTCGAGGTGTACATCTGCTATTTTAGGTATTCTAAAAAAATATAGAGCAAAGCAACGTGGCGGCAGGACCTCTCTTTAAGCACCCGGCCGTGCACGCCTTCCGCCGACTATGTTCACGACCACCCAACGACCACCTAACGTCTTTCAAGACCTCCGCTCTTTATTCCCGATCACTCCCGATTGTTTCGAATAGTTCAAAATAGTCGGCAACACCTCGACCAAGTTCATCGACTTTTCGTGACCTTACTAGACCCGCCTAAGTCCTTCCCTAACCTTTCCCGACTTTTACGGACCATCAAGGGCTGGAGAAGTCACCCTCCAAATCAGCTAAGTGTAACCAGACCTCATTGCGGAAGTATGTTTGTCCCTTTTGCATGTGTCGGGTAAAACATTCCCATCGTTCCATTCTCATCTCGCTACCAATTAATAGCCGGATAATCCCTTTTAAAGTTTTTATTTCAAAGCTTTTGTGCATTAAATAACCTTATGGGAATTTTGTCCTTTATGCTAGGTTCCCACTTTCGTGCGATCCGTTACGAACGCCACGATTGGCCATTCGTAGCTGATCGTGGAACTTTGTTTCCTTTTCTGAAATTTCACGTTTGGATACGAGTTGATTCGAGTCAATCGTTCTGGTACGATTTGGTACGCTTGGATGCGATATAGTCACGATTGGTCAAGCGGCCATTTCACCAAGGATTGTTTTGGTCCCGATAGTACCCGATCCTTTTTTTGGTCGATCGGCCGCATTTTTTCGAAAATAGTCGGGAGCCTGCGAGCACTGTCGAGCACTGTCGAGCACTATACCTATACCTTCGGGGGAAGATCTGGCGCGATCGCCTCAGTCCTCCGAGGTCGGGTACCGATAAGATGCGATCTGTCGCGCTTTGTTACGATCCATTACGATCTGATGCAATGTTCACAATTTAAAATTAATCGTGTTGATCGTAGAAAATGTTTGAACCGTCCAAAAATGTTCTACCATCAACACGATTGCCACGACTGAACTCAAGATCTGATAGGATCACCACGATTACTCTACGATTAAGACCACGATTTCAATCGTGGCGCGAATCGTGATAGTGGGAACCTAGCATTAGGCCAGGGGCAAATTTCATAGAGCTGCAAACAAATGCTTAATAAATCAGGTAGGGAGCAAAAAGTTAATGCGATTCTTATGCGAAACTAACAACTGCTAAGTACCAATCAAAAACAATATACATGGAGTTGTGGCTGGTAAGCCGGTTTTACTAAGTAAGAAAGTTTTGGGCTGAAGCAATTTTTATGCTTAAGCAGCTCTACACTCTTAAAAATACGTGGTTGAAAATTGACCACGTCGTTGTCATTTTTAACCACGTTCTCGTCGTCAGATCTGTACCGACGACATACGTGATGGTCAAAATGACCAGTGCGACGTGGTCAACGAAAACAACCACGTATTGCTGTCAGATTTTGACAACAATCGTGGTTGATATAATACCCCAATCCCGTGGTCCAATCCCGTGCCTTTTTACAAACCGAACATATTCGCAAATCGGATGCTTTCTCAATCCGGAACTTCGGTGGCCTCGAAAGGACACCACACATCGCAGATTTTGCGATATCGCGCATTTTCATTACCAACACACTCTCGTAAAAGTTGGTACCTTAATCCTGTCTTAACTTATTCTTCATATTGGGGCTTGAGGTTTACACACTGGCAGTTTTATGTGCGGTCAGGGAATTTCAGTCCAAGTTCAACAGCGGCCGGGTCAGTGGGAGGTCAACTTCATGGTCAACCCACTGGAGAAAAGTTCCTGACAGCACACTTGTCACTCCTTTTATTTGTCTTTTTGAACATTTCTCCAATACAGAAACCCGTAGGTCATTCTGATTGATACGGTAAGACCAACCATTTTTCATTATTAATAATTATACAACATAACACGCATGTAATCGGTCCAATACCGGACACATCCGCTACCAATCCCGTAGTGTGGTTAATATGTTCCTTAAAGGTAGGATACACTATTGGCAGATATCGAAAATATTTACTACCAAATTATTAAGAAATATCTTACTCATTTGAAAGTAAATAATGATTCTACGCATCCAGCAAATTTTGTGCACTAGATATCCTGTAATTATTGAGAAAAATTAAATTTTATAAAATCAAATCGCGAAAAAACAAAAAAACATAAGAATAATTGCCCGACGCCGGTTGACAACAAACGCTGTTTTTCATGCTTTTCTCGCCATCTATGATTGTAAAACTTCGGACAGGTCAGGTAAACGATATTTACTATAAAATTCAACCCCCCCCCCCCCCCCCCAATCCACCCATTCATGATAATTTAAGCAATTACCAATTGTGTATCCTACCTTTAACATCCCCACTGCACGGACAGGAAACCATGTCTCGCTTAATCGCACATGCATGTATTTATTTCGGCGAGGGTAATTACACTAATTACACTACAAAGTTAGCTAAACGTGAAGCGTACTCTTCATAATACATGTGTATTATTAAAGACACCCTTGTACGGCTGCGGTCTGCGATCGCTACGTCAAGGCCAGGTAGTGTAGTTAATATGTTTCCGTAGTTTAAGGACCGGCAACAGGCGTCGCCCTCAGGCACAGCACCGCGCACCGGACCCGTGTCAACCCGGAGTAGCTCCCATTGGAGTGACCGGCCAACGCGCGGTGCTCTTGGGCCGCGTTCGACTTCGCCACCAATCGCCACCAATAAAATGCTGGCATATTTAAAGACCGACAACCCTCCAAAAACCCATTTCTCCCTGGTTCCCAAACGTTGCTGTTATCAATGAATGTAGACTTATGCAATACTAACCAGTGTAGCGTTCTTGTTTTTGAATTATCAAAATACTAAATTCGGTGCAAATTCGGGAAATCGTACGCCAAATTTAATTTATTTTTAACGACTGTATGCACTTATCAATTGCCAAACGAAAATAAACCAATGTTTTTTTAATTTACAAATTAATATGCACATTTCGTGATATCGTCCGGGGAAATCTACATTAAATTGTGATGAGTTTAATATTGAATATTGATGCGCACAGCAGAAACAGTTCGTTTAGCTTACACTTGTATGCAAATGTCACACGCGACCGTTTGATTAGCCACCGTGTTATCCTCGCGCCTGCCCTGGGGCCATTTTCATAAAACCGGTAAGCAACAAAACACGCTTAGCACAAACACAGCTTTGCTTAATAAAAACTGGTTACCAGCCAAAACTGCTTGTCCTTTTTATGCTAAGCAAATGCCAGCTGAATACCAGGTTTCCACATGTAATACCCCCCCCCCCCACCCTCCTCCCATACGCATAATGCCAGAAAGAACAGTTTTCTAACAGGCTACCTAATAATTAATTCGAAAATGATTATATAAAATGTGTTTTAAATGTTAAAACAAGGCTCCTAACTTCAAATATTGGTATTTAACCAGAACAATGAATAACATCGCTTTCTAGTCTACAAGGTTAGCTAAACGTGAAGCTGCATATTACTTGTGCATTATTAAAGACATCCTTGTATACGGCTGCGGTCCGCGATCGCTACGTCAAGGCCAGGTAGTGTGGTTAATATGATTCTTTAACATCCCCACTGCAGGGGCAGGAAACCATGTCTCGCTTGATCGCCTATGCAGATATTTACTTCGGTGTGGCTAATTACACTGAAACCACCGCACGTAAACAAAATAGTTAATTGGTGGGGAAGGCCACCAGCCAATTCTTAGACTTTGAGTTTCACGCGTCATTAAACAAAATACCTAATTACATGTACGCGCATAATACTATAACTGATGAATCGACATTATAAGTGTGCAGTCAGTGACTACTCGTGAAAAGTTAAAAGTCCAAACATAAAACTGATAGCCTAAATTCAATACTCGATGTGTTTAATTTACCAGTGTAATGGTTCAAATCCCATCTTTTAAAGAGAAGTCATTGACATGACCACACACTTATAACGGCCTTCCGTACGTATGTACCTTATCAGGGGGGGGGGGGCAGAGGGGGGGGGGGGGACGGGGGGCGGAGGGGCGGAGGGGCGGAGGGGGGGGGGGGGGGGGGGGGGGGGGGGGAGAGGGGGGGGGGGGGGGGAGAGGGGGGGGGGGGGGGGGGGGCGGAGGGGGGGGGGGGGGGGGGGGGCGGAGGGGGGGGGGGGGGCCTTCGAGGCTGCGATTGCGAAACGCTGTTGTACAGTCCATTCTTGAAATAGGGGGGAACAATTTTTTACGCAAAAAATACAGAGTTTTTGGCATCATATCTTAACATCTTGTCTTTTGTTGTGTATTCCAATGCAGATTATTCTTCCTGCGTGGACATAATACCGCTCTAGATTTTTGGTAATATCTCAAAATCGCTACCACCTGAAATGAATTTTGTACAGGTTAGTTTTATGGTATATATCTATAACTATAAAGGATTGAAACAAACATTGGGTTCCAATTACCAAACGTATACGATTTCTTTAAGTACACGGGCCATAACTCTGCAGAGGCTAAATAGATTAAGGCGTCAGTGATGAATGAACAAACTTGCATTTTATACCGAAACCAAAGTAAGTTCTCAGGAAGCTAACGTGCAACTTCTAATATTAAATAGAACAAGGTTATATTGATCAGTTCTGTAAAATAGTGTTTGGATGCAATTGCATAATTATTGTAGTCACGTAGATTAATTTCGCAATATTGTGGCCCGTTTGTTCTCATAATATGGGGCAATGTTTTTTTTGTGAAGGTACATGTATAACGAAAAAATCAATAATTAGCAGCTACACAATCCTAGTGTTTCCAAACCCTGACCAATCTCGATTTGCAGTGAAGTATGTCTGCTCACATATTATATGGTGAGGAAATTGTAAATAAAAAAAGGAAAACTTCTCGAAAACGTGACATGATAAAGTTCTTAGGAAGATTTCAAAAGAAACTAAAACGATTGAAGTTGGGATCAAGTTGAGTCCGTTGTATCATCAACAATTATATAACGCTCGGTTCAGACAGGCGTTCCACAGTCGCGCCGAACCAAATTGAAATGAAGTCGCCCCTGAGTCGCTCTAACAACTCCAGCAGTCGATTGTTCGCCGTCTGGCGCGCCTTGTCGCCCTTATTCGTTTTAGACGTCGGACTCAATTCGACTGTGGAACGCCTGTCTGAACCGAGCGTAACTGATGACATACAGATCCTTGTTATTAATTGGTGGACAAACTAGTGGGTCTATAGTGTGTGCATGCATGGAATAATAAATGAACTAAATTTTAATAAGATGAGGTAAGATGAATAATCAAACATTTTTTTATAAACACTAAAACCATTTTCTACAAATCTCGCATCTCTTTTTACCTGGCCCTAATTAACGTGCCTATTATACAATGTACATGTACATGCACTAAAATCTCGCATCCCTTTTTTTACCTAGTACTACCGGGCTCTACCGTGCCTATATACAATGTATATGCACTTAAAACTCGCATCCCTTTTTTTTTATAAATCTTGCATCCCTTTTTTTGGCCTGGTCCTACCGGGCTCTACCGTGCCTATACACAATGTATATGCACTTAAAACTCGCATCCCTTTTCTACAAATCTCGCATCTTTTTTTGACCTGGTCCTACCGGGCTCTACCGTGCCTATACACAATGTATATGCACTTAAAACTCGCATCCTTTTTTTATAAATCTCGCATCCCTTTTTTTGGCCTGGTCCTACTGGGCCCTACCGTGCCTATATGCAATGTATATGCACTTAAAACTCGCATCCCTTTTTTGACCTGGTCCTACCGCGGGCTCTACCGTGCCTATACACAATGTATATGCACTTAAAACTCGCATCCCTTTTTTATAAATCTCGCATCCCTTTTTGGCCTGGTCCTACTGGGCCCTACCGTGCCCATACACAATGTATATGCACTTAAAACTCGCATCCCTTTTTTTATAAAACTCGCATCCCTCTTTTATTAAGACAACAATTTCAACAAATGAAACAAATTGGTGGGCTTCTCCAAGCTTATGGAGACGCCAATGTAGTTTGCAACAGTTTGAGAAAAAAAACTATGAATGTATTAAAGGGGACGCCTATTACAAGTATTAGACACCAACTAGTTCAGTTAACCTACACATGAAGTAAAGTTTAAATTCCTTTAAGAACACGATTACGCCTTTAGTCCAGAACAAAATTACGTTTCGTTTTTGTTCTATCACGAAGCAACTACGTACGAGTTCAGCCACCTGTTGTTTTGAAAACAGATTGACTATGGTCTACCCTATCGTTTGACCTGAATTAATAGACAGATTCCATTTTGAAATTAAAGTGTTTGTATGAGTTTAGCTATACGCATCCGATATGTAACCATTTGTTTATTATTTATTTTAAAGGATCACAGAAATAGAAAAATCAAAATTACTTATATGATATAAAACATAGGTTACAGTATTAATATACCCAATAAAAACAATTGTGTGTGATTTTACGGTTATTTGAGCCATTACAAATTTCAAATTTCTCTTCGATCGCCCCGCCCATAAAAAATTCTTTTTTGACAGAATGCCTGGATGTCGAAGTCGTGACGTCACGTAAAGAATAGCTTTCTTCGCGATTGATTGCGATCGCGTGGTTACGTATGTACGCACGCGATCGCGATCAATCGCGAAGAAAGCTATTCTTTACGTGACGTCACGACTTCGACAGGAGGAATTTTTCTGGGCGGGGCAATCGAAGAGAAATTTGAAATTTGTAATGGCTCAAATAACCCTAAAATCACACACAATTTTTTTTATTGGGTGTATTGATACTGTAACCTATGTTTTATATCATATAATTAATTTTTATTTTCTATTTCTGTGATCCTTTAAATTACATGTGTATACATAATTTAATTAAGGTTCAGTCAATTTATTTTGCATTATTCCATGCATGTGCATGTACACTCAACTCATCACAAAAAGTACAGAGACACTTAAAAATTTGCCAATAATTAACGGTTCGAAATGGTATGGATTAATCGAAGCAAAAAAACAATGCATACTTTTGTTCTGCGTATTCTGACACCTCGATTGTTGGATACGATGTTGGGGAGCGGAGTTATTGTCATTTAAATAGTCGTACTAGGTCTAGTTTCAAAAGTGACAATCATCCCTATAGAAACAGATCAGACAATAAGATATAATCTCTATATGCCCGCCTTTTCTTTTAAATTTAAATCGCTGTTTGTCGCATGTTGGATCATATCGATCGAGATGACCATCGGCGTATCCTCAGGAAGTGGCAACAAACAGACGAGCGCCGTATAGCTTCTAAACATGTTTACAAACTGAAAAGTGATGTTTACTCGCTAAAAACAGTTGTTATATATTATATTAATTATAACAAGGATTTTACAAAGCAAAATGTGTTTCTTGAACATTTGAAGCTTCACTGTTCACATTGTCTCAGTTTTAATTTGTTGTTTGCACGAATCATCATTTATCGATGGATGATTAAAAGTGTATACACAAACAATGCATTATGCTTGTATGAACAATATACTTCACGGGTGGGAAAGTCTCAATGCCTGAAGCTTGACAAAGTAAAATCTTGCATGTGTGCATAGTTTCTACAGCCGCATGTAAATTGTACATATGTACTGTACATGTACATAGAAATTGTACACCATAAGTATATGCACTTATAAGACTGCGGTCAGCAGTCCAAGCCCCAAAAGGTCATCTCCCAGGCTGCGGCTTCGCCGCTGTCATGGGGGTCGTAAATAACCGTCTGATCCAGCTGTTAAGGTTTGTACACAAAACCCCCGGTGTCGGGGGTTTTGTGTAGAAGTATTAAGGTACCAACTTTCACGACAACGTGCTGGTAATGTTGGCTGCGCGATAACGATATGTTATCACATATATCTAAGCATATTTCTGAGATGTTGACCATTTTATTGCAGATTTCTGCATAGATTTATGCGATGGCGAATATTTTCTATCCAGATTTCTGTAAAGTCGCATATTTTTATTTTAGATTTCAAGTTCTGCGCAGATTTCTCAGTACCGTACGCAAATTTGTGCGATGTCGCACGGGGTAATGTACAAAATGTACATTTTCATTGCACATTTCTGCGCAGCTATATCGCAATCCCGTACATCAGATTTATATGCAGATTTATGTGCACATTTCTGCGATGTCAGCACGGGGCCGGAGGGGGGGGGGGGAGGGGGGAGGGAAAAGCGGGGGGGGGGGAGGGGGTGGAGAGGGGGGGGGGAGGGGGAGGGGGGGGGGGGGGGGGGAGGGGGGGGGGGGAGGGGGGGGGGGGGGGGGAGGGGGGGGGGGGGGTGGTCAGGGGGAGCCATCAACGTTGGGTCGCATCTCATTCCCCTTCGTATAGACTGCATGCAGCGCGCACAAATCGCAGGCACGCGCTGCAAACCAAATATGCAATGCACAACCTCGGTGATATAAAATGTACTGTATATGTATGTTGTGTAATAATACCTCACAATAAAACATAGCGTCGGTCCGTTTCATTGTTACTTTCCTATAGTTAGGTTCAAATCTACAACCCATACTGATTGAGCCATTAAAGTATTAAATTTAGAAAAGAAAAAAAAATCAAAAGGCGTTTTTTAGTTTTAAAAAATATAAACCATTTTTAGCGTAACTTATAGGGTCATATTGAAGTAAAAAAAACCAATAAAATTGTATTAAAGTAAGTGGTCGCAGCATGCTTCAATGCATGTGAAAAAAACGGGGCAATTACATGTTTTTGTAGAACAATGTATATATATATATAAACATTTTATAAAGAAGAAATGCTTAAATATAAATTACGACTTTAAAACAGATATTGAATATTTTATTATTTCGAGCACCCCCTATTTTTTTAATGGAAGATTCACACTAGACAACCGTTCGTACTTGGCTCAGCGCCCCCCCCCCCCCCGTGTGATACAAATTTAACTTGAAGTGTTGACATCAGATAAAATAAATCTGCAACTTGATGCGTACGTACGTGTGTGCGACATGTGCATGACATGTGCATTATGAACGTGCGGCATCGCAGAATTCTGCACACTGAGAATTTGAAAAATGCTATAAACACGATGTCTATACGAAGGAAATGAGATGCGACCCAACGTTTATGGCTCCCCACCCCCCCCCCCCCCCCGGCCCCGTGCTGACATCGCAGAAATGTGCGCAGAAATGTGCACATAAATCTGCATATAAATCTGCTGTACGTATTGCGATATAGCTGCGCAGAAATGTGCAATGAAATGTACATGTATAGGTGCCCATCCGTACCCCGTGTGACATCGCACAAATTTGCGTACTGAGAAATCTGCGCAGAACTTGAAATCTAAAACAAAAACATGCGACTTTACAGAAATCTGCTTTCGCATTAATCTATGCAGAATTCTGCAATAAAAATAATGTTCAACATCTCAGAAATATGCTTAGATATATGCGATAAAATGTTTGACATCGTTCAAATAGTGCCGGAGTGCCATAGTGCCGGATTGAGAAAGCATCCGATTTGCGAATGTGTTCGGTTTGTAAAAAGCATCCGAGTTTACAAAAAGCATCCGAACTAGAAAAGCATCTGAATTAAAAAAGCATCCGAACTAAAAAAAGCAACCGAATTAAAAAAGCATCCGATTTTACAAAAAGCATCCGAATTACGAAATTATCGGAATTAGGAAAGCATCCGACTTTACGAAAAGCATCCGAATTAGGAATGCATCCGAGTTGCTTCATACAAATAGGCTAATAATATTCAACAAACGCCTGTCCTGAATTGAGCTAAGCAATGGTTGCCGTCGGGGCAAAGTAATGGCCAAAAGTATGCAGAGGTCCATTTGGGAACGATAAGACTAGAGTATCGCTACCGCGGCATTTGGTCAGGTGCTTCAGAGTATGTACTATAAGGGAAACGGGTGGGCATAAATAGTTGTTATCTTTTGATCAATCATGACTTTACACCAGAACCTGAAATTGAATTTCTGTACTTTATTATTGGTAGGGGAAGCCAAGCGATCAAATGTATGCGGTCCCCAGAGATTATCAATGAAAGCAAAGGTGGGAGTGTCTATTGACCAATCATCGTAATCACTTACTTTGCTGATGCTATCGGCAATTATGTTTAGGATTCGAGGAATCCATTCTGGAAGAATGACCAGATTGTGCTTTAGAGGCAATGACACAATTTCAGGGCAAGTTCCTGTAAATCAGGTTTGGTGCTACCGTGAGCAAGGATGCGGGGAACGTTTGCATTATCTGTATACCATCTTACTTTCTCGTGTGCGAATTCTACGCATAGATCTTGCTAGTTCGCGCCATGTCGAACTGCGGGATTGTTCAGGTTTTGACCATGAGCCAGAGAGATTCGGGGCGGGAAAACCTACGACGTAACCGCCGTAACCAGTGTCGCTCGCGTCTAAATACACGGCGCGGGATGGTGTACGCTGATGTTTGATTGATTTTTGTACGCGTCGAGATTGGTAAGCCAGAAAAGTAATTCTGCGGCTACAGGATCTGAAATGTAGACGTAATCTGACCAGGAATGTTTGCCTTCGATAGTGCGATACATGGCGCGTGTCATGAGGCGGGTAACTGGGCCTAGGGCGAGGCTCATGGAGATTAGTTTGCCTATGACGCGCGCTAGCGATCTAGCTTGAATGGGTTTGGCATGGCGATGATCTATTATAACATCGTGAATAATTTCTCTTAGTTTTGCAACTTTGGTGGATGGAACAGAAAATGTATGACGAGGCCTAGATAAGTGATGGAAGTTTTTGGCTGCCATATGCACTTTGTTTTAACTGATTCTTTGACAGTGACTGAGTTACGCCTTTTAGAATGAAGGTTTGGTGAGATAATTAAACCATCATCAATGTACATGGATGAGCATATCCCTTATGCCCGCCAATGATAGACTTTTGTATTAAAGCTTTGTGAACATGCGCCTGAGAGACCGAAAGGTAAGACGCGGAACTCAAAATATCTCATGGGAGCATGTTCAAATTGCCAAGCAAATCCTAAATAGGTTTGATGTGAAATAATAGTGATTTAAATCCAGGACTTGTGATAATGTGCCTGAGGTTCTCGTACTTGAACTTTGTTTTGAATATAAATTGGTTTGGGTGGCGCAGGTCAAGGACCAGTCTATAGGACGTTTTCCTCTCGGTTACTTTTCCCGAGTCCAGTGGTTACTTTTACCGGCCAACTGCTGCCCGGGAAAACTTCCCAGGTAACTTTTCCTTAGACGGTAAGTCCAGTGCGAACAGCGCGAGTTGGTACAAGCGTCTCAGGAAAACGTACATCCGGCCCCCTACTGCGATTTCATGCTACACAAGACACCGCACATGCGCTCTTTGCATTGTTTATGTGCGCGCGCTAATGCATGCACATCGCATTGTGATCACATGAGTCATTATAATGACAGCTCGGCTACTTCTCCCGCGGTCTCAGGAAAAATTTCCCGTGTAGAAGTCCAAGTGCGAACAGTGGTAACATTTGACCATTTTTTATGTTACCATCGTCTCAGTAAAACCTTCCCCCCAAAAAGTCCAGTGCGAACACGGCTTATGTTTCTTTCCTTTTGCAACAATGTTTTCGCAAAAGTTCTGAAATAGCAGATCATTAACGAAGTCCGAGTGATCAAGGGCCGATCTATTGTTTGTTGCATAAAATGTGGGGGGGGGGGGGGGGGGGGGGGGGGGGTCATAACAAACGGGATCTAAAGCCCTGTTCGCACTGGACTTAATTTGGGCGAACTAACCGAGCCGATGTGTAACTTACCCATTTCAAGTCCAGTGCGAACAGCCTGGGTAACTTTTCTCACAGGTAACTAACCCACGCCGCGTGGGTAGTTTAAACGAGCCAAAGGTGCCCAGGAAGATTGACCAGGTCAGTTTAACCGAGCCAGAAAATCCAGTGCGGACGCGACGTCTCGGTTAAATCTTCCATCACCCGGTCGAATGTTGAGAGCTAGCGTCGGGAACAGACGATCCGGTCGTCAAGTCGCGGTCATACTAGGTCACGCCGGGCACCCTTTTTATTGTTTTGGAGCGAGCTCGGTTATAGTTTACCCATGGTCTCGGCAATTCTACCCGCGTCAATTAAATCCAAGTGCGGACGGTGGGAAGATTAACCCATCGGAATGTTACCCGGCGTCATGGTAAAGTTACCCAAAATGTTTATCCAGTGCGAACACGGCTTAATAGCCTGAATCAATCACGCCAATGACAAATTCACTGGCTTTTAGCACCTTTTTCCAATAAGGAAGACAGGTTTTGAGTTTACCTTTAACTCCTTCATCAACCCCAGAATCGCCCTGGCTGTAATCTCACTCTCTGGTTGTTCCTGGTATCGGTTGGTCTGAGCCCTTTGTGTCTGTGCTGGCGCTGGAGAGCTTGTAGGGAGAGGCAAGCTGATCTGACGTGGCCGTGGAGGCCGCATTGAAAGCAGGTGCGGTTGTAGTCGAGGGTAGTGCTTTAGTATTGACGAAAAACGGTCGTCGTAGTGTAAGAAATGCAGACATAAGCGGAGCATATCTGCCGCTGGTAGATCTCTTTTTTTGGGGGGGGGGGGGGGGGGGGTGCTGGTTTCTTAGCTGCGGCTGCCTTTTTCTGCTTTTCTGATACGCTTTTCGTCACTGGAATCTGAGGCCAAATCATCTGCTACGTACTCCTTCACCACGCCCCAGCCTAGCCCTGCTCTATCGGCGAGGCGCATCAGCTTCTGTCGACCTTTGACGAGTTTTGCGGCGTCCCTTAAGTTGGCTTTGGTGCGATCAATGTCCAGAGAGTCAATACTCTGTATGGCCTGCTCGATGAGGGAGAGGATCTTCTCGCAATGATTATACTGTTGCTTGTTACCTTTTAAACGTGGGAACATCTCCCGAGAGCCGCTGTTTTTTGCAAGCACTTTCGACTCGAACATCTAGTGCGTTGGTAAGCGCTTGGATGGCCTGCAAGATTTCTTGATTGCTTATGGTTAGGCTGTTGATTCCCGTCTACGGACATCATGGCGTTACCTCAATGAAGGTGTGGCCGCTTTAGTAGTGTGCGATTTTATGCGTTAACAAAATTAACGTGCAGGTTAGGTTGACTGTTGAACCGAGAGTGAGCTCAGAGCGGGTTAGGCTATTTATACGATACACAGTAGTTACGTAATACAAAAACGCCAATGCATTCGCACCTGTCGTGCGAAAACAAATAGAAATTCTACGTAAGGTAATTCAGAATATTTCAGTACTTTTATTGTGGGAGTGCAGTGTATGTACATTTTCAAACAATAAACAAATAACAAATTATTATTAAATACCTTGCTGAACTCTTGACGAATGGAAGTCTAAAGGCCCTGTCACACTTTTGCGTATCCTAATTCCTTATGAGTTGCGCATTGACATTTTTTTCATACGCACAATATGCACCTCATATATGCATCTCAATCGTTTTGTGTAAGTTTTATGTACGTAGGCATGCGCACAGTACGGCCCAGTACGCCGGATAGTTTTGGGCAAGCACAAAACTACTCAGCGTACGCTGTTACGCAGGTCATAAGTTATAAATACGCAGCGCATCGGTCGAGCGCGGTACAAATACGCTATGTGTTCGTGGGGGATAAGCGGTTCATACGCGGTAATACGCTGATGTTCACGCTATGGAACCTGCACTGGTACTGACAACAGCGGGAAGCCGCCGCCATTTTATAACGCGTGGCGAGCGGCGGACATACGCTCGGCATTCGTCGGAAGTGCGTCAGGCATGCGGTCGGGATAAGTAGGGTGCGTCTGGAATACGCTCGGCATGCGCACTGCATACGCAGCTATTCGCAAGAGTAAAATAGTGTTGCGCACTGCATACGCAACTCATACGCACCTCATACGCCATGGATGCGCTGAATTCGTTACTTATACGCTAGGTGTGCGTCGCATATAAGTCAAAGTAATCGAAACATTTTGAAATTTTGAGCGTACGGCTGCGTATTGACATTTTTTAATAAGGAACTCATAAGTATTTGATATACGCAAAGGTGTGACAGGGCCTTAAAGCACCTGTAAAATTATGGTACCTGGTGTGCCGTCACTTTCCAGAAAAGTGGTATTTTAATGTCAATTGCACGTACCAAACAATGCTTGATGGCTGACCAGCATTGACAAAAAATGACTTCTTTTAAATACTACCCCCCAATTTACCATATTTAGTTAGTCTGCATTTTTTCGCAATTGATATGAATGGGTCAATTTAAGTCGGCTTGACTGATTTCCTTAGTGTATGATTTCCCGATGTTTATAAAATGCTCCATTTCATCAGGGTCTTGTAACCAGACTACAAGAACATGGTTGTTTTTCTTGGTTTTTACAGCATCTACATGTACATCACAAACCTTCAAACAAGTCAGTGTAAGCCAAGAAAGAATGTTATCAAAACAATAGCTTATTTGTATAACCTCTTTTAATTCATGGACATCATGTTTATTTCTAGTGATTTGGATACAATTTAAGCTTTATTATAAGTGCATGGGGGTAGGAATACATTCCTAGTCTTACATGTGCCTCCATTGTAAGTGTTATCAATTAAAGAATTAAATTTGGAAAATGATTCACATGTATTTTGGATTTCATTGAGGATATATTATGCCAAAAAGAATTAACAAACTGGGCCCATATTCATAAAAGCCTCCTAAGCCTAGTTGGCAACTAAAATGGCATTTAGCTGCTTACTAAGCCTAGTTGGCAACTAGTTGCTATTCATAAAAGCAAACTAGTGTTGGCAACATTCTTAGTTGGGAATATTTTAGTAAGAATTGATGATTACACTGAAGCTTTTTTATCCCAGTATTATACCCAGCACGATATGAGACCAAGGGACTACCCCCTTAGACCACAATATACCACCATAAACCTATACACTCTCTAGACTGTTGTACTTACCTAACGCACCCCCTCCCCCCCCCCCCTTAAAAACCTACAAATAATCCTGAGAAAACAGAATATTCAGCAAGCACAATATCAACCACAAAGACGGGGGGGGGGGGGGGGGGGGTGTTTCTTGGGACTGTAGCTACATGTACATACAAATTCAACTAAAATCAACCTTAGGGCAAGATTTTATTTAACACAAAATTATATGAAAAGGCACATATTTTCAATACGTAAGCAAAATTTAAGAAGTTGGTTAAAAAGATCCTAAAGAAATATTTTTAAAAAAATTACAAAGGTGCAAACGTCCTGAATTTATGACCAAAGAAATTCATGAAAATTAAAATATTTTAAGAGGATCGTTGTCGTCATTTTTCAAAATACCAAACAAATTCTGCCCTCAAAACCTGTAGGCAAGAGATGACCTAATACGTACCGAAAAGTCTTCCATTTTCACGAATAACGTTGAACACGTTTGATTATACAATCACTGACCTCTACACCTGCATGGGGCCAATTTCACGGAGCTGCTAAGCACAAAAATTTGCTTAGCACAAAAAAGTCTTGCTCATTAAAAACAGAGAAATTGGCAGAGAACCCCCCCCCCCCCTCTTTTGTGTTGACCATTGTGTTCCCGGAAGGTTTCAAGTGGGGGTGGGGGGGGGGGGGGGGGGGGGGGGGGGGGTGGGTGGGTTAGGTTACAATAGTGTTGAATGCGTATAAAGTATAGGGATAAGAGGGGGGGGGGGGGGGTACCCCTCTGCCACATATCGTGCTGGGTATATTCAGGTGTAGAGGTCAGTGGATACAATGTGTAGGCCTATGTACACGCACATCCAGATGCAACGCGAAGTAGAGTGTTAGACCTAAGCATAATGTATGTTTATGCAAAATACGTAATGCACGCTTTATTCATCTGGCTAAGCAGGTGCATATGAAGCAGGAATTCCTTTTAGGTTTCAAGGGGGGATGGGTTAGGTTACAATAGTGTCGAGTGTGTATAAGGTATAGGGATAAGAGGGGGTACCCCTCTGCCACATATCGTGCTGGGTATAAGCAGGTGCGTGCGCATATCACTACCTCTACGAAATTCCAAAGACGCTGTTTCCGACTGGTTCGTGAGTGATGATGGTTTGTCGCGATAGCGCCCTATCGTGGCTGCGGATTAAGCAACGTCTTTCCCAAAGAATATACCCACACAGCGTCGCTAACGTAAAAACGAGTACAAAAATGCAGCGTAATGCTTCAGTATGTCACACCAAATTAGTTCCTAAAACGTCCTGCCCCGTCCTAAAAAAATCGTAAAACAGGCTGTGCTGGGGGTAGAACGTGTAACTTTGGCCAAATAATGTCATAAATACGATGTTACTCTCTATCAGAAACAGTCCTCAATATGTCCATCTTGTCTTTAACCCTTCCGCAGTCAGTTGGTATCCAGTTCAAATCGGGTAAAATTGCCCGTTCACCTCATGCGAACAACGTTTCCAAGCAATCCAAGCCCGTCCGTAGTCAGTTTAAACCCGCGGTTCTGAACTTGTTCTACCTCGTTTATAATACGTCCTAACCCTGATTCTAACTATATTCTAACTCTACCACTTAGTTCCCAGACAGTTCTCCTCGTTCTCGCCACGTCCTCGTCTCGTCCCTAGTGCGTTCTAAACGTAATTGCAATCGCGTCCTGCCCCGACGGCTATAAATACCCAGCGCGTTTTTGCCAGTCCTCATTTGCGTTTGCCGCTTCGAAGATTTCCACAGATCAACACTTCGAAGATTTCCGACATTGACATTTACGAGCATCATGCCTCCAAAGAGGAGTGGGTGGGGAAGACGGGCCGTGGGAAAGCAGCCAGTAACCCGAAGATCCCGAAGCCCCACCCCTAGTAGGATCGAAGTACGGCAATTCCGTTGGTAGTACGTCCATCTCGTTTTAAGTACGTTGTCACTCCGTCGAATTGCAGAACGGGATGGCCGCCCAAAAGTTTGAGTAGGCTCGAAGTTCTGGAGCACCCTTTCCGTCTGAGCCCGTCCAACTCAACTCCGTTCGCACACAGTTTGAGCCCGTTCGGCAACATTTTCAAGAACGTAGTCAGAACTAATTTGCTGTTACCACATCAGTAGTGTATATGGCTAGTATAGCCCACTTTGACCTTGCCATAGAAATATGATAAAGGTCATATGAATATGTAGTTATGATATAAATATGTAATTATGTATATAATTAATAAATATGTATAATGAAGTAATGAATATGCAGTAGGGGTTAGGGTTAAAAAATTTATAGCACAAGTTGACCTAATGTATGGAAATGAATATAGGGTTAAACATATAGTATGACCTAATGTATGGGGGAAATATAAAAATGTATGGCCCACTTTGACCTTGTTATATGGTTTGCGAGTGACGGTTGTTGCGTGTATACTGGCCGGTACGAAATCCTCGGACAATGGAGCGTCCTTGGTGCCAGTATAGGCATGGTACGAGGCAACGCGGGAATGATTGACGGTTCAATCAGCGGGCGCTTGACGCGCGATAATCCCTCGAACAATTGGCGCCGGGGAGTGTATACACGTAGTTAAAATGACCAGTCCATGAGGTCCGGAAGCGATCGATGGATAATCCCCCGGAAGAATGGGCTGGAATTGTATAGCACTCGGACAATAGGCTGTAATTGACAGTGCCGCGCGTGCGAGGTAGTGTGATTTGGAAGCGATCGATAATTCCCAAGATGGCCTATAATCGTTTAGTTAATGGGGTTGGAACTGGCGACGCGTTGATTGTTCTTTTAAATCAGCGACACCGTTGACGATGAGAGGGCGGATACACTCTTCATAGGCTGTACGAGCTGACTTTGAACCAACCGGAAAAAGTTATCAATGAAAACCATCCAAAATTAAGAAATATCAAGCAAAGTCACAAAGACCAAAAATACCTTGCCAGGAATTTGCACGCAAAAACGGGTGTGGATGAAGGTCAGTGCGGTCTCGAAGAAATACAAACGTTTCAGGATGTCCTTACCCGATTACCCCATTTTGTCCGCCTCCATTTTCAAGGGGGCCCGTCCGACGGCACATGATTTATCTGTATAATCACTACGATTTGATTACATCGATGAAGGGATTTATACATAGGGGTTACTTCTGCGACACGTGTCAAACAGGGTACAATTCGAGGATGACGCTGTAGATGACGTTCTCAATACTGGTTTTGGGAAATATAGATCGGAGTGGAATTTAACCGCAAAAGACAACAAATGCATTGTTTAAGATATCCGACTTTTCAATCTAGAAATCGTCTGTTTACCAAGTATGTCAACATACATGTCAACAAGAGGGTCGAAAAACCTGAAAACGGTAGGGCCGGTGTGTATAACATTTGCCACGTCGATGAATATTAAAACAAAATTGCCAATAAGTTGTATAGTTATAACTTTTTTCTCGGCTCTATTATTAAGGTTCTGTACTAATATTTTTATATTAGGGAATCGCAACAAGATTTAAATTTGAAGTATTTTACTTAATGGCCGTTTGCGGATTTGATTATTTTACTCGGTTTAGCTTTGTATTTTGATAGTTGGCTTTCATTATATCATAAATATTTTCTTGTACAAATCATTTTGGAATAAATACATAAATTACTAGTAGGTGTTACTTTTGTGACACGTGTCAAACGGGATACAATTCGAAAGAAATACACACCAGATGTGTGGCCGATTGTAAATTGTGTTTCCTCCCGGCGTAAGTCCGGCGATATAACTACACGCATGGGTGCACTGATAAGAATGCAACCGCAATTTTAAGGACCATAGTCTAAACATTAAATCACCCCCTGAGAGTACAATGCATAGGCTTTCTTGAAGGTTAAACCGTCAGAATTGAAACTTCGAATGGAAAGGGGGGGGGGGGGGGGAAATCATTTTACGAAAATAATTGCATCACGTTATATGAGCAATTTAATGAGGGGTTTTAATTCAGGTCGGCTGCCGTCTTAAATCTGGTATTTTCTTGAGCTTCTACAGCGGAAGCTACTAATTATACTAATCGTGAAATGGATAAAATGAGCGAAAACAGAGCACGAAAAGCGTAAAAAGAGTAAAAAGGAGTAAAAAGAGCACAAAAAGAGTAAACAAGAGCACAAAAGGGTGAAAAAAAATAGCACAAAAGAGTAAAAAAAGAACACAAAAGAGTAAAAAAGAGCACAAATGAGTAAACAAGAGCACAAAAGGGTGAAAAAAGAACACAAAAGAGTAAAAAGAGCACAAATAAGTAAAAAGGGCACAAAAAGAGTAAAAAGAGTAAATAGAGTAAAAAGAACACAAAATGAGTAAAGCTGGTAGTTATATATCAAACGATTCACTACGTTTCTTGCCATTCAGAGATTAACCTTCAAAGACTCAACATGAATGTAATTACTGCAGTTAAACCCTATGCTTGTCACCAGTGTAATAAAAGCTTTGAACGGAGATATAACCTACGGAGGCATGCAGAAAATGTACATGCTGAAGAGGCATCTACAATAAATAAAGTTGACGATGATCTTGACGAACATTCTGACGTGGATAATTCCGAACCCGTTTTTAAAAAGCGTAGAATTAAAGTTTTGGAAATAGAAAACAGTGAAACCGAATCTTCGCAGGACGAAGACGAAGATGTCGATGATTCGGAATCTGAAACGGAGGTAGAACATGATGGCAAATCATCTGGTGAAGATGAGTCTAGTTCTGAGTTGGAAGACAATGCCGCCTATCTAGACTGGTTGGCAGAAGCTAAAGAAGCCACTACAGAGATGTGGAAGGAAAAATACGAAAAGTATGTCAGACTGGGCATGGAAGATCAAGCCAAGGAAAATGCCGACAGGAAGACCCTCTGGGCAGTCAAGCGAATCTTTTTCAACAACTACAAGGATTTCTTGTCAAGTTACATACATCTGAGAGATAATGATACTCATCGAGATATTTTGGAAGATTTCAAAGAGAAGGTCAATAAAGGCGTGGAAGTAAACAAAGCCCTTAACAGAGTGATACCTAAACACGCGGCCAAATTTGACGGACTGTTCCAGCAAGACGAACAAGAAGAGAGCGAGGAAGACAGTGACGAATAAAGACTTGTTTCAGAAAGACTGTTGCTAATTTAAAAATAAATAAATAATAAGTTGCCAACGATAATTTGGAAGAAAGATATTGGGGGGAAGCGGACAAAGACTAATGCAAACACGGTGTTTCAGAGAGAAATGAATGATGTCAATAAAGTAACAATGTTTTAATTTGTATACCTTCTCTATTGTTGTCTTCTTTTTACGGTTTAACCTTCAAGAAAGCCTATGCATTGTACTCTCAGGGGGTGATTTAATGTTTAGACTATGGTCCTTAAAATTGCGGTTGCATTCTTATCAGTGCACCCATGCGTGTAGTTATATCGCCGGACTTACGCCGGGAGGAAACACAATTTACAATCGGCCACACATCTGGTGTGTATTTCTTTCGAATTGTATCCCGTTTGACACGTGTCACAAAAGTAACACCTACTAGTAATTTATGTATTTATTCCAAAATGATTTGTACAAGAAAATATTTATGATATAATGAAAGCCAACTATCAAAATACAAAGCTAAACCGAGTAAAATAATCAAATCCGCAAACGGCCATTAAGTAAAATACTTCAAATTTAAATCTTGTTGCGATTCCCTAATATAAAAATATTAGTACAGAACCTTAATAATAGAGCCGAGAAAAAAGTTATAACTATACAACTTATTGGCAATTTTGTTTTAATATTCATCGACGTGGCAAATGTTATACACACCGGCCCTACCGTTTTCAGGTTTTTCGACCCTCTTGTTGACATGTATGTTGACATACTTGGTAAACAGACGATTTCTAGATTGAAAAGTCGGATATCTTAAACAATGCATTTGTTGTCTTTTGCGGTTAAATTCCACTCCGATCTATATTTCCCAAAACCAGTATTGAGAACGTCATCTACAGCGTCATCCTCGAATTGTACCCTGTTTGACACGTGTCGCAGAAGTAACCCCTATGTATAAATCCCTTCATCGATGTAATCAAATCGTAGTGATTATACAGATAAATCATGTGCCGTCGGACGGGCCCCCTTGAAAATGGAGGCGGACAAAATGGGGTAATCGGGTAAGGACATCCTGAAACGTTTGTATTTCTTCGAGACCGCACTGACCTTCATCCACACCCGTTTTTGCGTGCAAATTCCTGGCAAGGTATTTTTGGTCTTTGTGACTTTGCTTGATATTTCTTAATTTTGGATGGTTTTCATTGATAACTTTTTCCGGTTGGTTCAAAGTCAGCTCGTACAGCCTATGAAGAGTGTATTCGCCCTCTCATCGTCAACGGTGTCGCTGATTTAAAAGAACAATCAACGCGTCGCCAGTTCCAACCCCATTAACTAAACGATTATAGGCCATCTTGGGAATTATCGATCGCTTCCAAATCACACTACCTCGCACGCGCGGCACTGTCAATTACAGCCTATTGTCCGAGCGCTATACAATTCCAGCCCATTCTTCCGGGGGATTATCCATCGATCGCTTCCGGACCTCATGGACTGGTCATTTTAACTACGTGTATACACTCCCCGGCGCCAATTGTTCGAGGGATTATCGCGCGTCAAGCGCCCGCTGATTGAACCGTCAATCATTCCCGCGTTGCCTCGTACCATGCCTATACTGGCACCAAGGACGCTCCATTGTCCGAGGATTTCGTACCGGCCAGTATACACGCAACAACCGTCACTCGCAAACCATATAACAAGGTCAAAGTGGGCCATACATTTTTATATTTCCCCCATACATTAGGTCATACTATATGTTTAACCCTATATTCATTTCCATACATTAGGTCAACTTGTGCTATAAATTTTTTAACCCTAACCCCTACTGCATATTCATTACTTCATTATACATATTTATTAATTATATACATAATTACATATTTATATCATAACTACATATTCATATGACCTTTATCATATTTCTATGGCAAGGTCAAAGTGGGCTATACTAGCCATATACACTACTCACATCCTACCTTTAAAATTTTCAATATAGTCTTACAACCCAGTATTCAAACAAAATTGCAATGGCGGCGGCTTCGTGTCAAAGTTTGCGCGGTGGCCGACACGTCACGCGGTGTACATGTACATGTACATGTACATCCGCGAACAATATGTAGGTCTACCATTAGTTTGCTTGTAAAATGGTAGTAACATTTCTTTTTAACAAAAACACTAATTTAATTTTTAACTGAACCTACTTCTTAAAGCATTCTCATTTAATAAAGTCATGCTCGGCGCTTCGCCGAACCGTGTAATAGTAAAACAATGACGTGATAGCGTGACAAACCTCAACCAATCAGAATGCGTAATTAATTTCACCACATTTTTCGTGGTCAAAATGACCCCAATAAACGTAGTTATTAAAACAGTTATTTTGACCACGAAAGTTGTCAAAAAAATAATGACCACGGAATTTGTAACCCCGGAGTTTTAAGAGTGTATGAAATTGGAAACTGGTAGCACTTAGCCGACTTGGTGGCCGACCTTTCAAGACCTTGGTGGTCTGGAAAAGTATTGTATGGTCGGGGAATTCAGGGAAGAGCGGAGGCGGGTTTTGAAAGGTCCTGGGAGGTTGGTAACTTGGTCGAGGTGTTGCCGACTATTTTGAACTGTTTAAAACAATCGGGAGTTGAGTGATCAGGAATAAAGAGCTGTCTTGCGATGGACGTAAGAAGGTCTTGAAAGTCGTTAGGTGGTCGTCAACATAGTCGGCGGAAGGTAGGCAGGCATGCAGGCATGCATGCATACATGGAAGGGAAAATCTGCCGCTAAGCTATAAAATCTTTGTAGAATGCGTACACCTCTCGAAGTTGGGAGTTTTTAAGGCAAGACGGAGTCGGTATTATACAGGTCGTGCGGACGTCAGAAAAGAACGGGTTAGTCGTTAGGAGGTCGTTAGCAGGTCAGGAACAGATAGGGACATGACGTCGGCAGGGTTGGAATAGACTGGTCCGTTGTTGGTTGGGAGTAGTCAGGGAAAGTCGTTAGCAAGGCGGCCTTAATTGGTCGCGTATCTATAGACGGTTTTAAATTTAAGACTGCATTGGAGCATGAATAAAGACGGCAACTGTCATTAGACATATGAAGGTCGGGAGCGGTCCCGTCCTCTCCAGACTAAAATCAGGTCGGCAATAGTCTATACCCAGCACGATATGTGACAGAGGGGTACCCCCCTCTTATCCCCGTATACCTCATACGCACTCAACACTATTGTTACCTAACCCACCCCCCCTTGAAACCTAAAAAGAATTCCTGAGATTTAGGGAACACAATGGTCAACACAAAAGAGGGGGGGTTTTCTCTGCCACATATCGTGCTTCATATGCAATAGTCAGTAACTTTAAGGTCGTGAGAGGCGGGACCTTAAGCACCGCCGTTTCTTAAGCGACATACAGTTGTGCGCATGTGTCATTTCAAATCTAGATTAAATAAAATGCATTATTCATGAGCAGTGACCCGTGACAGAGGGACGATAAAAGAACGGAAATTAATACTAACATTAGGGGCTTTTCAATTTTCATCAGTTTATTCATAAGAATATTCGTGATTTAATAAACCCCCAAAACTAAACAAAATTGGTATGACAAGCGGATAAATTTAAACTGAAATACAGACGCTCCGTTTCGTTAGGCATTAAGGGAAAGGATGGTTTTCAGGACAAATTTGACAGTGAAGATGACTTTTTCCAAACTCAAAAAATGGTTTGTATAAAAAAGCAGATTGTGATCTCTTTGAATCATGTGTTTTCGAAAGAGCAAACCCAGCAAGTGATAAACAAAACTAGGTTTGAATATTTAGTTTTTTCCATCTTTAAAGATGGACTACAACGGAATAATGATAAAGGCTGTGTTGCTGTTTTTGTTCGAGAAATGTATAATGATTACTAATATATCATTAGTATTCAATAAAACTTGTTCCTTCATGCAAAAAAACCAAAACAATTGATCGGCGTTCTACGACCCAGAAAAACTCAGTTTCAGCAAAAGCCCTTAACTCATGAATAATTCATACTTTGTGTGTGACGTACTACCCATGACGATTTACTCGGGTCGATTCGTAAAAACTTCATGCCTCTGCATGAAAACGCATACATAATACACACGGAATAATATGGCGTCTTTTGTTTACTCTCGGTTGCTCATGGGTAGTACGTCATCACTTTTCGCTGGTTTACAAGACCGCTGGTACTATATCGTGGATTTCATTGTGGTTTTCAGTGGGTCTTTGCCGGGAACCAGTACAGGGCGGGAAATTTCAAAATCGAAGAATCGAGGTCTAATTTTTTCGGTCAAATTGCAACAAAATTATTTAGAGAAAAACATGACCGTAACAATAAAGTGTTACCTGAACACAACATAAACAAGGTCCGATAATAAATTTAATGTGTGAGTTTTCGTTGTAGTCCATCTTTAACGGAGTTTTATGCAACGCGACATTGCGGCCTAGTATGATACCCGTGTAAATAAGTCTCGTATATTGTTTAAGGACACGTTTGGGAATACGTAGACTTGATGACAAGTCGTTAGATAGTCGTGTTTAATCCGTGAATTTCAGTCGAAATTCATCGGCACGGCTGGTTTAAGACTAGTAACGTGCCGAGTGGCGACAGATCTAACGACTTGATCAATACGTTCTCGACTGTTATTCATATATGCGTGCAGCGCAATACTAGACTGGAACAAATATCCAGAAATGTGCCTGGAAAAAGTCCTGTAGGCATTTTTGAGGAAAAGCGGCCAAACAACATTTTCTAGAGTGGTTTTTCGTGCAGATTACGAATATTTTGTTTGGACATTTCAATTTTGCCTAATTAGGTCAGAAATCGAGGTCAAAGTTCAATAACTGGCCAATTACCATATTTGACCAAAAATGTACATAATCACATGGCCTTATGGAATAATGAAAGGTTCCTTTAAAAATACTTACCATTAGGGGTGTGGTAAGCATTGTATTTGACAATAAAAATAGAAAATGTGAAGCATATTTATCATAAAATACCTCATATCTCCTTTAATACTGAACATTCCAAAAAATCATCACAAGTTCACTGATATTATTTTATTTTAGAAATGAGAAGGCACTATCCCATTCAGTGACACACCCTTTCCCTTGACTTGTTTTTGGCTTAAAATGGATTTTAAGCATGTTTTAGTCTTTGCCAGTTATGTCCAAATTAAAAGGTATATTGGGTGGACATAAGAGATTGAGTGACTTCAGTTGGATGGATAATCAAATGGGATTATGGGTGCGAGCAGAGGATTATGTTTGCAAATCCTCTTGATAGCAATAGCATGCTTTCGTGCCTTGCTGTGGCACTCGTCAGTTGCAAATGGGTGATTCAAAAAGAATCGAGGCTGACTCGCAGAGAGGTTGTGGTTGGGATTGGGTATATTTCAATCATGTAAGTTTGGTTTGAGCCATATGTTTGTTAGTCGGTTTCAGATTGTTCCTCCAGTAAGGAGAGCAATATGTTGAGGGTTTCGTCTGGTTCAGTTGGTTGTTGGAAAAAGCCAGAGTCTGTTGGGAGTGGTTCGAGCTTTTGTATTCGCTGTGGTAGTTTAGCTCTTATTAGTTTCTCCCGAATGTTTTGGGCTTTTTTTAAGGCAATAAATGGAGGTTTCGGAAAAAGTTCCGAGAGTATTTGATTGCCTTCGATTAAATTCCAGTTTCGGTTTATTGCTCGATGTATGTCACCGTGATTTATGGCTGGGTTGTAGGTGGTTGTGAAGACAAGTGGAGTTTGTTTGTTTTTTCTCCATCCTTTGTGTTGTGTATTAGTCTCGATCGGTCGGCATGTGAGACTTTGGTTGTCGCTGTTTTGATTTCATTGGAATTGTAACCTCTTGTGGTTAGTTTCTCTGAGAATATTTTGACTTTGTTGTGGAAATCATCCGTGTTGTTGGTGTTTCTAGCGTAGCGGAGTGTTTCTCCGTACATGAACGCTTTGAAAGTATGGGGTGGGTGGGATGATGTTTTATGGAGATATTGGAAGGTTTCCGTTGGTTTTGTGTAGACTTTGGTGTCTAGGATTCCAGTTTTATGGAAACGGTCTCCTTTAAATATGGTTAAGTCAAGGTAGTTGATTGATGATTCAGAGGCTTCGTATGTAAATTTTAGAGTCGGGTGCATCTTGTTTATCTCCGTGATGAGATTTTGGAATTCGTTTAGAGTTCCGTTGTAGATGACCAATATGTCGTCTCTATAGCGCCACCATGTAAGGATGTTATCCGCTTTTTGGATTATTTTGTTTTCGAAGTCGTGTAGGGTGATGTCACAAATTTCAGGGCTTGCTGTGGAGCCCATTGCACAACCAATTTTCTGGAGAAAGAACTTATTTCCGAATTGGAAGCAGTTGCGACCAAGGATGAGTTCCAGAAGTTTTGGGATGTAGATTGAAGGTGGTTTTGTGATTGGATGCTTAAGGTTTGTGTTTTCGAGGGCATTGCAAACACGTACATTTGATTGCTTCCGTCTGTCGGATATTGGTGTACATAGAAACGACATCTATACTTGTGATTAGGAGTTTAGGACATTTTGTGAAAAATGTCTTTCTTCCAGTTTGCGCAAAATGTCTGCTGTGTTGCGGACATTATGTGGGTTGCGCCACTTGCGCGGTTGCTATGGGAAGAAGGAAGTAGTCTATGTATTCTGAAATTTTTGCTGTAGGGCTAGTACAACCACTTATAATTGGACGTCCAACAAAAGGTTCTCCCGGTGGTGGTGTTTTGTATATTTTGGGGAGAAAATACATGGTTGGACATTGACAGTTTTGTGGAAGTGGGTCAAGGTATTTCAGAGTATCGTTGTCGATGTGTTTGTTGTTTCTCATTTCTATGAGTGTGTTGTGAACCATTGTAATAGTTTGTGGGGTAATATCTTGGTCCAGTTGGGTATAGTGATGGGACTCAAGATGGTGGTAACCCACTTGTAGATAATCTGAGTGGTTCATAATGCAAATGCCTCTGCCTTTGTCATATGGTTTGACTACGATGTCAGGATTGTTTTTGAGTTTATTTATGGCGGATAAATCCTGCGTGGTTATGTTTGTTTGCCGTTTCCTTAGCCTGATGTGGGCCAGTTCGAATTTTGTGGCTTCCAAGTATTCTTCTAGTGCTGCACTAGGGGATGATTTAGGTTGCCAGTTAGATGGTGGTTTGAAAGGATGGTTTTTGGAGCGTTTATTTCGCATTAAGAATGTAATTCTTAGTCTTCGATTGAAGGTATTTATGTCACTTACAAGTGTTTTGCGGTTTGGTTTAGCAGGAGTAGGTATGAAATTTAAACCTTTTTCTAAAGCAATTATTTCGGTTTGCAATAGTGTTGCTTTGGATAGGTTTGTTATGAAGGATTGGAGTTGGCTCGTTTGGTTTTCGATTTGCATTTGTTCGAGAAATGGTTGGATTTCGATTGGCTAAGTGATCTCTTTGTTTTTTGGTTGAGTTTTCTCCTTGCCATGGTAGAGATTTATGGTTTGGATATAACAGATAATATAGGATGGGTTATATTCCAGTTTATTTATTATCTTTATTATATAGTAAGGGCAAGATTACGGATTTCTCTCTTTTGAGAAGATGTGGTAGTCCTGAAAAGGACTGTTTGGTTTTGTAGTGGTTAGAGATCGACTTAGGGTTGTCGTTTTCTCTTGATGCCTTTGTTGGGTTGATAGCTGGGTCTTGTGAAGAAGCTCAGGAGTTTTTGAGCGGTAGAATGGTCTAGACCCTGGAAATCTTCAGCAAGTTGTTCTTGTGCTGATCGTATGGCGTTGGTGAGCTGGTCCTCGGTGATTGGTAGTTGGTGCTTGTAGTACTCATCCAGCGTGATTCTTGTGAACAGCAACGACGTTCTTCTCTGGAGATTGCTCCAGCGATCCTGGAATGAATTCTGAAATTTCAGAGATCGATGTGGGTGTGGTGGCCGTATGTTTACCGTGATATAGGATGGTGGTGTGTTAGTCTCGATTGACCGGGAAAGGAGCCGTATTTGGCGGGTGATGTGTTCCTTGGCAGTTGTCAAAATGTTGAATTTTTCCTCGGAGAGTCTGTGCGAGACCTAAATTGGAAAGGGAAAACTAAATTGCACAGGAGCCTGCAAATGTTCAGATGGTGAGAGAGTTTGCATGAACAAGCCTGTCTAAATGCATGTTTAATGCAAGTTTTTCGATTATTCGAAATATAACTTTAAGTGTCAATGTATGCCTACAAATTCAGTGTCAGACTTCTGGGCCTACTTATCATTGCATTCACATATTGTCATTTTTGGTTCAATATTATACAACGTAGTAAGTATCAACAAACAATGGATTCAAACCATTCCTAGCCAAAATATAATGTGGTACATTACAATTTGATGAAACGTAAGCTAATGAAAGCAAGACAGAGATTTTGTCATAACTCTTCAAAACATTTAGCCTACTATGTAAGTTGGCATTTTGTTGTCAACTTTATTGGGGGTGGGGAGTGGTAAGGGGTGGGGTGGGGGTGGGAGTGGTAAGGGGTGGGGGTGGGGTGGGGAGTGGTAAGGGGTTAGTGTGGGGATACGTCTGGAACTTCACAGTCCTGACCAATGAGTCACACTTTAGAATAGGTACCTAGCAGTGTTCAGAAAAATAAACTAGGCACGCATGTTCAATGGTCATTTTGCAAATACATGTACATGTAGGTCAAAAGTTGACCTAGTTTTGACCCATTCTGATGCCAACCAAACATCACATTTCCATTGGAAATAGTCAGAAAGATATTGGAAACAGTGTCTACTGTTATTCCCAGCAAAGTTAATGGCCACAGAAATGTATCAGTGAACTTGTGATGATTTTGTGGAATGTTCAGTAATAAAGGAGTTATGAGGTATTTTATGATAAATATGCTTTACATTGTCTATTTAATTGTCAAATACAATGCTTACCACACCCATAATGGTAAGTATTTTTAAAGTAATCTTTCAATATTCCATTAGGCCATGTGATTATGTACATTTTTGGTCAAATATAGTAAATGACCTAGTTATTTAACTTTGACCTCGATTTCTGACCTAATTAGGCAAAACTGAGATGTCCAAACAAAATATTCGTTTTCAGCACGAAAAACCACTCTAGAAAAAGTTGTTTGGCCCCTTTTCCTCAAAAATGCCTACAGGACTTTCTTTTCCTGAAGTATGGCCCAGTCTATACATATGCAATGTATTTCTGCGGTGAGATCCAATGGCGCGCTGCTATGCAAATGTTGACTCATCCATTCCGTTACATGGGGAGTTCTTCTCAATACTTTGGGAACATGTTTCTAGACTGGTGATGTTTAACGACCAACACACTCAGCTTGGTCAATTGCGTGTTGCAATAAAATATATCATTGTGATACACTTGATTTATTTGAGTTGTGTATGCTCTATTATTACCTTTGTAATGTTACACAATACAAATTACGAACCCTTGAAGTAATGAAAATGATCTACGTAAAAAAGAATAGTATCTAAACACCTCTTTTAACCGCATGTGTTGTACGAGATCTGTGAAGGTGGTTTAAAAACACTGCCGGCGTACACACGTTCGTGCTATTAGCGCACGACCGAGAAAACGAATATAATATCGCAGGAAACGAAGTTAATATCACAAAAACAATCCAGTTTGATGAGGAAGATTAAGTTAAACATAACTATAACACCCAAGAATTACATGTTTACGCCAAGTTTGAATGCTAAATAGACCTATTTTGGGGAAAAGATACAAGACATTCGTGTAAGAAGATGCAATGCAGTGCAAAGTCTATGGGAAATGTCGGACAAGTATTTTCAAGATTTTTACTTTTTTATTTATTATTATTATTTTTTTTTTTTTGGGGGGGGGGGAGGATAATTCCACATCATAACTTTATGCACAAACCATAGGAAAAGGAAAAACGACATTTTTCGAAATTGTTGATTTAATTTTACATTCAGACAATAAAAAAGTGCCAGGTTTATGATAAAATTAAACAGAGAAAATGTCAGTGTGCTTCATGAAAATTCAATTGGCACATTAATTGGTTTGTTCGTGGGGTACTCTCGACGGTCCACGGTACCGTACGGTACGCATGCACGCTACGAATTTCGCACGATACGAAGGCAACACTTCACGGCTCGCTATCCTATCAATGTACGCTCGACCTATCCAGTTTAGAGATCAGTGGTACCGGGTACCAGTACAATACGCGAAGCAGCGTAGAATACATGCTCTATAAAGCTGCTCATACATTTTTATCCCCTCTGGAATCTGAACCAATCAGAGTGCTCGCATAGAATTCGCTAGCGATTGTACGAAGCTGTCTAAGGGACACGGTGAAAATTATTATTTTCTCTCACTTCAGCTAACTCGTACGTACGCCTTATATGTCGTACGTACGCCTTATATGTCGTACGTACGCCTTATATGTCGTACGTACGCCTTATATGTCGTACGTACGCCTTTTATGTCGTACGTACGATTTATATGTCGTACGTACGCCTTATATGTCGTACGTACGACTTATATGTCGTACGTACGACTTATATGTCGTACGTACAACTTATGAAATGTAACTCGTACGTACGAGTTATATGTCGTACGTACGACTTAAATGTCAAACTTATGTCGTACGTACGACTTAAATATCAGCCTTATGTCGTACGTACGACTTAAATGTCAGACTTATGTCGTACGTACGACATAAGTAGGCCTACGCCGCGCGCACCTAATTCGGTAGGGCGACCGTGGAGCTACTCCAATGCTACTAGGTACTGGTATACCTAGTCTGACATTTAAGTCGTACGTACGACATAGGTCTGACATTTAACTCGTACGTACGACATAAGTAGGCCTACGTATGTCGTACGTACGACATAAGTCTGACATTTAAGTCGTACGTACGACATAAGTCTGACATTTAAGTCGTACGTACGACATATACATAGGCCTACTTATGTCGTACGTACGACATAAATTTGACATTTAAGTCGTACGTACGACATAAGTCTTACATTTAAGTCGTACGTACGACATAAGTCTGACATTTAAGTCGTACGTACGACATAAGTCTGACATTTAAGTCGTACGTACGACATATAACTCGTACGTACGAGTTACATTTCATAAGTCGTACGTACGACATATAAGTCGTACGTACGACATATAAGTCGTACGTACGAGTTAGCTGAAGTGAGAGAAAATAATTATTTTCATCATGTCCCTAATACAGCTTCGTACGATTGTCATAGGTTGTGTACAAAACTGAAAACGAATTGTCCAAGTCGGTAATTTAACTTCGAACTCTGCACATTGGGAACGAGGCAACCGCAACCTCCCCCTGTATATACCGAGTGGACCGCTATTACCGACTTGGCACCAAGTCTAGGGAATACGCGGTTCTAGATTTCGAACGAGAGTGGGCAAATATCAGGCTGAATACTGTTTACAATTTTTAATTTGCCGCGTATTCGGCCCGAGATTTGCCAACTTGGATTCGAAATCTAGAACCGCGTATTCCCAAACGATATGCGTATTCCCATTTGGACGGGTATCATGCTAAACCGCAATGTCGCGTTGCGGAAAACTCCGTTCAAGATGGAAAAAACTAAATATTCAAACCTAGTTTTGTTTATCACTTGCTGGGTTTGCTCTTTCGAAAACACCTGATTCAAAGAGATCACAATCTGCTTTTTTATACAAACCTTTTTTTGAGTTTGGAAAAAGTCATCTTCACTGTTAAATTTGTCCTGAAATCCCTCCTTTCCTTAATGACTAACGAAACGGAGCGTCTGTATTTAAGTTTAAATTTTTGCGCTTGTCATTCCAATTTTGTTTGGTTTTGGGGGTTTATTAAATCACGGATATTCTTATGAATGAACTCATCAAAATAAAAATAAAGCTCCTAATGTCAGTATTCATCGGTAATTTCCGTTTTTTGATCGTCCCTCTGTCGCGGGTCAACGCTCATGAATAATGCATTTTATTTAATCTAGATTTGAAAATGGCACATGCGCACAACTGTATGTCGATATACACAATGGCAGAAACAGCGGTGTAAGACGGCTATAAGGGTGACATGCGATTTATTGAAGTTTTCTTCTTAATTTTGTCTTCCCAGAGAGTTACAACATGATCTACCAAAATACACTCGGTAGGCGTGTTGAGACCGGTAGCTACTTCACACCATGCGATGCCTATGACCCGCCTGTAGCTGTTACGATCTCTAGGAGTGAGATTGGTAGAGGCGTCACCAAGATGGTTCCTTCCCCCGAGGTGGTCGAGCAGAAATGCTCCATTTACACCGGAGAGGGCGACCACCTCAACCTGGGAAATTTCCAAGGAACCTGCGTCTCTGATCCCGCAACGTGTGGTTCGGAGAGCGTGACCTGGTCACTATGGCTCAAGATCAACTCGTCCACAGTCTTTACCGGTGCCGATAGGTACTTTCTTTCAGTGGGAGGGCAAACCAGAAATGCGCGGGGTGTCTGCTTCATGTACAGGAAGTCGACCAACAAATTCCAATTCGGAGCTCGGGGTGAATCATGGTCGTACGGTCAGAGCCACGAGGTGAGCACATTCCCAGTGGGTACATGGTTCCATTTAGCCGCGGCTGTGGATCTCTCAAATTCTCAAGTCACCCTTTACGTTGACGGCAAGAAGCTTGGCAATTACGAGGAGGGACTAGCAGATTTATCGCCGATTGATAAATGCACCGATCTCATTTTGGGCAACCACAACTGCAATCCCTCATTGACTACAGCAGGATCAGCAGCCTACGGCAATCTGATGGTATTTGACCATCTCCTTACCAATGAACAAATCGCCAACCTCTACGCCTGCGGGTCACTCGGTGAGCATGTTTTCAATATTATGGAGTTGAGAATTAACATGTAATTTGTGGAAGAAGTTTTCGTTTCTCAAGTTCTTCATTCGAATAGGGCCGAACAATGTGGTGATGAGATCCCTTTCAGAGTTGGACTGTTGACAGCTAAAATATGAGGTGCAAACTGTATTTTGATCCTCAGACTATACCTTTGGAAATGCACGTCCTTTGTATTAATTTGTCAGCTGCACACGGGTAAAAATAAACTATGAAAAATCATGTATTTACGTTTGGCCTAATACTGCCAAATGATGGGGAGTGGGTGTCCCATTTGAAATCTTGAATTGCATTCAATCACTCACTAACAGTTGCCTTCTTCGCCGCCTCTTCTCCCAGTTAACCTAGTTCGAGCCCAGCTCAGGCGCGGGATTGTTTTGTATACGAGCCTTGATCCAAGACGCGTTTAGACCGGCATTTATGGGTAAAACACCCAAATATTTCCGGCCTTGCTCGCTGCGAGACGGTCGCTGACAGATATTTGCGGCCTTGCTCGTGACGTGTTTATCCGTCATCCGTTTTGAATTTCGTTTGTATACAAGTCATTCGATGCAAACTCGTCAAAAAAAAGTGCACCCCACGCCGCTGATTTTACATTTAGTTCCTTTTTTATACAAAAACAATTTTTTTTTATTTTTATAACTGGTGTACATCACTACAGATTGGGACCTAAAAGTTCGCAGCCTCATCATTGATAGCAAGTACACCGGGAGTCTTCGCTACGTTTGCACGGCAAGCGCCTCCACAGGGCCGACAATTAACTGGAGCGTGTACCACAAAGAGCGAGCGGGTTGGCGGGACCTAGGCCTCAATCTCACCGAGGAAGGCTTCGAGATTACCCCGACAAGTTTCTCGCCGTGCGTGGTGCAGTCTGCCCTGGTCATTGATCAAACACACGGGTTCAACGCCGAGGACGACGTTGTCACCTGCACTGCAAACTCGGGCTCGAGGAATGCGTCTCTATCTATCCGACAAGGTACGTAGGAATCTCTGTCTGTCTGGCTGTTTGTCGGTCCGTAATTCGACTATCTCCAGAACCGGCCTTGTATGAAGTTTAATATTACCCAGCACCATTTGAGACCGAGGGACTCCCCCCCTAAGCCCCCATACATACACTCTATAGACTATTGTTACCTTAGGCACCCCCCTAAAAACCTGAAAGAATTCCTGAGAAACCACAACATTCCGCAAGCACAATGACCACCACAGGAGAGGGGAAGGGGAAGGGGAAGGGGGTTCTCTCCCTCTAATGTCTCGCTTCAAATGAAGTTGAAAGTCGGTAAGTGTGATGCTCAGGACCATAGAGCTGTACAGTGTGTAAACAAAATTCAAACAAAAGAATGGAATGCTACACGTAGAACTTGAATAATAGGTGTGATTTAAAAGATACACCTTCAACTTTAAAATGAGACATCAAACGTCCAAATCTGATAATGTTTGAGAGAGTTATGAGTAATTTCCCACGGACGTCAAATTGACCATGGGACCAAGTTTTCAACGAATGTACTATAAGTTATTTAAAGTGTCACAATGTCAAACAATTTAAAGATTTTTGTTTTATTTGCAGGCAGAGATGCCACTATTGGTTTATACAGTAATCTCGGAAACGCAGGTAAATTTACACTTTTAAAGTTGTTCATCCGAGAAAGATAAAACAAAATTGATACCTTTAAAATTTGATATCTTTACAAAACCTCAGTCTCCGGAAAAAAATGGTCTCTTTAAAACCAAAAACTGCAAAATTGTCAAAAAAGAGTGAAATTAAGTTTTTCAGAGTGACAAACAACTATTCCAAAATCGTCACATACAGTCTGAGAAGGCCTAAAAAAGAACAACCCCCAAAACAACAAACAAACACCCAATAAACAAACAAAACCAGAAAACACATTTTATAATGGTTCCTCTAAAGAATACAATGTTGTGGTTTTCACTCTTTTTACAGTAGTTTTCACTATGAGAACAAAAATGCAATTTTTTTAGTGGTTTTATAAGACACATTCTTTTGGAGAGTGAGGTTTTTACCTTTTCTTATTTAGAGAGAATGATTTTCTATGTTTACATCTGTTACAGCACTGTTCGTTGACAACACAGGACAAGACTACTACGGAAATTTCGACAAAAGTGGAGAGGAAGTGAAGAACGGCACATATCCGTTCATTTGCAAGAAAAGCCGTCGTTACCCCTGACTTTTAATGGGGTTTAACCCTGCGTCTAGCCGAGTGCTGCATTTGGGGCAGCAGGTTCCTTTGTTTTGTGTTTTTGTTTTTTTAAAGCCCCTAGACATTGATACTCCAGAAATGCCTACCCTGGTAAGGACAAAAAAGGACTGTATTTGCCCTGTAATGCTAATTTTGAGAAAGTCTCATAGGGCTGTGCACAAACCTATTTCTTACTAAAATAAATCACCTACCACAAGATGTAAAGCATAATGTCAATAGCTCCACAAATAGGGTCGAGAAGAGTTTATGGGATTCTCCTTACATTACTATTCAACCCAATGTGAAAGGTTTGTTTACATTATGGGGGGGGGGGGGGGGGGGGGGGGGGGGGGGGGGGGTGTAAGCATACCTGCTGCCCCAAAGGTAGCGGGTGGCGCATCCGTGTTGCTCAGTTTGAGGGTGTGACGCAGGGTTGAAATGAACAGATAAGCAGGTCGGTACGCGATTTATTTCCCCAAACGACAACATAATATGCGCTTTGAGATTTCCTTTATTAAAAAAAAGTCTAAAGTAAAACCAAATCCGCGGTTTCTCAATGTTCAGGGGCTGTATTAAAGGTAGGATACACCAATTGCAGATATCGAAAATATTGACTACCTATATAATTATTAGGTTATATCTTACTTATTTAAAAGTAAATAATGTTTTAGGTATCCAGCTAGTTCTCCTGTAATTATTCCGAAAAGTATCACTGTTTTTGTAAGCTTATCGAATATCCAGTTTCTTGTCTGAACCGTTCGCCTTTTAGTCCAGGGAAAATAAGTTTTGACCTCACACAAATTGCAATAAAATATTTTTTACCACAGTGCACTTCTATAAGGTCCCTAGAATGACATACTAAAAAAATAAAAAAATGCAAGTGGTGGAAATATGACTAATTTGCATAAATCGTTAATCCCTGCCGCGTAATATAGGCCTATTTAGTCCTATATTTGGGTATATTATTATTTATTCATAAATCCAATCCAATCCAATCTGCATTTGTAAAGCGCCATCTATCTAGTTGCCTATTCTGAGGCGCTGCCAGGAACACCGGGGCAAAGCCCCTCCTCTTAGCAATAAGTGTTACTGGGTTCTTTTACGTGTATTACACAACACACGGGACCTCCAGCTTTACGTCCCATCCGAAGGACGAAGCAATAGTGGTTTAATTGCCTTGCTTAAGGACACACGTGTCGACGGCCGGGATTCGAACTCACGCTGTGTGGAACAGAAAACACACGCTCTTAACCACTCGGCCACGACACTCCACGAATAAATATACATGGGACAGTTTAGGCATTCCTATTTCATTCCTATCCGGTATTAAACGGATGATAAAGACATGGCTGGAAGTGTTTAAGACCAGCTGGCAACAAAGGTGGCCCCTGCACATGACGTAAATATGCTTCGTAAACATGGCCCCACGAGCATCACCATCGTCAACTTAAAACACTGGCATATGACACTTAGCAATAATTTGCCAATATTTATCGATAATTTGGTCTAAAAATTTGTGTAATTTGCCAATCAGTAAGTGTCTGGCGCGGCGTGCTGTACGGTCACGCGATCGTGCATTACACGTCCCCAGGGCTTACTTTATTTCCAACCGTAGCTCGTCTCCAATAGTAAGAGCGGGTAGTTTTGGGCGCGTACAGCTCGACACCCTGGGAACGATGTTGTAGTCTGGTTCATAGTAAATACGCTTTTATGCATGTACATGCGTAGAGCGACAGAGGCGGAAACATGTCATTTGACAGCGGCCCGTGAACATGAATAGGGAAAAACACACAGAATGGCGAAACACCGAAATTTACTTACGACAATTTTCCTGGATTTTCGGGACTTTTTAGGCTGAATTTTAGAAAAAGGGTATTTATGAATGGGAATAAATGTGTGTTCGGTCGGTATTAATCACTCTGTTTAAGACCGCCTGGAGTCTGGGTGCTGATAATTACCCTCGCCTTCGGCTCGGGTAATTAGCAGCACCCAGACTCCAGGCGGTCTTAAACAGAATGATTAAAACCTCTCGAACACACATTTATTCCCTTATTTATTTTTTGATTTTGTTGTTGTTGTGATTTTACTTACATATCCTTACTTCAATAGGCCTAACATTTTCTAAAGCATATAAGTGACTGAATAATTATGTGAACATAGTAATTATCAAAAATGACAACTTCGTGAACCCACAAAATGTGCGCACATTACACTGTCTCCAGATACCATCATAAGTAGTCAGTATTGGTGAGCTTCAAATTCACCAAGTTGCTTACTATATTAAAACCTTATGGAAAATCATATGAACAATAATAAAATTGTGATACTTAGCCCAGCAAACCAAAACTGGGGGAAAATGGTGTGTCCATAAAATGGGCAAAAAAGTAGTTAAAGGGTTGCCTAACATGGGAGACGTGAACAAGTTCAAGAAAACCCCCAAGATACATTTTAACGTAGATATGATTTTTGTAAGCAACAAAAATCTTTTATTTAGGGGGTTTTCTTGAACTTGTTCAAGTCTCTCACCTTAGGCAACCCTTCACCTATCTTTTAGCCCAATTGATGGACACACCATTTTCCCCCAGTTTTTGTTTGCTGGGCTAAATATCACAATGTTATCATTGTTCATATGATTTTCAATAAGGTTTTAATATGATAACTGTGCCAATAAGCAACTTGGTGTTGAAGCTCACCAATACTGACTACTTGGTGATATCTGGCGACAGTTGTAATGTGCGCACATTGATGGGTGTACCAAGTTGTCATTTTGGATAATTACTATGTTCACATAATTATTCAGTCACTAGCTTTAGAAAATGTTATTGAAGTAAGGATATGTAAGTAGATTCACCAAAATAAACTAAAAGAAAATAATAATAATATACCCAAATATAAGGATAAATATATTACGTGGCAGGGATTAACGATTTATGCAAATTAGTCATATTTCCACCACTTGGAATTTTTGAGTTTTTTACTATAGTATGTCATTCTAGGGACCTTATAAAAGTGCGCTCTGGTGAAAAATATTCTAATGCAATTTGTGTGAGGTCAACAAAACAAAATTAGGTATTTTCTCTGGACTATTTGTAAATAATGACGTCAGGAAGCGCTCCCTGTGAGGTCACCAATTCGCGTACGCTTTCGCCCCGACTAAGTAAGAACTGTGGGATTACTGCGACACCGGACCGCTCAGGTTAACGAGTTATTTAAAAAAGATTGAAGTTTAAATATATAAGTTATTGAATATGTGCAAAATGTTTAGATGTAAATTCATAAATACCTGGGACAGTTTAGGCATTCCTATTGGTCGAGAGTCTGTCACGTGGCCGGTATTAAACGGACGATAAAGACATGGCTGGAAGTGTTTAAAGCCAGCTGGCAACAAAACCCTGTCACGCAATGTCGCATTATACCCGTCCCTATGGCTCACTTTATTTCCAACCGTACCTCGTCTCCAATAGTAAGAGCGGGTAGTGTTGGGCGCGTACAGCTCGACACCCTGGGAACGAGGTTGCCAATGGCAGTAATAGTCTGGTTCATAGTAAATACGCTTTATTGCATGTATTGTGTAGAGCGACAGAGGCGGAAACATGTCATTTGCAGGCCCGTACACAGGATTTTTTAGGGGGGGGGGGGGGGGGGGGGGGGGGGGGGGGGTTGTGCGAATTTGTGCTGTTGGGATCAAAAATGGAACCAAAATTGTTCGTGTGCCAGTACCGTTATTTCTACATCAAAATACTATTATTTACCCCGGAAAATGTGGACCTTTTGGTAATTGGGGGGCGAATTTGTACTGATGGGACCAAAAATGGAACAAAAATTTGTCATGTGCCAGTACCGTTATTTCTACATCAATATACCATTATTTACCCCGAAAAATGTGGACCTTTTAGTAATTTTTTATTTATTTATTTTATTTTTTTTTTTTATTTTTTTTTTTTGGGGGGGGGGGGGGGGGGTGGGGGGGCGGCGTACGCACCCGTTGCACTTCCCCCCCCCCCCTCTGCGTACGGGCCTGATTTGACACACACACACACACCTAGCTTTACCTTACATACGCACTGTGGACATTCCTTTGTATTCGTGTAGTTAACAAACTTTGACTAAATACTCATTTTTCTCGCTTCCCCAAAACAAATTTACCCTCAAATTAGGATTATGGGCCTCTCAGCTGTCCCTTCTATCTTTTCTATATATAACCCTAGCCCGTTTTTCCTCTAGCGCTCTTTTTCGGAAACTGAAAAACGGATTGTGGACGTGTGCAAGTCCACACACCGTAACCTCTTCCCGCATCGTGTGGACCTATATTGTTCGGAGGTCCACAGTGCGTATGCAAGACTAACTCAGAATATCGAAACACCGAAACTTACTTGCGACAATTTTGGGGATTTTCGGGGCTTTTGGGGCTGAATTTTACAAAAAAAGTATTTATGAATGGGAATAAATATGTGTTCGGTCGGTATTAATCACTCTGTTTAATACCGCTTGGAGTCTGGGTGCCTTCGGCTCGGGTAATTATCAACACCCAGACTCCAAGCGTATTAAACAGAGTAATTAAAACCTCTCGAACACATTTTAATCCCTTATTAGTGTACAAATTAACTTCTAATTATAAACGGCATGAAAACAATTTTTAGAGCCAGGACGCCCAAGCTCTTCTGTATATATCTAAAGCCGTGTTCGCACTGGATGAACATTTTGGGTAACTTTACCATGACGCCGGGTAACATTCCGATGGGTTAATTTTCCCACCGTCCGCACTTGGATTTAATTGACGCGGGTAGAATTGCCGAGACCACGCGGCGTGTGTAAGTTACCTGTGAGGAAAGTTACCCAGGCTGTTCGCACTGGACTTGAAATGGGTAAGTTACCCATTGGCTCGGTTAGTTTGCCCAAATTAAGTCGCGTATAGAGTACGGTGTAGTAATACATATCTTAATTTGGACCCCGTTTAGGGTCATATTTAATACCGAGTTTAAATGCAACAATTACAACACTGCTATGTTAAAAATTGTATCCAGCATTCTATATGAGCTTTTCGAAACCTTTGCTTCTGCTTCGGTTTTTGACTCGGCTTCGGCTTCGCCTCCGAATTTTAAATCACTGAGAAGCAAATAGAAATAAAAGCAAGTAGAAACAGTTTAACATTTGAGTTCTCATCAATCGATTAAATGTTTCTGAAGCACAACAGGCATCAGAATGTGGCTGGAGATCTCGCACCTAGGAATTTAAAATCGCCTTAAGCCAAAGACAAAACGATTCCAGGAGTTCGAAAAGGCCGCTAGGGTACCCACGTGCGACGCCAGTTGTTATTGTAACGAGCGGCACCCGCTAGCTTGGCCGGCCGGCCGGCGAGGCCGGCGAGAATCGTAACTTAGATAAACCTTGATGGTCTCGTTGACGTAGTGGGTGCTCTTGGTGTTTTGCAAGAACATCATTGTATCATATCGGTATTTATACTCTGCTGTTTACAGTCTTTGTGAATTTCAAAATCATTCAAAAATAGTAGTCGTCTTTTAATTTTGGATGCCTCTTGTAGATTTTTGCTGGCCTTCTTAAAACGCTCTGCAGCCCGCTCGGCTCTCACTGTATTAAATAGCGTGTCGCACTGTTGAAGGTACACGAAGTGCTGGCTAATCCATTCGAACCTTTGTTGTCGTTTTTTCGCCACCAATGAATGACTCGTGTTTCTGCTCAAATCTCGACCACTCGAAGCAGTAATGTTTTGCTGTGGAATATTGTTATGGATGTGAAATACTTCTCATGTACAACCCAAAGAGTGCAAACAACACACACTGCAAATTGCTGGCTGTCGGAGCCTACCATGTGTGACTAAGGCCGTGTCCGAAACGGGTGTCTAGAGCTACGGTCTACGTCTACAGCTACAGCTACGTCGACGTAGGGGCTAAGGCAAATGGAATTCGGACGTGGCTACGGTAGAGCCTACGGCTAGTTATTGCGCCCCCAAGCGATGCTTGAATTAGTGTTTGCAAAATTGCGATGTAAGAATTTACAACAATTATCGTCTGCTAGATCATGTTACGCAATGTTTGTTTACAGCCAGTCAAAATATGATATTGACGTATTTGTCGATCTGTTAGTTTCAATTCAATGCACTATCATTGCAAAATAAACGAAAATTTGCTCCAAAATTAACGTTAGTGCTGCCGCCATTTTGTTTTGCCTGAGCTAGACAACTTCTTTTACGGCTAGATTTTTGTGACGTTGTAGCCATAGCTGTAGCTCTAGACAGCATTTCGGACAGTGCTACAAAATGGCCGACGCAGACAATAGCCGTAGCTGTAGCTCTAGACACCCGTTTCGGACACGGCCTTAGCCTCCCGTCAAGGCCTTCGTGGCTGCGATCACAAGCGACTGGAACGAAAGACCACGCGCGCGAGTCGAGTGTGGCGAAGCCACGAGGCCTTTTTAGCTGTTTCGGCATTTCGGCCGAAACAGCTTTTGTTTTCGTTAAAGTTTTTTTTTTTCTTTTTCTTTTTTTTTTTTTTTTTTTAGCTGTTTCGGTTTTTCACCGAAACAGCTTTTGTTTTCGTTAAAGTTTTTTTTTTTCTTTTTTTTTTTTTTTTTTTCCTCTTTCAGACTTTTCCCCATAGGATTTGTACACGTTTGTTCTGGCATAGCACTTTGACACTTTGGTAAATCCGATCGACTTGAAACTTGGCATATATTTAGTCAACCACCCAAGGACGGTCCTAGAAGAAATTCGTCGCGATTACGTCATTCATGGTCACGTGACGTCACGTTAAAGGTGCAATTTTTCCCCATAGGTTTTGTACACGTTTTTCTTCAGACTATCGACTTTGACACTTTGGTAAATCCGATCGACTTGAAACTTGGCATACACTTAGAACACCATCCACAGATGGGTCTTGAAGACATTTGGCACGATTGCGTCATTTAAGGTCACGTGACGTGACGTTAAAGGTGCAATTTTTGTCCCTATAGGGTTTGTACACGTTTTTATTCAGACTATTGACTTTGACACTTTCGTAAATTTAATCGACTTGAGACTTAGCACACACCCCGACCACCATCTCCAGGAGGGCCAAGGGGAAAATCGTCATGATGACGTCATCGGGGGGTCATGGCACGTCACATTAAAGGTTCAGTTTTGAGGACCCGCTATCTCTGGAAGTACAGGTCCGATTGGGGTCAAACTTGGTATGCAAGTATTCCAGGGTGTGTTATAGACGAAAAATAAAATGACATCATGATGACGTCATCGTGGGTCATGTGACGTCACATTAAAGGGATTAAAGGTTCAGTTTTTAGGACCCGCTATCTCTGGAAGTACAGGTCCGATTGGGGTCAAACTTGGTATGCAAGTATTCCAGGGTGTGTTATAGACGAAAAATAAAATGACATCATGATGACGTCATCGTGGGTCATGTGACGTCACATTAAAGGTCCAGTTTTTAGGACCCTCTATCTCTAGAAGTACATGTCCGATTGGGGTCAAACTTGGTATGCAAGTATTCCAGGATGTGTTACAGACGAAAATTAAGATGACATCATGATGACATCATCGGGTATCATGTGACGTCACATTAAAGGTTCAAATTTCCCCATAGGATTTGTACACGTTTTTTCAACTAATATATATTTGGCACTTGTGTAAATCCAATCGACTTCAGACTTGGCACACACATAGACCACCACACACACATATATTGAAAGTAACGTTAGACAATCGAAACAGCTCTGTGTTTGTCCACAAACACATGTCTAGTTTTTTTTTCTTTTCCTTTTTCAGACTATTTCCCATAGGATTCGTACACGTTTTTTCTGGCATATCACTTTGACACTTTGGTAAATCCGATCGACTTGAGACTTGGCATACATTTAGACAACCACCCAAGGACGGTCCTAGAAGAAATTCGTCGCGATTACGTCATTCAAGGTCACGTGACGTCATGTTAAAGGTAACATTTTCCCCATAGGTTTTGTACACGTTTTTCTTCAGATTATTGACTTTGACACTTTGGTAAATCCGACCGACGTGAAACTTGGCATACACTTAGAACACCACCCACAGATGGCCATTGGAAAAATTCGGCACGATTGCGTCATTCAAGGTCACGTGACGTGACGTTAAAGGTGCAATTTCTTTCCCTATAGGGTTTGTACACGTTTTTCTTCAAACTATTTACTTTGACACTTTCGTAAATTTGATCGACTTGATACTTAGCACACACCTCGACCACCATACCCAGGAGGGCCAAGGGGAAAATCGTCAGGATAACGTCATCGTGGGTCATGTGACGTCACATTAAAGGGGCAGATTTTAGGACCCTCTATCTCTGGAAGTCTGATTGGGGCCAAACTTGGTATGCAAGTATTCCAGAATGTGTTATAGACGAAAATTAAGATGACATCATGATGACATCATCGGGTGTCATGTGACGTCACATTAAAGGTGCAGTTTTTCCCATAGGATTTGTACACGTATTTTTCAACTTATATATCTTGGGAAAATTGGCAAATCCAATCGATTTCAGACTTGGCACACACATAATGAAAGTCATCTTAGACATCCGAAACAGCTCTGTGTTTGTCCACAAACACATGTCTAGTTTTTTTTTTCTTTTAATTTTTCAGACTATTTCCCATAGGATTTGTACACGTTTTTTCTGGCATATCACTTTGACACTTTGGTAAATCCGATCGACTTGAGACTTGGCATACATTTAGACAACCACCCAAGGACGGTCCTAGAAGAAATTCGTCGCGATTACGTAATTCAAGGTCACGTGACGTCATGTTAAACGTAAAATTTTCCCCATAGGTTTTGTACACGTTTTTCTTCAAACTGTCGACTTTGACACTTTAATGAATTCGATCGACTTGAGACTTAGAATACACTTAGAACACCGATCACAGATAGTCCTGGACGAAATTCGGCACGATTGCGTCATTCAAGGTCACGTGACGTGACGTTAAAGGTGAAATTTATTTCCCCATAGGGTTTGTACACGTTTTTCTTCAGACTATTGACTTTGACACTTTGGTATATCCGACCGACTTGAAACTTGGCATACACTTAGAACACCACCCCCAGATGTTCCTGAAAGAAATTTGGCACGATTGCGTCATTCAAGGTCACGTGACGTCACCTTAAATGTTCAATTTTCCCCCATAGGTTTTGTACACGTTTTTCTTTTCTATTTACTTTGACACTTTGGTAAATCCGATTGACTTGAGACTTAACACACACCTCAACCACCATCCTCATGGGGGCCAAGAGGACAATCGTCATGATGACGTCATCGTGGGTCATGTGACGTCACATTAAAGGTGTAGTTTTTAGGACCCTCTATCTCTGAAAGTACATGTCCGATTTTGGTCAAACTTGGTATACAGGTATTCCGGGATGTGTTATAGACGAAAATCGGGGTGACGTCATGATGACGTCATCGTGGGTCATGTGACGTCACATTAAAGGTGTAGTTTTTAAGACCCTCTATCTCTGGAAGTACAAGTCCAATTAGGGTCAAACTTGATATTTAGGTATTTCGGGATGTGTTATAGACGGAAATTAAGGTGACCTAACGATGACGTCATCGGGTGTCATGTGATGTCAAATTAAAGGTTTAGTTTTCCCTATAGGATTTGTACATGTTTTTTGCAACCAATATATATTTGGCACTTTTGTAAATCTGATCAACTTCAGATTTGGTACACACTTCGACAACCACTAACATATTGAAAGTAATTTTAGACATGCGAAACAGCTCTGTGTTTGTCCACAAACACATTTCTAGTTCAACTTGTTTGCGGTTTTTTTGGATGAATTATTCATGGTATGAAACGTGCATTATTCATAACTTGTATGCAAACAAGTAAAGTGCTGAACGATTAACCAATCATAAATTGTTAATGTATGCTGACTCGCTGACTCCCGTCGCTTCTGATTGGTTTGGACTTTTTAGAAAAATCGAGATTATAAAGAAACACATAAGAAACTGCGAACAAGTTGAAAAAGGCCTTCGTGGCTTCGCCACTCGACTGCGTGGTCTCCCGTTCCAGTCGCTTGCCAGGATAGCGGCTCTACGAAGCTGTCCAAGCCACGAAGGCCTTGACAAAAGGCTATGTGTGACTGGGCTCCTGTTTAGATTTGTGTCAGATTTGGTGAGCTGATAGCAAAAACAAAGTGTTTATTTAACGCATTATTATCTGTCAGAAATTATTATTCCTCCCCTGTTCTCAGACTGTTTTCAGAAGCAAACCTTCCGAGGCACATATCGCGTATTACAACACCTTACCGACACATTTACTTTGGTATTTCTGTCCCCTCCAGGTAATTCTGTCCCCCTGCCCAACGTTAAACGTGTCCCCCTGTTAAATTTGTCCCGTGCAACGTCACAAGTCTAGCAACCACTAGACGCAACAACCAGCCGTCCACTGTAGTACAGGTTCCCCCTTCCAAACTCTTTCTTTCTTTCGTATACTGCATACACTCGTTTGATGACATCAGTGGGAACAGGGTGGACCGCGTGAAGGTTGTCATCTCCCACCCCCCTTCCAAACTGAATGACTTGGCTTTTCTCCTCAGGGCCCCTTTTTTGGTTTTCATCCAGGCCGGGGTGGGGGGGGTGTTGTCCTGAAGACAGGAACTCTATAAGTCGCTGCACCTCCTCTACAAAGTCGGCCATGATGACAACATGCGCTATGCGTACCCATACGTACCACCAGGTTGAGAATAGAATTTGTACGCGTGCAAGAAGTCTGAAAATACTGATTACTGCCATTTTCCCTTTCTCGCAGAAACGTAGATCGGTTGATTTAATTAATAACGTTTTTGTTTTGATAAATCGATGAAGGGAAGAGAAGTCCAAATAATAAATACCCTGTAGGCTTAATTCATTGAAATAACATCAAAATAACCACTTATGTGTGGACAATTGGGGGGACAAAATTACCTAGAGAGGGGACAGAATAAACTGGAGGGGGACAGAATTAACGGCTCCAGAGGAACGCTTTTACCTAGGTAATTCTGTCCCCCTGGACATTTTTACCGGGGGACAGAATTACCGTCCACACCGGCAGAGCAACTAGTCCGGGAACATCTCCACAGAAAAAAAGTCCCGTGGGATTTTTTGTATGAAAGCAAGCCACCCATCCAAATGTCCCAAGGGCATCCCAAAGAACAATAAAAAACATGTTGGCAGTCTGAAATACCTGGGGTAGGTCCATGTTGGTATAGAGGGCACTTCAAAAAATAATATTTTTGAGGTGATGAACAAATAAGTGAAGAATCCAGAACAAGCATGTAATGTTTATTATAGACCAAACTTTATTTGGTCGAAATCGGTTTATAATATAAGAAAATATGAATAAATCCTAAAACATTTTTGGAAATTAACCATACATTTTTAAGGTCAAATAATTAAATTTACCAAACATCACATTCACTATGATTCAATCTTTTGATCAAAATATGGTTGACAATTGAGGTGTCTTGAGGGCGCCTTCTTATGTTAACAACTGCTTTTTAATTAAAACAGCCCTGTTTCTTAGCCGTTTGTATAATTTTCTACCATTCAAACATAATTTAATTATAACTGTTCGTTTTAACGATAACTGATAAGTTTTAGTTCCTAAAATTATTTGACCCAAACTGTAAACTATAGCTTTAACGATAAACCATTTGTAGATACATAATTATATACAGAGGATATTTTAACATATTTCAGCTACATGTATAATAATGTCATCATTATAATAACAAACCAACCAATGCAACTTTAAATAATTATTACCTTGTTAATATGTGCAAGATAGTAGATTACTAAAATAATAAGTATGTGAAGCCAAAGGTGTACAGAGGGGGGAAGGGGGTGGGGGGGGGGGGGGGTGTTTGACACCCTCTTTTAGCGAACAATTACTTGTTATAGGTATTCAAACACACCCAAACTACCGGCCAGTGAATGAAGCTAAAACACCCCCTTTGAAACCTGGGTATGTTTATGTGCTATGTTTTGTTGCAAAATGGTGTAGTTGTATGGTACCAGAAATAATATCTGGAATTGCCCGGGTTCATAAAGCAAAGCGACTTGGTTACAAATAAAATCATATATTTGTAGACTAGTCAACTTAAATTAACAATATCTTTGAAAAGTTCCGTGGGACTTTAGGTATATCTCAAATATCTTCAAATATCTCAAGGGCGCCCCAATAACATACAGATACAGGATATGTTGACATATTTTACCTAGCCTTGCAGAGGAACTCTTCGAGACCATCATATAGCATTTCGGCCTTAGCATGGTTCCTAGAAAAGTAGCACATAAACATAAAGTTTGTTTCTTTTTGATATCCCGCAATTAGCAACAAACAATATATTATGTTTGGAGTGGCAGTTCCTGACAGCACACTTGTCACTCCTTTTATTTGTCTTTTTAAACATTTCTCCAATACAGAAATCCGTAGGTCATTCTGATTGATACGGTAAGACCAACCATTTTTCATTATTAATAATTATACAACATAACACGCATGTAATCGGTCCAATACCGGACACATCTGCTACCAATCCCGTAGTGTGGTTAATAGGTAGGATACACTATTGGCAGATATCGAAAATATTTACTACCAAATTATTAAGAAATATCTTACTCATTTGAAAGTAAATAATGATTCTACGCATCCAGCAATTTTTTGCACTAGATATCCTGTAATTATTGAGAAAAATTGAATTTTATAAAATCAAATCGCGAAAAAACAAAAAAACATAAGAATAATTGCTCGACGCCGGTTGACAACTAACGCTGTTTTTCGTGCTTTTCTCGGCATCTATGATTGTAAAACTTCGGACAGGTCAGGTAAACGATATTTACTATAAAATTCAAACCCCCTCCCCCCCCCCCCCCCCCCAATCCACCCATTCATGATAATTCAAGCAATTACCAATGGTGTATCCTACCTTTAACATCCCCACTGCACGGACAGGAAACCATGTCTCGCTTAATCGCACATGCATATATTTATTTCGGCGAGGGTAATTACACTAATTACACTACAAAGTTAGCTAAACGTGAAGCGTACTCTTCATAATACATGTGTATTATTAAAGACACCCTTGTACGGCTGCGGTCTGCGATCGCTACGTCAAGGCCAGGTAGTGTAGTTAAATATGTTTCGCGTCGCCTTCCCTCAGGCACAGCACCGCGCACCGGACCCGTGTCAACCCGGAGTAGCTCCCAATGGAGTGACCGGCCAACGCGCGGTGCTCTTGGGCCGCGTTCGACTTCGCCCTTCTACCGACAGGCTGTGGTACACACGACGGTTGCTGCTAGTGCTACGCACGCCGCAATCGCCACCAATAAAATGCTGGCATATTTAAAGACCGACAACCCTCCAAAAACCCATTTCTCCCTGGTTCCCAAACGTTGCTGTTATCAATGAATGTAGACTTATGCAATATAGATTTGGGAACAGTAATGACGCATGACTTTATCGGGGTACAGTGACGGACGCATACACGAAAACATCTTAACAAGCAAGTGAAAATATTCGTTTTTACTCTAACGTTCATCCTACGCGCAGTGTTGGCATGACGATAACTGTACGGTTTACCATTAATCTCTCGCTATAATCAGAATAGATGGGAAGTCACTAAAAACTAACTAGTGTAGTTCTTGAATTATCAAGATACTAAATTCGGTGCAAATTCGGGAAATCGTACGCCAAATTTAATTTATTTTTAACGACTGTATGCACTTATCAATTTACAAATTAATATGCACATTTCGTGATATCGTCCGGGGAAATCTACATTAAATTGTGATGAGTTTAATATTGAAAATTGATGCGCACAGCAGAAACAGTTCGTGTAGCTTACACTTGTATGCAAATGTCACAGGCTACCGTTTGATTAGCCACCGTGTTATCCTCGCGCCTGCCCTGGGGCCATTTTCATAAAACCGGTAAGCAACAAAACACGCTTAGCACAAACACAGCTTTGCTTAATAAAAACTGTTTACCAGCCAAAACTGCTTGTCCTTTTTATGCTAAGCAAATGCCAGCTGAATACCAGTCACAAACAATAAACACCACCCTAAAATTATTTGATTTGTAACCCTGCCCCCCCCCCCCCCCCCCCCCACCCCCCAGGATAAATTGTGATGCTAAGCAAATGTTTGTGCTTACATATTTTATGAAATTGGTTGCCTAGCCACTATTGACCCAGCTCACGAGCGGATGTCTAGGGGTGCACTACCCTAATTGAAGGGAAAATTTCTACCCGAGCTCATTAGCATGAAATGTGCCCCCCCCCCCCCCCCCAACTATATTTTTGTTTAATATAGTGGGGTTGTGTTAATATAGCCTAGGATCAACTCCCTGTTATTTTTTAGCTTCAATCTGAGGGCAGAGTTGTTAAAATTACGGTTGCAAAATGGGTCCTAATTGCCCTAGAACGTGGAGGGATGCCATTTGTAAAATGGCTGCTTGCAGGATCGGGAAGTATCACTTTTCGGGAAGTGAGTTTGTTTTGATGTGAATATTAAAACAATGTAATTGGTTAACCCACTACAAATAGAAAGGAATGAAAAGATAAAGACCAAGACAATAATCTGATTGTTGTTTGAGACGTTACCAGGACAATTAAATTTAAAAAAGATACAAATTACGGAGAAATTGATACAAAGATAGTATATCCCCTAACATTTGACTAAAGGGGGGGGGGGGGGGGGGGGGGGGAGGGCGGTTTCTACCTGTAATACCCCCCCCCCCCTCCTCCCATACGCATAATGCCAGAAAGAACATTTTTCTAACAGGCTACCTAATAATTAATTCGAAAATGATTATATAAAATGTGTTTTTATGTTAACTTCAAATATTGGTATTTAACCAGAACAATGAATAACATCGCTCCCTAGTCTACAAGGTTAGCTAAACGTGAAGCTGCATATTACTTGTGCATTATTAAAGACATCCTTGTCCGGCTGCGGTCTGCGATCGCGACGTCAAGGCCAGGTAGTGTGGTTAATATGATCCTTTAACAACCCCACTGCACGGGCAGGAAACCATGTCTCGCTTGATCGCCTATGAAGATATTTACTTCGGTGTGGCTAATTACACTGAAACCAACGCACGTAAACAAAATAGTTAATTGGTGGGGAAGGCCACCAGCCAATTCTTAGACTTTGAGTTTCACGCGTCATTAAACAAAATACCTAATTACATGTACGCGCATATTACTATAACTGATGAATCGACATTATAAGTGTGCAGTCAGTGACTACTCGTGAAAAGTTAAAAGTCCAAACATAAAACTGATAGCCTAAATTCAATACTCGATGTGTTTAATTTACCAGTTTAATGGTTCAAATCCCATCTTTTAAAGAGAAGTCATTGACATGACCGCACACTTATAACGGCCTTCCGTACGTATGTACCTTATCGTGTGATCACACGGCACCACTTCTCTATAGCTAGATTACGCACATTGACACTTTAACTGATAGTAAAACGAACTTGGCGCAACGTACGTTGTGACAACATAATGTTTTAGCTGGGGGAGAGGGGGCGGGGTGTATATGTTCAACACACATTTCTGTATATATTTTTGTCAGTACTTGGTACTTGGTTGGTCGGTTTTCGCTTGTAAATATCCTCTCTGGGAAATTAGGCTATAGTAGGAGATCGGCTGACGACCAGGTAGGTAATTCTGCTCACAGACGGAGACTGGTGCAGCTGTAATTTAACAGAACTGCAGTTTTAATTCTCTTGAGCAATATCGTTTGCTTGAACGCACAAGTTCAGCCGACCAATCCTCTTCATCATAGCGTTTAGGTGACCAATCAGCACGAGTCAGAGCGCTGTCGCTGAACCGTCATGCGTGCGGTGAATTTCCCACGAAAAGACCTTTTTACGTGTCCAATGAGTCAATTGACGGTTGAATATTGTGCCCAAAATGTATAAGGGTATAAGAAACCAGCGCTACGACCATGTTATATTTTACATAGCGTTACTTAGGAAAATAAACTTAAACGAACTCACCGTATGTAACTTTAACGTTTATTGTCAACTACAGACTGCCATCTTAGAACTCGCCTGTTTTATCCCGTGTAGTTCATGTCATTAGAAATGTAAAAACAAAAATACCTTAACTGTTTTCATTTCCTCGTAATTTTTTCGAAGACGTCATATTTTGTGTGCGTCTTATTTTGTGACGGACTTGTTATAAATCTGTAATTTAAACTCGGAAACTTGTAACCAATCATAACACGCCCGCGCCGCGTGCCCGTGAGCGATCTCTTTTATTTTGTCCGACGAATTTCCCATCATGCACCTTAGAATTCAAGATGGCGACCTCCGGGGTGTCAGTGTGCTGTGATCGTCCGGCGTGACGTGGCTTTGCAAAGTTAATCGTGAATTTCACCTTTTGATCAAGCTTAAAATTCGAACAACAACCTGAAGTAGATTTGTTTTTACGGCGGGCCTGTGTATCAAGTTAAGTCAGCACGCAAGAAACCCCTACGCTTGCCCAGATAAAACAACCCTGTGGGGGAAAAACAAACTAGAGAGGTGTCTAGTCTAGGAGTAGGCGTTACTCAAACTGCCAAGGTCACTCAAACTATTGCAATCAACCTGTGAAGAATAATTTAAAGTAAACTCGGCGTGTGCGCCATGTATGTGTGTCAGGAAGCCGAATAACAAACCGCAAGAATACAACACTTGTATAACCTGCCTGAGCAACGCTTGGTTTCCCAGGCAGGTTATATCCCACTAGGCGGTCACCCGGGGTTTGTCGGTTCTCGGGTTTGTAGCTACTTCCCTGGATGGATTTTTTTCCAAGTTCGACTCGCATTCGGGCTTCCCGTCCCCGAGTTTAAGCCCGATCGGACAAACTGTGAAAATTTGACCCTTAGATGACCTTTGACCCGACAAACGCTTTTTTTTTCAAGTTCGACTCGCATTCGGGCTTCCCGTCCCCGAGTTGAAGCCCGATCGGACAAACTTTGAAAATTCGACCCTTAGATGACCTTTGACCCGACAAACGGTTTTTTTTCCAACTTCGACTCGCATTCGGGCTTCCCGTCCCCGAGTTTAAGCCCGATCGGACCAACTTTGAAAATTCGACCCTTAGATGACCTTTGACCCGACAAACGTTTTTTTTTCCAACTTCGACTCGCATTCGGGCTTCCCGTCCCCGAGTTTAAGCCCGATCGGACCAACTTCAAAAAGTTGACCCCTAGATGACCTTTGACCCGACAAACGCTTTTTTTTCCACGCTCAACTTGCATTCGGGCTTCCCGTCCCCGAGTTTAAGCCCGATAGGACAAACTTTGAAAATTCGACCCTTAGACGACCTTTGACCCCGGAAGACCCGAAAAACGCTAACCCGTTTTATTTTTGCCACGCTCACCTCGCATCGAGCATTGCGATCACCGAGTTTATAAGCACGATCCGACCAACTTCAAAAAGGTGACACATCTGACCTTTGACCTCGTACGCTCTAGCGAATGCAAACTGGTTCTTGCGGGGACCGAGCCGGACCCACCCACCGAGTTTGAACGCCGCACGACCCCGGGAAGGGGACGAAAAAGCGCGCACAGACAGACACACAGACAGACAGACAGAGAGTAGCGTATTATTATATAGGATTTTATTAGCATGCCAAAGTACTCAATGGCGCGGTATTTGTGTGCAAATGTATGCTAATGTGCGCGTTGAGCGCTGCGCGTATTGTTGCAAAGAGCCTGCAGTGCTACAGAGCTGGATTCAAACATGTTGTGAAGGAAGGGGTGGTTTAGAAAAGATCAAAGACATTTTCCACCAATTTTTTATTGAAATCGAAGTTTATTTTAACTATATGTAGACAATTTTAAAATATTAAAACCAAGCAGAATCTGTGGGTGAGGTGTTATAAAACAAATATTGAATGCTAATTATCTCGTGGTGTAGTAAAACTAGCCTCTTTCGGTGATCCATGGACCATTTCATTTTCCCTAAGCTTCGCCTCGGGAAAACAGACATCCTGAGCCACGCAGAGTTTAACCACAGACATAAATAACCTATAGACGGACAGCAGGGGGCGCCAGAGTGAAATTTCATGAAAGCCACAAATCGTGGACAAATTGTTTAATTTCTGTAAGAATTCATTCTTTTTGACAAACAAATACAAATTTATAACTATGCAGCATTTATATATAGTTAACAGCTGAAAGTATTTTTAGTCGACATCAGCTGCGTTTTCAACCGAAATTACCGATTTGTATCCGTCCTCCTTGGTCAAGGCGCGTTCGTCGTTATCCGTCCAAAAATACACGCCCCGCGCGCCCCGCATAATTATGCTGCTAGCTCGCGCTCCCCGCGCGTGCAAAGATACAGCGCGAACAGCGACCTCATACGGCCACTATTTATGCAAATCAACTGAAGCTACTTTTTCGCCTTGGACCAACCGTTTTTGAAATCTTATGTTTTTCCACATTTATAGCGCATGACCTCGTATGCGAATACAGATAAGTATAGGCGGGGCTAAGATGTGGAGTGTCCAATCACAACGCGGTTGAATCCCGACGTCATCAAATTTGATGCAGTTACTTATTTGCAGCATGACATTTAAGACAAAATGGCGGATATTCAGCGTCGTTGGTCGTCCGAAGATCTGTCGTGTTGTTTGAATTCTGCAGCGAAAATATTACCCCTCGAAGATTTTAGACCCGAGCAGCGAAAGGCATTAGAATCCTTTCTTCGTGGTCACGATGTTTTTGTGAATTTACCGACAGGTTATGGGAAATCCGTCATTTTTCAGGCAACCCCATTTTGCTCGGAGCTCGCACGTACGGCCAGGTACTCAGCGTTTTTTCAGCGTGTTTGGTCAGTTTCTTATCGCCGCATAATCGGCATTATACCCAGGCATGCTGGTCTGTGCGTCATCGCCACGTTGTATGGTCCAAGCATGGTCCAACGCTGTGGGGAGGGGGCATGTTTACGGCTGCAGAACCAACCTTCAAAATGATCGCAATATCGTAATTTAAACAGGAACAAGTGTCTTATATCCTCAATAACTCCTCTAATTATTTTCTTGGCAAAGTTCAGCCGGCAAGGCATTTAATTATCAGAGTTCCGCGTTTTACCGAGGCACGTTTTTTTCAGCTGGATTAGATTCGTGCGATATAATGTATAGGGCCGAGTTCGACACGTTTCAATAGAGTCGCAGCCTTCTCCAGTCGCCGCGGTTGAAAACTCAAAACTTAGCAGCTAAACACAACTAGTTTTGACCATAACATTGTCAACATTCAAGCAAATACCCAGCAAAACGAGCGAAAATAACTGCGACCATCACCAATCAAGCAAGACAGTTCAAATCTTCATGTGTAATTCCTACAAGCCTTCGTAATAATCACTCAACTTTCTCCGATAAAATATTATGTCAACGATGGCGGTGTTCGTTCGTAAACACTTGCGAGCTAGCTATGACCTTTCACCGCTAGCTCAAATTTGCAGTATCTACGCAACGATCGACCAATAAGAAAACGACTATAAAGGTCAGCTTAACTATTAGCATAATGAGCACCGCCCCCCAAACCTCAACTTAATGATTGATCCAAGGCGTTCATAATATATCTTCAGTTAATTTGCATATAATAGTGGCCGCGTGAGGTCGTTGTTTGAGCTCCGATTACCGATGCGCTGTACATACGGACGGGTAACGATGAACGCCTTGACCATTCGCAGCAATCATTAAACAAGTTGGCCAATACATGATAATGAACGTCCACCCCTGGAAAAATGACAATTTCTACCACTATACTTGATTTTATTGGCGTTTATTTAGCTTTTCAGTCTTTTTTGTTTCTTATTCTGTATAATATATAATAACAAAGCTTTATTTCACGTTCTGTACGTTAATTTCTACAATTTTTCCGATTAATTTTTTTTTTTCGTGGTCAGATAAACATTTGTGAGAACACCTATCCAAGCGAATGGACCAATAGAAATGCGCGTTGGGGTCGAAGTTGGTTCGCATGCCTTAGGCTGTTTTTTACGATGTGCCACGGTCTATAGTTTTATATCATTGATAATTGCTATATACACAAATGTCATGTATTTATTTGGCATTTTTAGGAAGCTGTCAAGTGTGACTTCGGTTGCTGTGTGCCATTCCACCTAAAATATGCACAACACATGCACCCGATATACACAGCAGCTGTGAATGACAAAACCGGCAGGAGTTACTTTCTCCTGTATCTGGCGAAGGTGAATTAAGGTATAGGCCCTATGCATAATCCCATCCACACGGAATGCTTTGCCTCGAATCGTAATGTTCTGATCATCATAATTTATGACCACCATGTTGGGATTAGGCCATTGTCACGTCAACTTGCCTTTACTCGTGTACAAAGTGTTAAACTTTACCATCTGGGGTTCAATCGGCTGCTTCGTGTCCTATGTCCCGCTCTACTTCAAGCAGATCGGGTTATCTCCCAGCGAAATCGGCCTGTCCAGTTCCCTCCGACCCGTGGTCGCGTTCCTACTAGTGCCGCTTATCGCCGCGGTAGCGGACCGGTTCCGCTGCCGTAAGGCGGTCCTGGTTGGCAGTCTCCTACTGACTGCTGTTGTTTTGGCGTCACTTGCGGTGTTGCCGCGAGCATCCCAGGTCCCCTGTGATGTGATGGAGGACCAGATATGGAAGATTCTTCACCTCAATATCAGCCTCCCTTACCAAGAAGGTCAATCTTACTACTTCCCAGAGGACCGTTATATCATATCAACGCCACCTTCGGTTTTGAAACGCAACATCGACAGGGAAGGTATTCCCCTCCCCCTGGCTTCCTCGCTCTCGTCCAAGGCCCAGCAGACTTCGAGAAAAGACAACACCTTGTTTGAGTCCGGCCAGATTCCCCGGGCAACCGAAGAGATCCTTCTGGCCAATCAAGGCTGGCTATACGACCAAGCGGAACTCCGAGTGTTATTGGTGGCGATTCTGATCATCACCAGCTTCGTTGAGTTGGTTCTGTTTAGTTCCATTTGCCAGTCGGATAACGCCACGCTGGACGCCCTACGACGGGAAAAAGGAAACGTGGATCTGTACGGATGGAACCGGGGATTTGGCACTCTAGGCTGGGGAGCTTGGTAAGAAACTAAATCCAAACAATTTGGGACTCTCGATCCCAAACTAAAAACATGCAATATAAGAAAACAGACTGGCACATAACACGTACATTATAGTACTGCACCAATCAACTGTGCCAAAAAACAACAACAGACCTCATACATAGTCGCACAGAACCTCTTGTTAATTAAAGCTCTCTAGCTTTTAGTCGAGGTCTGGCGGCCTTTTGATTATTTTCTCAAAGATCAGGACAACATGCTTGCTTCTTGTACAATCCTCGTGGTTTATTTCAGTTCTCTCGCTACCGGATTCCTTCTCAACTCCACCCGAACGGTGGAAGTCAGTTGCGGCATTGCACACACCATCACATCCTACTGGGCTTCGTTTGTATTGGCTATTGGCGTCAGCGCCATTGTGTTGGTCTTTGTTGTCTTCACCAAGTTTTCGGTAAGATTGTTTTTAAAGTTGCTCTATTATACCAGTGCTTTACAACATATTTGATTTTTTTCTCCGAGGAATTCTTCGATTTTGGATTGCTTTTGCGCACTTTTTCCGATTCAACGGATCATAGAGCCGCCAGACGATTATACGTTCGGAGGGTGTACGCTTACCAATTTGACCGATCTGACCGGGGGACCGCAAGACATCAAATATTATAAAACGCCATTACTACCGTTAGTGGCTTTACGTCAAATTACAGTGTAGCTTTGTCGTTTTCATTCTTCTGGTCGACAATTTCATCATTCAATGTAGCAAATTCATCATCATGTTCCATATTGTTAATGCTTCCGTCACACCAAACTAGTTCTCAAAACGTCCTGTCCCGTCCTAAAAATATTGTAAAACGGGCTGTGCTTTGGGTATAGAACGTGTAACTTTGGCATAATAATGTCATAAATATGATGCTACTTTGTTCAGAAACAGTCCTCAATATGTCCATCTCGTCTTTAACCCGTCCGCAGTAGTTGGTATCCAGTTCAGATCGGGTAAAATTGCCCGTTCACCTCGTGCGGACAACGTTTCCAAGCACTCCAAGCCCGTCCGTAGTCAGTTTAAACCCGTTCTGAACTTGTTCTACCTCGTTCCTAATACGTCCGAACCCATGCTAACTATTTCTTATAACAAGACCACTTCGTTCCCAGACAGTTCCCCTCGTTCTCGCCACGTCCTCGTCTCGTCCCTAGTGAGTTCTGAACGTAATTGCAATCGCGTCCTGGCCCGACGGCTATAAATACCCAGCGCGTTTTTGCCAGTCCTCATTCGCGTTTGCCGCTTCAACCTGTGCAGATCAACACTTCGAAGATTTCCGACATCGAAACTTACGAGCATCATGCCTCCAAAGAGGAGTAGATCGGGAATACAGGCCGAAAGCAGCCAGTACTACTACCCGAAGATCCCGAAGCCCCGTCCAGTAGGATCGAAGTACGGCAATTCAGTTTGTAGTACGTCCGTCTCGTTTTAAGTACGTTGTCACTCCGTCTAATTGCAGAACGGGATGGCCGCCAGAAAATGTTAAGCAGGCTCAAAGTTCTGGAGCACCCTTCCCGTCTGAGCCCGTCCATGAAGTTCGTAAACAGTTGCTACTACGTCCACTCCGTTCACGCACAGTTTGAGCCCGTTCGGCAACATTTTCAAGAACGCAGTGAGAACTAGTTTGGTGTGATAGGGGCATTAGCACAGACATCCATTCGGCATTTCACTCCTCTGTTCGGTAATTTCGCCATTCCATGCAGTAGATTCTAAGCAAACAGCGTGATACTTTAGAAGAATTTTTGTTTGGGTCTAAGAAAAAAAGTCCTTTATTTAATTTGTTTTAAATATGAATATTGATGAGCACAGTAACACTGTCATGCCGAAAATGTCATTTTTTACTCGTATAAAATGTATAAAGCCCTGTGAATGTACAGAACATTAACTTGTTGAAATCATGAGATGTGGTAACAGCGTGACGCCTGGATAACGCGGACAATTAATGAAAAACTGAATTAATAAAATTAAAATGAAGACTAAATTAATAACTTACATAATATTGCCAATTTTTGGAACCTATACTTAAACACAAAACTCACTAAAACACTTGCATTTTGCATGTTGACCCCTGGACGCCAGGAAGCGGCTATGACCGCAGCCGCTAATCCGCCTGGAATGCTCTTGGCAGCTGTACTACGCCGTAGAACACGGCCTGTGTGACAGCTACCCGCTCAGGGCTGTTGTGCAGGTGCTGGACAGAAACTGCTGTGCAGTCATATGCACATAATTCGGTGCTGTAAGGAAATAATACCGGGGTCAAGGAGAAGTCCCATCATTATGTGACGATCATGTATCAATCATGATCTCTAGTTCTGTTTCCTCGACAGTACGAGGGTAATAAGAGGGACGGAGCGGCATCGTCATCGGGGGCGGCGTCGTCATTGAGGGCGGTGCTGTTCAGCTGGCATTACGGCTCTGTCTTGATCATGATGCTATTTCTTGGGATCTGCAATGGATGCATTTGGGGTTTTCTCTTTTGGCATTTGGAAAATCTGGGTAAGTCTATAATTTAGGGTGACCGGACGCGTTTGTTTATGGTGTAAATGGAGGACACATACCTGGCGACACGAAGGTGAATTTGGGTTAGGGTTAGAATCGAGGACGACCTCGATTGAGATTCGTGTACAAAACCAATGAGAGCCGAGTACAAACAAGGGAAATTATCGAGAGGAACACAAGAAACTCCTCGATTTACACCATAAACAAACGTTGATGGGCGTGTGTTGGGCACGGGTGTCTTAGGAGTGTTACTTGTTTCCATCAGCCGTGAGGTTGCAGGAAATGAACAATTCACGTAATAATCGGTAGACGATTTGAGGGTTACCGATCGAGTGCCCTATAGAGAAAAGTACACGGTGATGTTCCCTAACGTGGCGCACTTAAACGTCATGCAGTGTTAATGTTGCCAAACTTCTTAGTTGACAAACTTCCAATTGCTATTTAACGGGATTATACGTTCTTATTTTCTTTTGTTGTAATTTTCAAAAATAGATGGATTTCGGGGTTATGTATACAGCAAATCATATTACACTGACTTGTTTGATGGTTTGTATTCGTAGATGCTAAAAGGCCAAGAAAACCAATCGGGAAATTCAACGGTCAGGAAACCAGTCTAGCTGGCTTGTACCTGTTCATATCGATTGCTAAGATTATGCGGACTATGGTAAATTGGGGTAGTATTTCAAAGAAGCCATTTTTTACACCGCATGGTCGGCCGACCAGCGTTTGAGATTGATCTACAAATACAACTTTTCTTGAAAATGCGGGCACACCAGATGCCATAATTTCATAGGATGCTTTAGACTGCCATTCGCCTACAGTCCAGCAAGCTATTTCATAATATTTCAGTAGTTTTGTTTTTGATGTTTGCAAATGTTGTGTATTTCCTTTAACCTCTAAACAATTTCGGTGTCGTGAAATTTAGTCCGAAATTGACAAACGCCTGTGTCCAGAAATTGGGCACGAAATCGGTCTAGTGTTCCCTGACGTGGCGCACTTGAATAAGTCTCTAAAAATTCTAAGTGATTATTTAAGAAGTTTTCTGATAAACCAAGAAGTTTGTCAGAAAATAATTTTCTTATTTTGGGGGTAATTTTTAAAGGGTTAACTGTGCACTTCAAAAAACAAAATCGGAAGACTGAAATAAATGTATCTTCCTAGTATTAAACCGACATAACGAATCAGAATAGGTTAATGCCAATTGATCCCTAATGACCTTGATCTATTTCGTTGTGTTACTTGGGTTATGAAACATAAAATCATCTGGAGACCATTTTCAACGAAATCGGAACAATTTTACATGTTATTATTATTATTATTTCTTTCTGGTAATGAAACCAAGGACCCCTCAAAAGCGCTCCAGACACTGTAGCTCGCAAGCCTAAAGAAACCTGTATAGAGAAGACAATGAGAATGAGAAGGAGGTACAGTTTTAGAGGTGGGAGGAAAACCCCAGAAGAATATTCTGGGGGAAACCAACAGAGTCGGACAGGGACTGAAAACTCAATCCACATTGGCCCAGGCAAGGTTCGAACCCGGGTCATAGCGGTGGAAGGCGGGGAAAGAACGCCAACCTTACTCCCCTTATTGGTAATATTACTAATAACTCTAACGGTACTCATAAATAGGGCCAACTAGGCCTATACATGTTTGAACTCCTATGACAAAAAGAATGCATTGGTATGTTTTTAACACAATTTGAGCATCTGTACATCCACAATATGGGTCGTATGAATACAAACTAGCATTTGCTTTTACTATCAATTTTTAAGCTTTTACTGGAATCTGTATGAATAAAAATGAAGCCAAAGGTTTACTGTAAAGTATTTGCTAAATACTAAAAGTATTTACTTTTAGTTTCAAGCATTTGCTAGAATATTAGTATTTGCTCCATTTGGTATGAATAAAAATGAGTAAATGCTTCAGATTTGCAGTATTTACTCGTCAATTGTCAAGGTTGGGTCGGGGCTACCTTGCCGAAAAAGAAGCAAATACTAATATGAAAAATAGGAGCTTTCGTATATGTGGTTAGGCAGGAAAAGGTTTGAACATGGAAGATGGATTGTCTAGGATTAAAATACAGGCAGTTGTACTGAATTTGGGGAAGGAAATGAGACGTAGATGTCCGATAATTTCTTGCAATATTCTTGAGACAGAGAAGGGCATCATGACTGCGAAGCAGCAACTTGAGGTTCCGATTTCATTCAAACACCCCTGTCAGCGACAGCGTACGAGCGTTGTGTGCTTGTATACACGCAGCCATATGGGGAAGGTAATACAATAGGACAATAGGATAAATTTACCCCAGAGCAAAAATCCTTAGAAATCTATTTACCCCAGAGTGGAAACGCCATAGCGTTAAATATTACAACAGGACAAAGGAAAACAATAAAGGGTAACAAAGGTCTTCCCCACAAGTCTCCATTATGCGCGGTTGCGGGGGTGTGGGGGCGTTTGTTTATGGTGTAAATGGAGGACACATGCCTGGCGACACGAAGATGAATTGGGGTTAGGGTTAGAATCGAGGACGACCTCGATTGAGATTCGTGTACAAAACCAATGAGAGCCGTCGGTAAAAGTTAGAGTACAAACAAAGGAAAATATCGAGAGGAACAAAGAAAACTCCTCGATTTACACCATAAACAAACGTACTTTGTTTCAATTTTATAAGGAGAATGTTGAATGGCTGAATGGCAGCAGAAATTGAGAATGACATCTTGCTGATGGTCGGATTTTCATCGCCTCTTAAAATGATGTAGAGATCTTGCTCCCATAGACTCGGGACAATCTTCCGATTTCCAGTTTCATTTGCATCGGTTTTCTTCTTAACCTGTGATTTCATGTTGGCTATTGTCTTTGATATTTGTTTCTCGTCCATTGTTTTACCCATGTTGTTAGCAATGGTGACTTTGGCCTTCTGAAATGCGCTTGTCTTTATCTCCTTAATACCAGGCAATTGGCTCTAATTATCAATAAGGACTGGATGGTCCTTGATGATGGACACTAATACAACAGCGAGTGTTTGCTCACTATTGGTATTACTGTTGTCAGAATCAAAGGTAGCCATGTTTGCAAACCAAATCGTGAAGTTATAACAGCATGTATAGGCCTATAAACACTCCTAGACATATTAAGTAAATGCTATTGTTATGCAAGTAAGCATTTGCTAGAAATGGCAAGCAACAGGTGTTAGTCAAAGCAAAAGGTTATGAATATTTTTTTTTTAAATTACTGACCTAGACCTTTTACTTGTTGAGCAATTGCTTTTGCTTAAACCTTTAGCTACCTAACAATTGCTACGTTTTATGAATACGGGCTACTAGCTATAAATAATATTAACAAAGTGCATGGGAACCTCGCCTTCCTAATTGACTAATACAGAGTTGCTGGTACTATAAACACCCGGTAAAAATATCTGTCAGGCTTTCTGTCGCTTGAATAGCAGATGAGATATAGGGTCGTATATATGAATAAAAACTAGCAAATGCTATGAAGTACAAGCAAAAAGTAACAGCATTTACTTCGGAGTAAATGCATTAAGGAAAAGCAAATGCTTCAATTCGTATGAATGAAATAATGTTTTACTGTTTAGCACTTACCGACTGAAATAGTAGGTAATGCTTCTATAAACTTGCAGTCGATTGCACATCCGAATGGTTTATACAATAGAGTCTCTATTGTGTGTACGTACAGCCACACGCACATCAATTCACGGACGTTAAAGGGGGGTGTTTAAATGAAATCGGAAACTCAAGTTGATGCTTCGCAGTTAGGCTGTCCCTTTCCATCCCCAGAATGTTGCAAGAAATGATCGGCCATCTACGTCTCATTTCTTTCCCCAAACCCAGTACAACTGTTTGTATTGTTATCCTAGACACTCCATCTTCCATTTTCATACCTATAAAAAAATATATAGGTAGAATAACACGCAATGGCAGCAATTTTGAGAAATTATGAAATTGCTTGTTATTCTACCTATATTTTTTTCAAATAACGAATCTGTGATGGCATTGTATAGCTAAATATCTTTCTCATAGCAAACTATGGTTGTGTACTAAATTCCATGCTTTTATCATTTGAACAATAATTGTTAACCTGTCTGTCTGACTAATATCAAGACGTTTAGGTGCTAAAGATTTAATCGTGCTTCACAATCAAACGACTGTGCACGTTTGTTTTTTTCTCCCACTGTTCTCTCAGCAAGTGTATAGTATCCACTGAGCTGAAACTTCAACAGGTTGAGTTTTGGACATTCTTCTTTGGATTAAGTCTGGTGTTATTATAATGCACAAAAAGCAAATGATCCTATCATGTCTTCAAGGTAGTTTACACCATTTGCAAACATTAAAATCAAAACTATACTGAATTATTATGAAATACCTTACCTGACAACAGTCTCGAGCATCCTGTGAAATCACGGCACCTGATTTGATGTGGTTTTAAACAAAAAGTGGAATTTTGCCGGCCGGCAATCATTGTACACATTTGACTATTTTCAAACATTGCCTCCAATTTATTGAATTCGTCTGAAGGAAGTAAAGATTGTTTGAATATGTCCCCACTGCAGGTGTCTAACAAATTACCATATGAAGCCTGATAGCAGAAAGTTAAATCTTGTTAATTAAGCACCATTTCTTTTCTTAACATGTTCAACTTCTACTGACTGCCCAGACTGCAAGAACAGCACTTTGTTTCTTGGTTTTTCTAGTTTCTATGAACACAAACCTTTAAACAGGGCAGCATCACAATGTTTACTATAAATACAAACCCCTAACCCAGCTATTTTCGAAAATTACAGCAAAAGCAAATGGTGTATACTATACCTTCAAATTATTTGCTGAATACATTCAAACTATGATTTGCGATTATTGATTTGTCGTTATTCAGGTGCTACGCAAAGTCTGTTGGGCGTTCTCGTGGCCGTACAGTGCATTTTTGAGTTCGGCTCTGGGTTCCTAAGTGGTTGGGCCATCCTCAAATTTGGCCACGTGGCGCTGTTGGCTCTGGGGTTATTTCTCTACATCGTCCGATTTTGTCTTTACTATCTGATCAAAGTACCCTTGATAATGATATTCGTCGAGCCAGTGCAAGGTAAATTAAGGTGCAAGGCAATCGTTGAAGAAATAAACCGACTATTTTCACACTGCCCCCAATAGAATAAATTTAGTTTGTCTACATCTTATTTACAGTACACAAATCCGTGAAAAGGAGCAAACCAGCTATGTCCTAACTAGTGGTTTCTAAAGTCATAATAATTCCCTGACGTCTATAAATAATTTTTTGCCTGAAGGAAGTAAATGAACCAGACTACAAAAATATCAATGTTTGTCTTGGTTTTTTCAAGCCTCTATGAACACAAAACTTGTAAACAGCCGTCTTACAATAAGGCAGGGTTGTAGTCCAGTCCCTGTAATCACAAGTCCTTTCGTGAAGCCAGTCACAAGTCTCTTCATAAAGGCAGTCACAAGTAACTGGATGAACAATGACAAAGAAATGCCTTTGTCAAAGTTGATTTGAATAGCTTGTGATTTAAATTGGAACTGAAGGACTTGTGATGGACTTGCAGGGACTTACGATGGACTCGACTACATCCCTGCAATAAGGTACAATATCAATCCCCTAACTCATTCATCTTCAACAAATACAGTTAATGCAAATAGTGTATATACTACCTTTAAAAAAACCCAAACCAAACCAAATATATGAACAGGATTATGCTACATAATGACATGGGCGACCTGCGTATCCTACATGAGCGAGGCGATTTCGTCGGAGAACAGCGGTACAATGCAAGGTGTCCTTATCTCCACACACCACGGCCTGGGTAACGGGATTGGGTACTTCCTAACGGGGCTGCTGATAACCCGATTCGGGGCTCCGTGGACGTTCATCATTTATGCAGTGTCCTGTGCCGTGTTTCTCGTCCTGTTCCTGGCCATCCAGTGGGTAAGCTCACACAAAGGTAGACTCTAGACCCGTGAACAAAGGACGTCCATAGGATGAGGGAAGAGGTGCACACGTTAATAGTCCGTTCTGCCATTCTAAAAGGAGCTTTAAAGATAGGATACACCATTGGTAATTGCTTGAATTATAATGAATGGGTGGATTTGAGGGGTTGGATTTTATAGTAAATACCGTTTAACTGACCTGTCCAAAGTTTTACAATCATGGATGCCGAGAAAAGCACGAAAACAGCGTCTGTTTTCAACTGGCGTCGAGCAGTTATTCTTATGTTATTTGTGTTTTTTCGCGATCGCCATCCGGCGATCGCGAATTTTTCTTTATAGAATTATATTTTTCAGAATAATTACAGGATATCTAGCGCAATCATTTTGCTGGATGCCTAAAATCATTATTTACTTTCAGATGAGTAAGATATTTCTTAATAATTCGGTAGTAATTTTTTTCGATATCTGCAAATGGTGTATCCTACCTTAAGTTGAATGAAAAAATTGGGTCAGGGTTATCTGCAGAAAAATGAAGGGCACAGAATCAAAAATGTGGGTTGAAAACATTCACTGGAAGCGAGAAAAATGAGTATTTAGCCACTGTTTTCTTAACTACACGAATACAAAGAATGTCCACAGTACATATGGAACGTAACATTTTGTGTGTGTATGTATTGGAAATCGTTATTCGCACATAAACAAACTATAAATGGGAAACTCCACGTAAACAGCGTGAAAGAGAAGTTCACATTCAAGTACAAATAAGAAAAACAAGCTGTTGGTATTTTTGAACAAAATTGTTGTTTGTTACAGGTCTATTCATGTAACAACCTTAAAACTAGAGATAGTGGTTGTAAACAAAGCTGGTACCTAAATATGTTTGATTGTCATTGGACAGTACAGAAATGAAAACAAAGAGTTATCATGACGTCACTTCAAATTATTAGCCGCATGATCCATCACAGATGGTGGCTCTGTAAGTGCTTAGAGCGTTGCTGTGCCAAAATCGACATCCAGGAACCTCTTGGTAAAGAGGGGCACTATTTGACAACCAAAGTCGCACGACGGGGTCATTTTGGTTGTAGTCTAACAGTGCCTTTTGAACATGACATAATGAAATGAACACGAGAGAGAATAAATAGTCTGGGTAATCTTGTGCATTTTGAACTAGACCAATCAATACACAACGACGCGCGCGGCTCTTGCACGAATTTGTGCTTGTAACACAGACCTAGCCTGTGCAAGGTTCATTTTTGAAGGTTCATTTGAAGCAATTGAATGTGCTTTTGGAAATCTTTTGTTGAAATCAAATCCTGCTTTTGGCCGTGTCCGCTTTGAATGCAAAATCACATCATGCCCGTTCCTCAATATTTTTTAATCCCCAGTTTTCGGAGGTGCCACCATTGCCCTGGAAATTGGGAGCGGAATCGTTACAATCACTCTCTGAAGAAGGCGGGAAACTAGACCGGGAGGAATTGCAGCAGAAACAATCTCTCCTTGAATCACCAGAAGCAACAAAATCAGGGAAAGTTTGCCTCAAACTGCCAGAATTTACTCTTGAAACCCAAACTGTCAGCCAGCAGGATCCGTGATAACACAATAAGAAGAACATTGGGGCCGATTTCACGAAACTCGTCTTATCTTGCGACTCATCTTAGGACTTACGACTCATCTTAGGACTTACGACGAGTCCCAGCTCAAATACCGATCTTGGCTAAGACGTGTCCTAAGATTGATTTCACTAAACCCATCTTATGAAAGACGCATCACAACTACCAATTTGATGGCTGTTTTACCACTAGAGAAAACAGTAGTTGAAAAGAAACGCGCAAACCAACTTCCCGCGCACGCGCGTGCATTAAACTTCGAACTTTTACCAGAAAATACAATCATGTACGATAGTTCTGCATGTTCTATACGACAGAGTCGACTAGTTGTTGGCGTATAAATAATTCATACACACGTATCAAAAATCTTGTTTATACCCGTTTCGCCTTCGAAACTATAACTCTAGGCCGACATTTGGTTTTTAAGAGAAGATAATGCAATGTTGCCAGACGATACAGATTAACGCACGTATTAATGAGATAAGACGACCCTCGGAGTTCAGCCGCGTTGCTAAGGAAGTTAAGACGGGTTGAACGCGTCTTAACTTTGGTGAAATCCTGGAACGAGTCGCGAGTTAGGACGAGTTACTCTTCACGTATCTTAGCGTTTCTTGAAATCGCCCCCTACTATAAATAGTTCTTTTAGGTATTGTATGTTAGCCCTAAACCCCTAGGGAGTGAAATATTTAATATTACAGGATTCAGGAATACAATATTAGATTTGTGGCCCTTCTCCAACATGTATTTATACTTTACGGTGGATCATTGTACTGGCGCAATATCGTGGTTTCTCAGGGATTTTTTTATTTATTTTTATATTTTTTTGGGGGGGTGCGTTAGGTAACAATAGTCTAGAGAGTGTATAGGTGTAGGGGAGTTCGTCGGTCCCATATCTTGCTGGGTATTTATTGCAACCAAAATGTTTCAAAAGATGTAATTTGCATCAGAAGATGTAAATTCAATATTAGCAAGAAATGGGACGGAGAGAACCACCCCTCCTTTATGGTGGTCATTGTACCGGCGAAATGTTATTGCCTTTCAGAAATTCTGTTTCTGATGTTTTTTTTTAATTGTACATAGTTCTACTTTATATTTTTGTTTAATATACAAATAATAAATCCGGTGCAATAGTATATATAAGGGTCATCTCTTCCCTCAAATCTCAAAAGGTGTTGGAGGGCAGATGCAGTTTAGTATTTTGACGACAGCAATAATGACATACAAGGCTTTTTTGAAAATTGTTTTCCAACTTTTTCAAAGGCTACAATTTCACTTAGGTTTTGGAAATACGTGCCTTTTAATATAAAGTGTGCATCTTTTTGTTTTTAATAAATTCACATTTTTTTCCCCCAGGTTGGTTGAATTTTTATGGCATTTTTATTTTGTATTTATTGTAAGTTTTAGCCCCAATAAACACAATGTTACTAAAATATGCTTGTTAACAACATAAATCAGGGTCCTTATCAATTCTTACTGGGTTAAAGATAGATATACAGCATTTGCGTTTGCTGTAGTTTTTAGATAATAATAGATTTGGGGTTAGTATTTTATAGCAAATATTGTTACATCAACCCGTTTCAAGTTTTGTGTTTATAGATGCTATAACCAGATATAATTATAATATATTTTTGACAAAACAGTGCAATTTAGAGGAACCAGACTAGCTGGCTTGCTCCCATTCACGAATGTGTAACCGGTTGCAAACCAAATGTAGACTTAATTTAGGGCAGTATTTGAAAAAAATACTTTTGCAATGGTGTTCGGCTTAGCATCATTAGAAATCGATACAAAAATTATACTTTTCATAAACAACAGCAGCACCAGGCGCGGTAAATAATGTTGCAACCTCACGCTGCTTTTTACTTCATGAGACCCACCCTGCAAAAATGAGTCTGATGTGTTAACAAGTTTTTTTTCCAATTTTACAGTTAGTCAGAAAGAGCAGGAAATAAGCTTTCATTTTATATGGCGCAACTCTGTAGTGTAATGCATTGGTCTTTTACAATTTTGGGAAATTTGCTTTTTCCAGGTTATATTTAAAATGTCTTTGAAAAGAAATGAAGATTTACAATTGTAGTGCTTCATCAGATGCTATGGTATTAAGAGAATGACAAAACCTGTATTAAATATTTTTAGGGTTCAAAACAATCTTTTCAATCGATCAGATTTGATTATAGATGTCAAAAAAAAAAAATGCTTTAAAAAAAAAATATTATTTGTTGAAAGAAAAATCACCTTCGAGACAATTAACAGCCCTTTAGGTAAAAATGTATTTTGCGACAAACTCATTTTTGCAGAGCGGGTCACATAATCTCAATGAAAGTCAATTATAGCTCAACGGCTTAATTCGCCAGGGTGACTAGTCCTATATGGGAGTCGGTCAATGTGTTCAGTCATAGGTCCGTACCCCTGAATTGCTTAGTCAACACCTCTTTACTTTTTGTTCTTCATTTTCCCCTTACCACCAATGCAGACGTACGTTCTGTATTTTTCTTGATTTACGTTAAAGGGGGGGGGGGGGGGGGGGGGGGGGTGGTGGTGGTGGAGTAATGAATAGGTTACTTCATTCTTTTATATTGGAGCTATTACTCCAGTTTTCAAACATAAGTCACATCGATTTGAAACAATGTTGACCGGTAGTCGAATGGCCGAGTGGTTAGGCTCCTCGTTTGCGGGGTTTAATCGCCTGGGTTCGAGTCCTTGTCCTGGCCGATGTTTTTTTTTTTTCGCGCGAAATTTCGCAATCTTATCTTTAAAAGAATTAAATTATAGTCTTCAAATACCAACCGGAGTTAGCTCAACGGCTTAATTCGCCAGGGTGAAGAGTCCTATGTGGGAGTCGGTCAATGTACGCAAGCGGGGTGTGTTGGCTCTGACATGATGTGTCGCTCGACGTTACAATACATTTGAATGCTATGTTTTTGAAAGTGCAAACGTACAATGTAGTCCCCTCGCATGCAAATCGACTTGTAATTTCTAAATCCATTTCGATGCCACCCTTGGACTTCCACAAGATGTGGAATAGAGAATAATACGATTTTAAAATTTCTTGAACTTTCTATGCATAGTTTTCTTTAGTCTTGATCGAGGCGTCCATTACCCGTCCGTACGTACATGCACGTACATCGATGCCACGATGCTCGAAATTTCGTAGGACTGTCTCGCGACGACCCCCGATGACCCACACTCTAAAAACAGATTGGTTAAAAGACCAACCAATCTAATTGGTTGACCCAATATTGGTTGTTTTTAACCAATGTGTTGGTTAAAGCGTAACCAATGCGTTGGTTGTCCGTCAACCAGTCATATTGGTTGAAGGTATCAACCAATCTATTGGTAATTTATAACCAATATGTTGGTTGTCCTTCAACCAGTCATGTTGGTTGAAGGTATCAACCAATTTATTGGTCATTTATAACTAATATATTGGTTGTCCGTCAACCAGTCATATTGGTTGAAGGTATCAACCAATCTATTGGTAATTTATAACTAATATATTGGTTGTCCTTCAACCAGTTATATTGGTTGAGCTTGCAACTAAGGTATCAACCAATCTATTGGTCATTAATAACCAATATGTTGGTTGTCCTTCAACCAGTCATATTGGTTGAGCTTGACACCAAGGTATTAACCAATCTATTGGTTATTCATAACCAATAGATTGGTTGGCCTTCAACCAGTCATATTGGTTGAGCTTGTATACAGCAACTGACCAATCAGAAGTGAGAACATTTGTTTTGACAATAGTCGATGTTAAATTGTAGTATTTAGTCCAAAATGCACTTTTTTGGCCATAATATGTAATTATTCAAACGATTCCATGATTGAATTTAGATTTTTGTACAAACATAGTGAAAAATTCACATTACATTTCCTTTGTATTCAAATTTTGACATTATTCATAAAAAAACTAGCTGTGACTTCGTCGTGGACAAAAAAAGCGAACTATAAAACTAACAACGGCAGTAGCTAAGTTTGTAGTAAGTGTTCAGTAGGTAATAGGTTATTATTGTATGTATGCGTATTTGCAGTGTGTAATAAGTTAATTCCATTGGTATTATTTAATTACGTAATTTGTCCACGTAGGAACCAATACATAAAAACAACCAATAGTATTGGTTGTAGCCTAACCATTATAAATTGGTTGAATTAACCAATAATGTATTTTTGCATTTGTTATAACCAATGCAATTGGTTGCGTGTTAACCAATATGAATTGGTTGCAGCCCTACCATTATGTATTTATTCACTAATTCGCAGCTCAAACGTGAATAAAATGTTTCTATCACGCCAATCCGCCTAAACCCCCGCCCCGACCTGAAAGAAAGAACATGTTAATGCAATACCAATGGGTAACATCGTTCTTCGGCGACGAGCTACAAACGGACCGATACGTGTACCAAGGCCAAGTGGCTTGGAAAGTTGAATCATGGAGGAATACAAATTCCTCCAATCCATACCTGAATGTTGATGAACCAAACCTTTTCTTGCTGTTCCTTCCAGTTTGATGACATATTCACGATAACCAAGTACCTGTAAAACGTGAACTTGAATCATAGAATGCCGTCATTAATGCAATATTTATACATCTTATCACAATGACATATATAAATTAGTTTTCATAAAACTAAATTTGACGTCCGATGTAGTTGCGCTGAAAACGATCAATGACTGCCACACCCTTACCGTGTGCACTGTAGCTCATCTCTCTTACGTAATATGCAAATATTACAGGCTCCTTAGCTCGCGATAGAAAATGTAATTATTCACTAATTCGCAGCTCAAACGTGAATAAAATGTTTCTATCACGCCAATCCGCCTAAACCCCCGCCCCGACCTGAAAGAAAGAACATGTTAATGCAATACCAATGGGTAACATCGTTCTTCGGCGACGAGCTACAAACGGACCGATACGTGTCCGCCATCTCAAGTGACAAAGAACGGGAAGTATGCATGAAGTTATACATTTCTCAGAAATCTTCTTGATTTATAATGCCAATATAATGAAATTAACATACAATCGCAACTGTTATTATTTTGCGAGGTCAAATAATCGAAAATACTAGTAAGACAGGTACTTTTAAGGTGTACTTTATGGCAAAAATGTCCTCTGATTGCCGGCTATGGAATAATAATGTTTAAGCGCCTTGCATCAAACAAAATTAATACTGTATTTATAAACCTAGATTCATTGACACAGTTAATTGGTTCTGTAAAGATTCTTTTACATATCCGTCCTTAGAACTTTCTGAGCGCCATCTACCATGTTTTTTCAACAACCTGTCTGGCACACCCACAGCAGCAGCTGCTGTGGCTCCACCTGAACGTAGGCTATGCAGACCGAACTTTGTTGGGTCTACTCACACCTCCTTCAGAGCTTCTTTGAAAATCTGTCTGCACCTGGAGTACGAGAGCTGACCTTTCTTAACTTATGAGCTTTGATAGATTTTATATACACAACTGGTCTGAATAAAAATCCTTCCGTAAACTCTGTGATCTTAGCCAAATCCACATATTTCAATAACATGTTTACCGGGAAAATGGCAGATCCCGTCTTGGCAATGTAAACCCAAGAACCTTCTTTATATTGATCAGTCTTACTTTTAGTGAGAAAAGATCCTAATAAAGGACGAATGAATGTCCACGTCACATTCTCTGATGTTAACAAGTTCGTCATTACGTAAAAAACCTGCAAAGGAAATTAAGCACATTGCGCAGAGTCGAATGTGCATTAATATAGTTTGTCAATCCAAACTTATCAACAATTTTTCTTAAAAGTTCTGAAGTAACAGGGTCTTTCTTGCATATAGGCTTGGCGGACAGACGCTTTAAACCTTCCAAAATTAAACGTAAGAATTTTCTATCACATGGATTTTCTGCAACATTTGGATTGCAATCATGATGCCACTTAATACTGTAGAATATTCCTTCTATTCTCGAAAATGGTGCGTTTTCTTTAAATAATTCCATAAAAAACCTTGCTACATCTTCTGATTTTGCTGGAAGAGCCAAGACCTTGTTTTCCACACACCAATGCTGCCAGGTGGCAAAGCATCTCTCATATTTGAGTACTGTCTTAGGTGCCCTCGAAACTTTCAGAACCTCTTGTAGTAAGTGCGTGTGGCTTCTTTCTCTGTTGATTAAAAATCACCTGAATTAATAACGTTATTGAACTACAGAACACAGGATTCTGATATAGACCACAAGATGACAACATTAATCACATGTTATGATGTCCAACAAACTTATCAATTAACGGTTTACTGACCGTACACAATTGGTTTGCATCTCGGCCACAGTCAAGCGACAATTACGTTCAGGCCAATGTCAAGCGACGTCTGTGAGAGCTACCAAGCGGAATTACTACTCTCCATAGGGCCACATCATGTGAACACTCTAAATGAGCCAAGCGGCTTTGCCAGCCATGACTGGCGAGCATCAATGCTGTTTTAATTATCAGACGTGTTAACCTTGCAGTCTGATACACAAAACTGCGCTTGTCATTCTGGTACTGCCAAAAATGGACTCGGTGTTCTTTCCTTGAACAAATATGTTTACTGGATCACTGAATCTCAACACTTTAACAACCAAAGTTGTATAGAGGCTAGAGTCTGAGAACAAAACAGGCCAAAATAATGCAGAAGGCCAATCAGAAACTACACTGGCTCCCAGTACACAACTACACTGGCTCCCAGTCGCCGAACGCATTCAGTTTCGCACACTGGTTCACACTTACAAGTCACTTAATCACTCTGCACCAGATTATCTCTCCTCTCTTCTCAAAATCCATAAGAGTCCTTACTCCCTTCGTTCTTCTGCTTGTGAGTCTCTTGTTATCCCTAAGTCACATAAATTGGCTGGTGACAGGGCCTTCTCTGTTGCCGCCCCCCGGGTATGGAACAACCTGCCTATCTCCATCAGAAACTCAGGCAGTGTCTTTTCCTTCAAAAAAGCTCTCAAAACCTACCTTTTCCCCCAAACGTAGCTGCATGTCCTTTTTTCTTTGTTGTTTTTTGTCTTCTATTCCTCTTTCTTCTTTTCTAGCGCCTTGTATCCTTTGGTAATTTGGCGCTATACAAATCCAGTTATTATTATTATTATTAGAAACTACTAATGTCCCTCTAGCTTTACATGCTTTTATATGCTCCAATGCATTGCATACGAGATTAATTGGAGGCACTAACCAATTATTATCCTTGCTCCAATCAACACTGAAGGCATCAACGTGACTGGAATTGGGCATCCAGTATTTCGAGTTGAATATAGGCAGTTTCGTGTTGTACTCGTTAGCGAACCGATCTACTGAGTGTGGACCCCATAAATTGTCGATAAATTGGAAGAATTCATGCGACACGCCTCAATCATCCAAATCATCCTGTCTACTGAGATAATCTGCCTCCGCGTTATCGTGTGTTGGAATCCATTCAACTTTCAAGTTTATTTGGTTAAGACTACAAAAAATAAAACAGGTCTAAACTGATTTCCTGTAATTCTTTAACCATGCTCCCTTTGGTTATTACGGCTACAACTCCTTTGTTATATGTATGCAATTTTACAGTTTTTTCTTTTAGAACTGGAGCAAACGCTCTGATTGCTAGGGACGCCCCTTTCAACTTACGCCAAGTGGAACTTTTTGCTCTCTCCTCTTGAGACCAGTTTTGCTGAAACTCGATTTTCTGTGAAGCGATGGACCATGCTCCACATCCCGACTGACTTGCGTCAGTATAAACAAGAACCTGCGGAATAGAGTATTCAAACAGTAACCGTTTATTCAGGTTATTCAAATCTGATTTCCAGAAAAATAGTTCTTCAATCACTTTGCTGTCGCTGTTAAGAGAAAACTCATAATCCCAATGGTTTTGTTTGGCAATTTGCATGTGCAAATATCTGGATTTCAGTTGAGCTATAACACATGAACAAGATATTATTTTACTGGCAACGGAAGCTAGTTTTCTTGCGGTTACTTTAGGTAAACCACTAATTAAAGTTTCCAGCGATACCAACGTATCGACAAGTCTTCTATCTGTGACTTGAATAGAGCCTTCTACTGAATTCCATGTCAGTCCCAACCAATCCAATTGTTGAGTTGGTCTCCATATAGATTTGTCCTTGTTAGGAACCAACCCAGCGGCGAGTAAGTCAGCCTTTACTAAGCTAGCTGTCAATTCACACTTATGCCTGGAGTCTTCTCTTCCCCATCCATCGTCTAAATATACAACAATATACATACCTCTGGATCTCCAGAAGGCTACCAATGGTCTTAAAATCTTAGTAAATACATAAGGAGCTGTAGTCAGACCAAAAGGTAAAACATTGAACTTAAAGTATCTTGTAACACCACCAAAAATCCCACGCAAAACCTAAATACTTAGTGTGGTCGGAAAATATGTCAACGTGGTGGTAAGCAGACTTGAGATCAAACGAAAACATGAAATCATATTGCCTGTAATATCTCAATGCTTCCTTGTGATCTTCAAACTTAATCTTTTCTTTCCAAACGAACTGATTAACATATCTCAGATCAAGAATCAATCTTTTCTTGCCAGAACTTTGTATTGCGACAGTCAATGGGTTTACAATATAAGGAGGTGAATCCAACTCTGAAATAAGATGCTTACTCTTGAGTTCCAATATGGCCTCCTATTTCGGTGTGTTCAGTTGAAGGCACATGGCTTCCCGTGGCTCTTGCACATTTACTATGGCCTCCAGCTCGTCACTCATATATTCATCCACAGCTCTCCAGCCTAAACAAAACTTCACGTGAAATTCTTGAATCCATGTAAAATACCATGCGTGCTTCAATTCAACAAGTAGGCCATATAATACGATTGAATTCAGAATGAAAACAATAGGTAAAACCAATACTTATAAATACGTGTACAGTGTGATACTGGCGTCATGCATGCCTGCATATCCAACAAGCATAATGCAGAATCAATGACAATGGCTACCAACCAGGGAAGAGATATTAAATGTAATGGAACAGCGGTTAAAACGCTACCTCCGGTACTGTACCACATTGTAATCAACTGCACTTATTGACAAAATGCTATTAAGTTATTTGATTTGTACCGGATCAAACAATACGAACCTGCCTCGGATTTATCCGCAAGGCGAATTAACTTGTTTCTCTTTTGTAGATCTGTAACTGCCTCTGATAGGTTTTCTTCTGCGGATGCTAGAGAGCCTTCCTTTAACAGCTTCTGTACAGCTCCTATGATTTGAACTATTTTTTCGTTAAATTCAAACTGGGTACGATTACCTTTAATCAGAATTGCATCTCACTAGCCCTTTATAAGGACTGCACTTGCAAGAGAGCTTTCTCGTTTTCCTGTTTTCGTTCTGCTATAACCTTGTCAAAGTGGGATTGGAAACCACCAAGAACCTCCGATACACCTGCCTTCACTATTGCTGAGACATCCTTAGCAGTAAGGACCAAGGCAGGTAGAGAAGGTTGGAAATAAGGCCTCTCGGTGTCAGATAGTTGAGCACCATCAGAAAAAGACATTGTAGCGAGCGAGAGACGAACTAAATTTGACGTCCGATGTAGTTGCGCTGAAAACGATCAATGACTGCCACACCCTTACCGTGTGCACTGTAGCTCATCTCTCTTACGTAATATGCAAATATTACAGGCTCCTTAGCTCGCGATAGAAAATGTAATGGTTAGTACTATAACCAATATGGATTGGTTACGTGGTAACCAATACAAATTGGTTGGAGTCCTACCATTGTGGATTGGTTAAATTAACCAACATTGCATTGGTTGGTTTTATAACCAATATGGATTGGTTAAATAGGTAACCAATGTCATATTGGTTATTTTAACCAATATTTTGGTTATCCACATATCTACCAACTGGATTGGTTGAAATCGACCAATATATTGGTTATTTTCAACCAATCTGTTTTTAGAGTGCACGATCTGCCCAAATTTTATGTCGTGTCGTGGAACAAATGCGTCGTGGGTTCGTTGTGACCTTACCACGACAACATTTCGTACGATCCGTTGTGACCGGGGTTTATTAACACAGAGCCCTTTGGGTTAAACGGAGCAAATCAATTCCCATAGACCTAAGGGCTAAAACGCCTATACTTTCACGATCTTATTAAAATACTTAGAACTCTCACGTGTTCAGAGACAACAGAAACATGACGACCAGCATGTCATATTCTTTTAAATTTTTGGTGGGTTGACCGATGATTTGTTTTTGAAAAATTCTTACCCAATGCAAACAAGACAATTTTATTTAAATTTCAGAATTTCCAATGAAAAATATATACATTGCCAACCTACTCCGAGTGTCGCGAGGCAGCGCCGTTTGTCTGATTTTGTGTTGTTTCCTTTGAGCCCGCGCTTTGCTGGTGACTTCTATTTGTGTGGCGCGCCCTCTATCGACATAAAATAGGTCGAATTTTCGGACAATTAATGCGTGGGCGGCTCATTAACCCTGAAAACACAGTTTCTCCTTCTTCCTTTGAGCAGATGTAGGATAGAGCTATTACTCCAGCTTCCAAACCTATTAGGTCACATCGATTTCAAACAGTGTTGACTGGTATAGTCGAATGGCCGAGTGGTTAGCCTCCTCGTCTCCGGGGTTCCATCGCCTGGGTTCGAGTCCCCGTTCTGCCCGACGTCATTTTTTCCTCAGTTTCAACGCGCGCGATTTCACAATCTTATCTATAAAAGAATTAATTGATCGTCTTCAATCACCAACCGGAGTTAGCTCAGCGGCTTAATTCGTCAGGCTGGTACTGTCCGCGGAGTTCAGGTGCGCACTAGTATAGGGACGGAGCTCGTTTGCTTGCATAGGCGGCAAGAGCTAGGGCCTCGCTCCGTCAGTCCTCCCTTTACGGTAGCGTGGCCTACGGGTTACATGAACATGGACAGGGAAGGATGTGTGGTGGGCCGGGAATCCTAGAACCCAAAAGAGTCCTATATGGGTGGTCGTTCAGTGAGTAAAGTCACGGGTTCGACCCCCTGAATGCTTGGTCAACACCACATAACTTTTTTTTCTTCATTCTACACTGGAGCTATTAATTCAGTTTTTAAACAAAGTCACATCGATTTGAAACAATGTTGAACGGTAGTCGAATGGCCGAGTGGTTAGGCTCCTCGTTTGCGGGGTTTAATCGCCTGGGTTCGAGTCCTCGGCCTGGCCGATGTTTTTTTTTTTTTGCAGTTTTAACGCGCGAATTTTCGCAATCTTATCTTTAAAAGATTTAAATTATAGTCTTCAAATACCAACCGGAGTTAGCTCAACGGCTTAATTCGCCAGGGTGACTAGTCCTATATGGGAGTCGGTCAATGTGTTCAGTCATAGGTCCGTACCCCTGAATTGCTTAGTCAACACCACTTTACTTTTTGTTCTTCATTTTCCCCTTACCACCAATGCAGACGTACGTTCTGTATTTTTCTTGATTTACTTTAAAGGGGGGGGGGGGGGGGGGGGGGGGGGGGGGGGGGGGGGGTGGTGGTGGAGTAATGAATAGGTTACTTCATTCTTTTATATTGGAGCTATTACTCCAGTTTTCAAACATAATAGTCACATCGATTTGAAACAATGTTGACCGGTAGTCGAATGGCCGAGTGGTTAGGCTCCTCGTTTGCGGGGTTTAATCGCCTGGGTTCGAGTATCTTTAAAAGAATTAAATTATAGTCTTCAAATACCAACCGGAGTTAGCTCAACGGCTTAATTCGCCAGGGTGACTAGTCTAGTGGAACGCCGTAGCAGACATATATCAGTCGACTCGTGCCTGTGTCACGTTGAAAACCGTGCCTCCCTCACGTTTAGCCCAAAAGTGTAACGCTGCCACGTCGAAAACCGTGCCTCCCTCACGTTTAGCCCAAAAGTGTAACGCTGCCACGTCGAAAACCGTGCCTCCCTCACGTTTAAGCCCAAAAGTGTAACGCTGTCACGTCGAAAACCGTGCCTCCATCACGTTCAAAAAGTGTAACGCTGCCACGTCGAAAACCGTGCCTCCCTCATGTTCAAAAAGTGTAACGCTGCCACGTCGAAAACCGTGCCTCCCTCACGTTCAAAAAGTGTAACGCTGCCACGTCGAAAACCGTGCCTCCCTCACGTTCAAAAACCGTAACGCCGACGTCAATAAAAACCGTAACGCCGACGTCAATAAAAACTGTGCGCCGCCGACGTCAAAAACTGTGTGCGTGCGTTCGCCTTAGCATTGATACGTACGAGGTTGTACAGTCAACATGGCGGCATCCACAACACGTTATGAGTGTGCTCGTTGTGCTCCGAAAAAAAGGTATGTTTTTCAAGTTTACAAATACCTTATGAGGCAAATTTGTTACTTGCTCACATAAATCATGAAAATGGAAGGAACTGGATAGCAGGGATATCATTTAAATAAGCATTTCTTTTTGGAAATTTGAAGCCAATTTTGAAGGAACAAACCCCCTCACCACTCGGTCATGTCAGCATGCAAATGCAATGACCATGCATCATTATGGTCAGTCAACGTTGGACTGGTAGAGAGTGGGGCTGGGTTTAATGCTTGCCCTGCCTCTGGATTTTTAGTAATAATAACAGATTTCTGAAAGTGTAACTGTAAGTTATGATTAGGAACCTCATTTTAATACTTTATTTCAGAATCTTAAGAAGAATGTGTCCTGCTCTATCATCCATGGCCTAAGTTGAGAAAAATTAAAGAAAAAAACCTGTACAGTCATGAGTCGATACAATAAGCTAGTTCGATATTCCCACTGTGCATGTGCACATGAAGATTTGACGATTTGTTTCTTTTGAGATAAAAATTTCAGCGATTGCGTGCAAAAGCATAGTAGGTACCAGCAAATTTAAAGAGATCGTCGTGTTCTAAAGTTACTAAGTAACATTTTTCTTTACGTTTTGGTGTTTTCAGGTGTTTTGTGTGGCCAAACTTTTGTTCGAACAAAGTTCCCATCATCTTTTCGATTTGACAAGAAAATGCACAAAATGCGGATTCGGTTACCACGTCCCTCATAGCCTTGTGTGCATTTGTCTGCCGTGTTTATCCCAAGAGAAAAATTGTTGAATCTTGTTGTGCACATGCGCAGTTGGAATACGGAATTGGCTTATGCTGTATAAAGTTAGGGTCACTGGTTTTTTTAGTGGCATAGGTTAGGCAAGCAACAAAAGCAATCAACAAAGCCTAGTAGGGGCCTATGGATTTAACCAAATCTTGCTAAAATACAATGTAGCCTATACTGTATTAAATCAATATTACACATCTTGAATCTATTTTTTTGGAAGGGGTCGGGTTAGTGATGTGAAGTTGTTGGGGCTGGGGTATATGTACCAGTACGAAGACCACTGGCACTGACTGACCATTTAAAGAAATAAACATTAAGTCTAACTATGCATTTTTTACATTTACAGGTGGTCAGTTGAGAAAAGCCACAGACCCTGGAGGATGAAAAGATACTGGGAGACATCAGAGGCAGGGCTATGAGAGCAAATGGAGTTCAATACCATAAAGAAGACATTAATGTGAGCATGCAGGTTGTCCCAGTACCCATCAATGCCCAAAATGTGTACACTTGTTCAACCATGAAAATAATGACATTACGTTTATTGTAATAATCAACTTTGGCATACTGTAACCTTACATGAGAATTTTCAATCATGAAAATCCGATTATACACTCAATTTTTTTAGAGATAGTGATTTCATACTTTTTAGGGGAAAGTGAAAAAATGCGTCTGCTGTAAAGTATGATTTAGAAAGAAGCCAAAACCAATACTTTGTAGTCGCAGTCGACTACTGGCTTTGTCACAATACAAAAAAGTGTCGCCGTCTATAAGGTGAAACAAACTTGAAAATGTATTAATTATTAAAATAAAACAATTTTGAGAGAAATACAGAGAGAGGAGGGAACAAAATATTAGAATAACGGACACAATTTTTTTTTTGCTTTTTTCAAACAAATTTGACTTGCACACATTTGTTTTTACTTCGCCATCTCTAACCCATTGTACTGTGTTTTCAGTTTAATTAGCCTAATCTTTTCAAGACCTAAAATTCTTATGAAAGGTTACAGTATGTGAAAGTATGTGATTATCATGGTGAAGAAAAGTTTAATCTGTTGGGCAATCGCTGGGTACTAATCATTGCGAGACTGTATTTCTATAATTTAAAGAAGAATAATTATTACTTTATCATTGGGAAGGTGGAATGTGATTGCTAAGTAACACCTGTACATTGCTTTGTTTGTACTTTATAACCATTTTAAAATGAAACAAAGAATGTGTTTGGTGAATGTTTTTTCCTAATTAAAACTGTTTTCATTCTGGTTGTTTCAGGTGCTGTATTCCATGGCAGAAGCCAACGCTATGACAAATACCATGCAAGCACCATACAGGACATTCTTTCGTCAGGTGCCATAATTTCTGAGAAGAAGGTCCTTAAACTGGCTAAACATCAAAAGTTGCTGATGCAGTCCTGCAACGAATGAACACCAGCCATCAAGAAACTGTCCACATATTAAGAAAATAGTGGTCATAATTGGAGAAGAAGGCTACTCCCAAGTACCTATAACATGTTACTGTTTGCTGTATACTCTAACCCATCGTATTTCAGGTTGAATGCATATTGAGGGAGTACTGCCCCTTAAAAATCTTTGAATGCTAGCTTTATTTAAATTAAACCTGAATATAACCAAGGATAAATTGTTTTCCCCTTTAATTATCTGGTGTACAGGGTGGTCCAAAAAAAACTATACCCAACTTTGGAGGCCATTTTCTCCTGGATAATAAAATATTTTAGTATATCATTTGTTGAACTAACTGAAATGAACAAAACCAGAAGCCTATCTATTAAAAAGTATTATTTATCCATTTTAGTGTAAATAAAAGAAGCTCTCGAAAAAAAAATTGTCAAAGGACTATCGCGTCATTACATTATTGTGTCATATCATATTCAAACATGTTGATGCATTGACAGCTCCCGTGGAAAAGCCATTTTTACACATACTCGCTAAAAATAGGAATATCTCCAAAAATATTAATGTAATATCTTCCCTATTTTCACCAATAATGCTCAACGATATATGCTTTAATAATATGCAAACCAAATTACTAAAATATTTTATCATCTAGGAGAAAATGGCCTCCAAAGTTGGGTATAGGTTTTTTTGGACCACCCTGTAGCTTAATAACACACTTGTGATCAAATGGGCCAGCATTGGACCCAACATGTCATTTTTTGCTGTATAATACATACCATTTTTATATTGAATGCATAATAAACAAGTACTGCCCCTTTAATTCTCCGACAGCTTTAATGAAACTTAATATAAATACAAATGGTGATGAATAATAAAAAGTGATGTTTTTTGGTGGTAGCATTTATACAATTTGCATACAATCAAGCATAAAACAAAATAGTTGCCACTTAACAAAGATATACAAGTACCAGCCACCTTAAATTTTCTATTCCCTTCAATTTAATTGAAATATAAAATATCATGATAAATAAAGACTGCAAATAAATATTTGTCATGTCTGTGCAAGCCTTTCTGTGTGATTCTCGCTGTTTATCCCTCTCAGCTTCCATCCCAACCTGTTCAATTTGACTGTGGAGGTCTATGCACAACTCTATCCGGGGACTACCCCCCCCCCCCCCTCCTCCCTCCCCCCCGCCCTTCCCCCCCCCCCCCTTAAACCTATACACTCCTTAGACTACATGTATTGTCATATAATGCGCCTAAGTCACCTAACCATTGTTAAATATCACATCTTATCTCACCCAACAGGGATTACCAAAATATGTCAATAAAAAATAACCATCGTATGTTCAGGCCCAATCACACTGTAAACAAAAGTTAGTCATTGGTGCTCATAAATTAGTCAAAATGACTAATTTAGATTAGTCGGGTCTCGGTGACTAATTAAACCAACACAGGACTAATGCTTAGTCAGCAATGACTAACTTATTATTTTAAGTTCATCAATGCTTCAGAAGCATTTTCATCATTAAATTAATATGTATATTGTCACTTTTATCGATATTACACTTTTTACAAATTATTTCATTAATTTAGTGATGATTTAGTATTATTTGTTCCTTTTGAATCAATAAAATTGCGAATAATTGCTTCGCCAATGACTAATGTGGCTAGTCATTGCACTAACAAAATAATGCTATGACTAATGTAGCTAGTCTAGCAATGCTGATTTCCAATTGGTTAAACCAAGGTTGAACGTAACTGGTAGTTTGCATTGCGTGTATTTTCGCAACGGGTACCACCGAAGTAAAGCCACGTTTTGATTGTTCCGGACGCCATTGTTGTTTCGACGTGCTGTATATGAACTGTGCGTTCAGCCGTGATCAGTGCAAACAATTGTTGCAACAACCGTTTTGAAAAGTCAACAACTTCAACATGCCATCAGTTGCAAGGTAAGATCAATATCGATGTATTATAAGAAAGTTTTTAGAACCTTAAAATCATGAAAATTGAAAGCAAACTTCGCTTCGATCATGGATCTACAAGTACATGTACAACGAGTGGCGGTACACAGCGCTGCGATTAAAACTGCCACGTCAGCATTCAGTCGTACCTACTCGTTGTGACTCGGGACGTAGTCGAACGTGCAAGGAAGATCAGCGAAGTTAACTTTCATTTGTTTACAGTGTGTTCCACACAACCGACCATTACTAGTTAGTACGGGATTCCAGCTCTATAATGACGGGAACAGGTCAACTCGTACGCGAACCAACTCGTACGTGGGACAACTCGTACGCAGATTGGTCAACTCGTACGCCAACCAACTCGTACGCCAGCCAACTCGTACGCGGTTTAAAATTGTGGTTTACGGGTACGGGTGGACATTGATTAATTAAAAAGGGAAGAGACTCTGGGGAATTCAAGGCGAATCTGTACAATTGTTGGCATTATTATTAACCTTTTGGGCAAAAAATATTAACCTTTAGCCTTGTAATTTGTATACATTTTCGTAAAGATGTACAAGTTGCATGAGATTCATTCTGTTCAGTCTCATCTCTTTCGGTTTTTAAGAATAAGACTTCTTTTAAAAAAGGCATTCGTGTGAGAATTTACGATTGTTTATTTTACATCTTTGTTTTAATTTCGTAATCATTGTTTGACATAACTTTTTTTAATAATATATATATTTGTAGACTAATGTTTTCATTTGATTAGTATTTTAAAGAAAAAATAAATACAAAGTTGGCACACGTACGAGTTGGTCTGGGTACGAGTTTGTCGCGTACGAGTTGACTTGTATTCATAATGACATGGGGAGATTCTACGTTTAGAAGTGAACTGGGAAAAATAGGGTATTTGACTTGTTTATTACATTTCATTCATAGTTTATTGTATGTTATTGTTAATAGTCAGCGGGTCTTCGGCCGTTGATTTTTTCGAAATTATATAAAAAATATGTCGCGTTATTTATTCCCCCTCTTAAAAAAACAAAAAAAACACCAACATTTAACAATGTTTTTCCTTTCAACTTAGAACTATTGCTATTAATTGAAGACAGTGTGTCATGTACTGGTATAATTTGCCCACCCTAATTTTAAAGTGTTTTACATGTATTTTCTATTATACAGGAAGATGGTGCACGTTATATCAAAGACGACGGCGCATTCATTTGGCAGTGACGGAATTCCAGGTAATAGTAGAGGGCATCCAGGTCTCCCGCTGCGCCAGCCTTCTATCAGTGGTAGCCGTATACCTTTCGTGCTATTATAAACGTTAACCTTACGTACCCAGCTACACTAAACTAACATTCTGCCAGAAGATTCTGCCTAGGCCTAATATACAAGACAGCGTACACATTGATCGTGTGATGGTTTCGGTACTTGAGAAACTTGAAAAATAACAATAATAATAATAATAATAATTTGTTTATATGGGCAGTGCTGGCTGGCATTCTACAATTTATAGAATTTACTTTTTTTTTTTTCTCAGAAGCAGACCTATCTAATACTTGCCAAAATACCCCAGAAAAACACTTCTTTATTTTGTGCACAATGGCGAAACTAGAACATGTGCTTTACAATTTTTCCAAACGAAATGTGAAAATGGAGTGATCTGTAAAAAACAATGTTTTTCTTTCCATGATCAGTGTGTTGGTCATTGTGTTACCAGAATTTTAGGAATTCTTTTGTGAAATAGGGGGATGTCTTAGTGTACAGGGTATACGAAAATTTGAAAGAGGTGGGGGACCAATTCGCCATAGTGTGCCAGGTATATGCCCGATTTATGCAATGGTTAACATTTCATCACTCTTATTATGTACAAAATAAATGCAATCTACTATTTTTTTCTTAAAGTTATTAGACTGGTTTTAAAGCTTCTTTTAAGGTAGGATACACCATTATCAGGAATTATCAGGAATAGGTGGATTTGGGGGTTGTATTTTATAGTAAATCTTGTTTAACCATGGAGAATCTTATTTCTCCATGGTTTAACTGACCTGTCCGAATTTTTACAATCATGAATGCCGAGAAAAGCACGAAAAACAGCGTTTGTTTTCAACCGGCGTCAAGCAGTTATTCTTATGTTATCTTTGTTTTTTCGCGATCGCCGTCCGGCAATCGCGAATTTTTCTTTATACAATCCTATTTTCCAGAATAATTGCAAGATATCTAGCGCAATCATTTTGCTGGATGCCTAGAATCATTATTTACTTTAAGATGGGTAAGATATTTCTTAATAATTCGACAGTAAATTTGTTTGATATCTGCGAATGGTGTATCCTACCTTTAACAACAAACCGTATGAAGTTTTAGCTCAGTGAATTCACGTACATTCCGAGAAAAACAATATTCTAGGATCTAAATGTCAAACCAAGTATGCTTTTCAACAACAATTTCGTCAGTTACTTTTTGGGTATCTGCAAATGATGGACTAGAGCTTTAAATTTATAAGTAAATGCCAGCAATAATACTTAGCCATTTACTAGTCTGTAAAGCAGCTCCTTTTGTCGCGCGAGAACATACTCTTGCCAGTGACAGTCTTTTATTCACGATATGTTTTATTTACCTCATTACATTTATAATTAGTATATGCCAGCAATAATACTTGGCCATTTACTAGTCTGTAAAACAGCTCCTTTTGTCGAGCGAGACCATACTCTTGCCAGTGACAGTCTTTCATTCACGATAGGTTTTATTTACCTCATGAAATTGTGAAAAATAATACTTAGTCATTTACTTATGTCTGTGAGCAGCTCGAAAAAAACCTCTTGCCTGTGATAATATGATTTCATTCACAATATGTTTTATTTACATTATGAGTACAAATGTATTAATTAATCATCTTAATCAATTCATAAGTACATGTATAAGTAAAGCAGTGTCAACATGAAGTTGCTTTTCTCCTATTGCGTTGAAATAATACTACATGATTAGTCATCATTTTGAATGACTAACTGTAAAAGTCAGATGACTAACGTTTAGTCATTTCAGACGCTTTTTGGTTTAATCAGAAGACTAATTAATATAAGTCATTATGACTAATATTTGACTAGTCATGTGACTAATGTGATTAGTCATCATTTTGAATGACTAACCGCAAAAGTCAAATGACTAACGTTTAGTCATTTCAGACGCTTTTTGGTTTAATCAGAAGACTAATTAATATTAGTCATTTTGACTAATATTTGACTAATTAATGTTGGTCATTTGGCCTGCCTGACTAATTTTAATTAGTCATTTCAGACGTAGGGCAGGACTAACTTTTATTAGTCAAAATGACTAACTTATGTTTACAGTGCATGGTCCAGTTCACATGTACATGTACATTGTACATGTACAGGCTAGGGAATGAGGATCAAAATGTACATTCGAAATGGAGATAAACAATTAGACATGCTTGGTATGCAAACTTTGCTCAACTTGTTGACAAATTTGTTTCCAAGAACAATATGAAAAGGTTCCCAACATTAAATTATGTTTTTTGTGGCTTTGGAGTTGAGATCAGTGTAGTAATTTGTGTTCTCCCAGAATTCACAGCGGTCTGTGTAGACTCGGAATTAAAAGAGCAACTGCTTATTTAAGCCATTTTTAGTGAAAGTCCGTGCTTATTTCTGTTGTCATTGCTCAAAAAAACAACATTGCAACAAAGAATTAAACAAGCCAAGAAAATAATTATAAAAACATGATTTAGTGTTTAACGTCGGCCGTTATGGTTTTATTGACGTCGGCGTTACGGTTTTTATTGACGTCGGCGTTACAGTTTTTATTGACGTCGGCGTTACGGTTTTTATTGACGTCGGCGTTACACTTTTTGAACGTGAGGGAGGCACGGTTTTCGACGTGGCAGCGTTACACTTTTTGAACGTGAGGGAGGCACGGTTTTCGACGTGGCAGCGTTACACTTTTTGAACGTGAGGGAGGCACGGTTTTCGACGTGGCAGCGTTACACTTTTTGAACGTGATGGAGGCACGGTTTTCGACGTGGCAGCGTTACACTTTTTGAACGTGATGGAGGCATGGTTTTCGACGTGGCAGCGTTACACTTTGGGGCTTAAACGTGAGGGAGGCACAGTTTTCGACGTGACAGCGTTACACTTTTGGGCTTAAACGTGAGGGAGGCACAGTTTTCGACGTGACAGCGTTACACTTTTGGGCTTAAACGTGAGGGAGGCACGGTTTTCGACGTGGCAGCGTTACACTTTTGGGCTAAACGTGAGGGAGGCACGGTTTTCGACGTGGCAGCGTTACACTTTTGGGCTAAACGTGAGGGAGGCAAGGTTTTCAACGTGACACAGGCACGAGTCGACTGATATATGTCTGCTACGGCGTTCCATATGGGCGGTCTGTTCTTGACGCGCGTAACTTGTTCTTGCAAAACCCTGATGGATAGGTGGTGTGTGTTCTTGTTCCGAGTGCAATGTTCACGGGTCGCGTTCCCGCCGTTCGAGCGCGAGAACAGAGTTCGTGTGTCAAGAACAGACCGCCCGAACTCGGCCTTTATGACGATAGTGCAGGCCCGTACGGTACACAGGGGGTTGCGACGGGTGCATACGCACCCCCACCCCTTTTTTTCCAAAAAGGTCCACATTTTCCAGGGTAAATAATGGTGATTTGATGTAGAAATAACGGTACTGTACCACACAAATAATAAAATGACATTGGGATCCATACTTCTCGTAGGTTAGACCTATACCGTGTATACAGTCGGCGGCTTCAAGAGGGTTCTTTATACCCAGCATGATATGTGGCAGAGGGGTACCCCCCTCTTATCCATATACACAGTCCACACTATTGTTACCTAACACATCTCGCTTGAAACCTATAAAAGAATTCCTAAGATACCGGGAACACAGTGGTCAACACAAAAGAGGGGGATTTCTCTGCCACATATGGCGCTTCATATGATGTTCTTGGTGAACATCTGCAGTTGAGTTATACTTCCTTTTATATGAAAGTTTTACATTTCTAAAGACGAGTTGTATTTTCAGAAGACATCGTCCCACGTACGCCAAGTGATCGTTATTTACATAGACGTATCATTTGAAAAGACTCACAATCCTTTAGGTACGTCTTTTACTTTACATTGTATTACACGACGTATTATCAGAAAAGACTCACGATCCTTTAGGTACGTCTTTTACTTTACATTTGTATACACGACGTATCATTTGAAAAGAGTCACAATCCTTTATGTACGTCTTTTACTTTACATTTGTATACACGACGTATCATTTGAAAAGAGTCACAATCCTTTATGTACGTCTTTTACTTTACATTTGTATACACGACGTATCATTTGAAAAGACCCCAATCATTTAGGTGCGTCTTTTACTTTACACTGTCTTGTATTACATGAGGTATCATTTGAAAAGACTCACAATCCTTTAGGTACGTATTTTACTTTACATTTGTATACACGACGTATTATCTGAAAAGACTCGCGATCCTTTAGGTACGTCCTTTACTTTACATTTGTATACACGACGTATCATTTGAAAAGAGTCACAATCCTTTAGGTACCCTATTTTACTTTACATTTGTATACACGACGTATCATTTGAAAAGACTCACAATCTTTTAGGTACGTCTTTTACTTTACATTTGTATACACGACGTATCATTTGAAAAGACTCACAATCCTTTAGGTACGTCCTTTACTTTACATTTGTATACACGACGTATCATTTGAAAAGAGTCACAATCCTTTAGGTACCCTATTTTACTTTACATTTGTATACACGACGTATCATTTGAAAAGACTCACAATCCTTTAGGTACGTCCTTTACTTTACATTTGTATACACGACGTATCATTTGAAAAGAGTCACAATCCTTTAGGTACCCTATTTTACTTTACATTTGTATACACGACGTATCATTTGAAAAGACTCACAATCCTTTAGGTGCGTCTTTTACTTTACATTTGTATACACGACGTATCATTTGAAAAGACTCACGATCCTTTAGGTACGTCTTTTACTTTACATTTGTATACACGACGTATCATTTGAAAAGACTCACAATCCTTTAGGTGCGTCTTTTACTTTACATTTGTATACACGACGTATCATTTGAAAAGAGTCACAATCCTTTAGGTACGTCCTTTACTTTACATTTGTATACACGACGTATCATTTGAAAAGAGTCACAATCCTTTAGGTACGTCCTTTACTTTACATTTGTATACACGACGTATCATTTGAAAAGAGTCACAATCCTTTAGGTACGTCTTTTACTTTACATTTGTATACACGACGTATCATTTGAAAAGACTCACAATCCTTTAGGTACGTCCTTTACTTTACATTTGTATACACGACGTATCATTTGAAAAGAGTCACAATCCTTTAGGTACGTCCTTTACTTTACATTTGTATACACGACGTATCATTTGAAAAGACTCACAATCCTTTAGGTACGTCCTTTACTTTACATTTGTATACACGACGTATCATTTGAAAAGAGTCACAATCCTTTAGGTGCGTCTTTTACTTTACATTTGTATACACGACGTATCATTTGAAAAGAGTCACAATCCTTTAGGTACGTCCTTTACTTTACATTTGTATACACGACGTATCATTTGAAAAGAGTCACAATCCTTTAGGTACGTCTTTTACTTTACATTTGTATACACGACGTATCATTTGAAAAGACTCACAATCCTTTAGGTACCCTATTTTACTTTACATTTGTATACACGACGTATCATTTGAAAAGACTCACAATCCTTTAGGTACGTCCTTTACTTTACATTTGTATACACGACGTATCATTTGAAAAGACTCGCAATCCTTTAGGTACCCTATTTTACTTTACATTTGTATACACGACGTATCATTTGAAAAGACTCACAATCCTTTAGGTACGTCTTTTACTTTACATTTGTATACACGACGTATCATTTGAAAAGACTCACAATCCTTTAGGTACGTATTTTACTTTACATTTGTATACACGACGTATCATTTGAAAAGACTCACGATCCTTTAGGTACGTCCTTTACTTTACATTTGTATACACGACGTATCATTTGAAAAGACTCGCGATCCCTTAGGTACGTCCTTTACTTTACATTTGTATACACGACGTATCATTTGAAAAGACTCACAATCCTTTAGGTATACATCTTTTACTTTATATTTGTATACAGGACGTATCATTTGAAAAGACTCGCAATCCTTTAGGCACGTATTTAAGTCAGCTAGCTTAATGTTATATTAAGGGATTACCGTTACCAGGCAGATAAAAGCACCATATTTGGCATGAAGACCCCTCTGGGTCTAGTAATTATTGTTAGCCTATATTATGAGGCCTCCGAAGTTTTGTAAACATATGTTCAGTTTGCATAAATTGTAAATACCTGTTGTGTAACATATTTTTTTCACATATTGGGGTATTTTTTTAAAGATTTTATTTGTTGAAAAGTATGTTTTGGTGAATCTACTTACATATTTTTACTTCAATAACATTTTCTGAAATGACTGAACAATTATGAGAACATAATAACGATACACAATGGCTAATTATTATATCCTATACAGTTGCGAGCATTTACCTTGTCTCCATACAATGTATATCATCAAGTAGTCTTGCCAAACTTCAGTCTTGATGAGCTTTAAAATCACCAAGTATTAAACCCTTATATGAACAATGATAACATTTTGATATTTAGCCCAGCAAACAAAAACAGGCAAAAATGAGATGGCTGTAAATTGGGCTAAAAGGTCGGTGAAGGGTCGCCTAATGTGGGAGACTTAAACAAGTTCAAGGAAATCCCCAAATAAGAGTATTATTGCTTATAATTATGTCAACGTCAAATAGTTTATTACACATAATTTTAGTGATTTCTTTGTACTTTGACCACTTTTTAGCCCAATTTACGGACACCTAATTTTTTCACATTTGTGTTTGCTGGGCTCAATATTACAATGTTATCATTGTTCATATGATTTTCCACAAGGTTTTAATATGGTAAATGCGCCAGTATGCAACTTGGTGAATTTGAAGCTTATCAATACTGAGGTTTGGCAAGACTACTTGATGATATCTGGAGACAAGGTAAATGCGCGCAACTTAAGGATATGATTTTTAGCCATTTCGATCGTTACTATGTTCTCATAATTATTCAGTCTATTATAGCTTTACCAAATGTTATTGAAGTAAGGAACTGTAAGTAAAATGACCCAAAAAAAATTGCAACAAAAATAAAAAAATATATAATAATATATACAAATATGTGAACAAATGGTATTACACGACAGGTATTACAGATTTATGCAAGTCAGGCAGATTTCCACTAAAAATCCAGCTTGCTGGTGGCCATCATTTTCGGATTCAGCACTCCGAAATAGCTATGTTACAAACTTCTGCTCAAAAGATGCCTCTTCTTGCCCGCGATTAGACCCTTTGTTAAATATCGCCTAGACTATAATAGTTCTTATTGCCGGACAACCATTGAAGTAATAGAAGGCAGTGTGTTCTCCGTTGTTGCAAATCCACGAGTAGAAAGAAATTGAACAATCGGCTACCGAACTCGTTGTGAAATTCTATAGACGTCGACGGTCCGATGGGGTTGGAGCTTGGGGCGGAGTCAGCAAAGCAGAGCTTTTCATTGGCCAAGAGCTTAATGACCGTCTTACGTACGTGCAAAACGCATGAACACTGATATAACTTTAAGCTACCTAATTAAAAGACGTTCCTAAAGGATTGTGAGTCTTTTCAAATGATACGTTGTCTATGTAAATAATAATAATAAGTTGGCGTACGTAGGATGATGTCTTCTGATAATACAACTCGTCTTTAGAAATGTAAAACTTTCATATAAAAGGGAGTAACTCAACTGGTGTTCACCAAGAACACTCCTGAAGCCGCCGTCTGTATACACGGTATAGGTCTAACAAACGAGAAGTATGGATCCCATTGTCATTTTCTTATTGTTGTGGTACAGTACCGTTATTTCTACATCAAAATACCATGGGGGGGGGGGGGGGGGGGGGGGGGGGGGGGGGGGGGGGGGGGGGGGGTACGCACCCGTCGCACCCCCTTGCGTACGGGCCGCGAATTTCTTTTTAACAAACCTGACATCGCCATAGAACGGGCTTTTAGCGCATCTGGTTGTTGTTTAACATCTCATTCATCTACGTGTCGCATTGCGTGACGTGTACTATAGGGTCGAAAAAGCCCAGAGTCATAGGGTCAAAAAGAGTTAGGGTTTGGGTCAATAAGTTGAGAGTCCTAGGGTCAAAAAACCCAGAGTCCTAGGGTCAGTTGAGAATCCTAGGGTCTAGGGTCAATAAAACCCAGAGTCCTGTGGGTCAGAATCCTAGGGTCAATAAATGGAGAGTAAAATTAACTACCATGACGTAACAGTAAAAAACAGTTTTCTGACGATGTCGTTTTGAAGAAAAAGAAAATCGCGTACGGGCCTGCCTTATCGCCATAAAGAGTCCTATAACCTCCGAGCCGTGAACAACTCGATGAAGTATAGAGTTGCAATGCCCTCTTCACGACCTTCGTTGCAAATCAACGGAGAGAAAGAAAACGAACGATGATAGCCAATTGGCGTAATGACCATCTTATACGTACGTGCAAAACGCATGAACAATAGAGCGTCATACATTATTAGTTGCCAAGGCTTTTACCCGGGAAATAATTTACACAGAGAGCTTACGAGGATGAGGACATGCATTATTTTCAACCTTAAGGAATAAGAATAATAAAAGCGTAAGCTCAGCTACGATGACCATGGACGGTTGTTTTATCGGAAGATAATTGACCTGCATGTGATCAAAGATTAAACGATTGCACGCAAGCATGATTCGCTATACTCAGCAAAATAATGAGACCGAGCGAAATCCCCTATACCTATACACTCTCTAGACTATTTGCACTGCGGCGCGTGAGGGCGCAAGATTAGATACTGTCAGTGTTAAGTCTGGTTTCGTCATGGCCGGACGTTCACGTCTTCCCGGCCGGACCGATAGCCAGCCTCGGGCCGTGTTTTACACCGCGGCATGGCAGCAACCTAGGATTTAAGAGGGGTCATTTCTGGGAAGGTTTTGCCATCCCAGTAAAAGTCAATCGCGCTTGTGTTTGTGAGTTTGGACATTTGTGCTAGTGTGAAGACCCTTTCTTGAATTGTATGGAGAAATGAGGTAGGATCAAACCACTTTTTAATTTATTTTGTTGGTGCAGCTCAAAACTGAAGGAGCCCCCCTTGAAAAAGGGCGTGTCGATTTGGTTAATGGAGCCGTGCTCTGAGACAATTGTATTCTTATAGAAGTGCAGGTATTCTTGTTTTACCTCGTTTTACCTTGCTTCGGCAGACGGTTTAGAAAACGTCTCCAGGGTGCGCCAGCATATAGGTTTGAATGCTTGCTATGCTTAGCGGTATAGAGTCTTCGTACTGAAGACAACATTTTGCACGGTTGGGAGTGGCTCCACTGATGCGTGGCAATGGAATGTGAGAGCGCCACAATGGTCTATACAAAGGACTGGCCTATTTGTTTAACAATTAGGGCCAGGAATGCAGGTTTTAATATCGTGTCCAAATGAAGTTATGTTATTCAGGCTACTTAATGTTTGCATATACGTTTTCAGCAATGAATTTTCAACAACAAAAAAGATGAAGACATTGATCACCAGTAGAGGTATATCTCTTATCGCATTTAAAAATTCACTTTTGTATTGAATTCATATAATGCATATTTACGTAGAATTCGCCGTGCGATTGAATCAGGTGTATAGTATATCGCAGTTAGTTACATAACATGCACAATGGTGTAGGGGCAGCCCTATAGCACGCACACATGTTTGGGCAGCCGTCTTTAGTTGTCTTTTGTTCCCAAAATGAGTGTTTCCAATCATTTCGCTTATTTAGTTTCTGGTTTTCGGTTGAACGGGTCTGTTTCTCTGCATTCAAATGTCGTATAGTACTCTTAGTGTAATCAGTGGTCTTCGTTGATTGCTCTATTTCGGGGGTGTTTTTTTCTACAGATCTGATTTGCTGGTTTAATTGAGACCTTTATAAACCTTTACTCGGCTAATTTTAGGTTGAGTTGGAAGTCTGTGTTGAAATAATATATTTCCGCTGCATATCTGTAGGAAAGCCCGTATAATCTAAATGTTGGGACTTCGGTGCTAATTCACACCATGGGAATGAAATATCGTAGAGCCTGGTGGGTGCTCTCGCATCGTATATGGCCAGTCAGAATTCAGCGTTGTCTTTATAATGAGGTACGCAGCGAAGTCTTAAGCGGGTTGACGGCTCACAGCCGCAAAATGCGAGGTTTTGTGTGCACGAAGGAGTGACCCGCAGTATAGTAATATTCATTTTGGCAGTGGTGTTGGGCCAACATGGTGTCTCCGACTGTTTCGGGATATTAAAAAAAAAAAAAAAAATAGATTCATAAAGTGTCTATTTTACAATGACAAAATTCAAGTGAATTATAACGCATACTTGTACCTGTTTTTATATTACTTTGCTTTATGCTCACGTTTTGCATGTGATGTTTGTTTTCGATAGTCAGAGTGCCACATGTTCTGGTTGGGCGCCTTTGCTTTGCTCTGGTATGGGGCAGGGGTTCTGACATGTGATTTGCCTTTGAGTTTAGTATAGCAACGCGGGTTTGGTCGGGGTGCTAGACCGTTTTAACCTTTTAGGTCAGTACACTTTTAATGAGGCATTTATGTGTTTTTTGCGCGGCCTTATTTTTGTTAGCCTGCTTCCGGAATAGACGACATTTCGAGTGTTCCTAATTATTTTAAGGTAACTAACAAAAAAAGAACCTCACATTTTGAAGATAGGTAACTAAATCACATATCTTGTCACCAAACCGGCACAGTATTCAGCACAACTTTGTTTAGTAAGAAAAAAGGGTATTTCTTACCGACCATAAAATCAGACAAGTCGTAGTTCTGTCCCTGTTTAAAAAAAATAAAACAATTGTTGACGAAAACTTGAAAAGTCTCTCTAAACAATAAGACGATATTAGTATTTTGTAGCCCTTTTGTTGCAAACAATCCTCGTTAAAAAAAATAAAAAATAAAAAATAAAAAATAAAAAATAAATAAACAAAAAAAACAACAAACAACCGTATTGAAATTGAAGCTTTTGGTATTATTAATATTAGAGTCCAAGAACACTGCCGGTTATGTCAGCATGTCTTTACTTGCTATAAGTGCCTCCTTCGACGGTGGCAGATGCATTTCATTATAAATGTAAAATTAAACCCATGTGTAAAATGTGTTTGTATATAATAATGCGATGCAACCGTTTGCAATATTTTGGGAGAAAGCCAATTATAAATGTAAAATCAAACCCACGTGTACAATATGATTGTATATAATAATGCCATGCAACTGTTTTCAATTTTTTGGGAGAAAGCCAATTTAAGCGCTATTTAAGCAGAAACTTATTCAAGCCTTGCTCATAGAGGTTTAACCCGGGAGAAACAACCAAGGGGCTTGGCTTGTTTCAGGTCATTCCGCACAATACTATTGTGACCTAAGACACGGAAAAGCCGGCTTGCGTAATCGCCATGGTTCGTCCCAGGACAGTGCTAAGATCCCGTATTTTGCATAAGTATAGGGGATCAGGCCCGCTCTGGGCAAACCTTATAGGCCCTATGTTCCAATTACAAAAAAGTTCTCTATTGAAGTCAACTACATGTATTATTATTGTGGGCAATTAACTTCTTTGAGGACCAAGGCTGTTTTGATTATTTGATCGATCGAGATTTTGGCCACTGTCGTTTGGTCACCGCTTTTATATATAATACAACCCCTTTTATATATAATACAACCCCGATAATGTAAGGCTGTCATTGCCTTGCTTTTTATTTCCAATCTTGTTTCGGTCGGAGATGAAATCTCACTATACGAGAGTGGTTTTTCAAGTTCAACTTCTGAGGTCAAAGGCCATCTGTGGTCAAGTTTTTAATTGGGCCGGAGTTTAAAATCTTTTTTCATTTGAAAACTTGGAGTCCAGATTTCAATGAAGTGGCCGATGTTTGTCTGATTGTGGAACGTTGACTAGCTTCCTTGTCGATTGTAAATTTGTGGATGTCAACGGCTGCTAGATGGTTAGCTGCTTTGTAGACATGTATTGCTGCTTTATAGACAAGATGTCTTCCTGCAGGATGTTGTTATCTGCAGGTATGCTGTTATCTGCAGGTATGCTGATCATCCTGTACATGATACAGTCACGTAGAATGAACATCACGGTAGAATGAACTTGCTTAGGCAGATCATTAAGGTAGACGACGAACAGGGCCGGACCCAAGACGGTTCAGAACTATAATGCATTCTTGTTGGCAGCATTCGTGTTTTAGGACGGGCCTAAACAAACAAAAGGGGCCTTGTTATTCAAACAAAACGGAGAGTGGACCCTCAAATGAATTGTAGCGCCTTGAGCAGCGTGTGAACTTAGGCGGTCGGCAGCCTCGCGGCACGTTTCTTAGTGCTCGCTGGCTTATGAGTGCAGTCTTTTGAACGCCTTACGCGTGGAAATGACGCGCATTGTTGTTTAGCATCAGGTATGATGAAATGGTACAGCTATGATGAAATGGTACAGCTAGTACCCTTTTTATCACAATAGAACAGCCCCAAAGACAGCCCTCATGCTGGACGGCTCGTTGCGTCTGTTTTTGTAGGGGGACAATGATCTCATGAATATTCTTATAATGCACAAAACCAAAACAATCCGTGATTGGACAGCGCCCTCTTGTGTTTTAAATTGGACAATAGATTTCCGGTTTTAGGCATACTGAACAGCCATGTTTGGTGGCACGTATAATGCAAGAAGGCGCGACTGACTGTCGGTCGAGTTGTACTAAAATGCACAATTTTACGCTAGACTAGCGTGGTTAAGATCCGTCGGAGGACGGGCCTCCGCATAAGAGAGAAACAGTGCATGGATGGGCCCTGTGTGTTCAATTGTAATCTAACATGGTTAAGATAATAGGTTTTGCAGCGGACGGGCCCTGCGTTTTGGATTTTAATCTAGTGTAGTTAAGATCAAAGGATGAGAGATAGTTATAAGTTACGCAGCAGACGCGCCCTGTGTGCTGAATTTAAATCTTACATATTGTTAAGATCAGACGATCAGACGATAAGAGAGAATATAAGTTATGCAGTGGTCAGGTTCTGTACTTAAATCTAGCAATGGTTAAGATCTAAGCATAAGAGAGAATAGAAGTAACGCAGTGAATGGGCCATGCGTGTCGGAACGTAATTCTAACATTGTTAAGATTACAGAATAAGAGGTAACAAATGTTGCGCAGTGGATGGGTCCTGTGTGTTAAATTTAAATCTAACAATGTTAAGATCATAGGTTAAGATAGAATATAAGTTCCGCAGTGCACGGGCCCGATGGGTTGAATTTAAATATAACAATGTTAAGATCATAAGAGAGAATATAAATTCCGCAGTGGGTATAGGCCCTGCATCTTGAATTTAAAACCAACATTGTTAGGATCAGAGGATATGAGAGAACAAAAGTTACGCAGGGGACGGGCCCTGCGTGATGAATGTTTATCTTACATGGATATCATCAGAGGATAAGAGTACATAAAAGTGACGCAGTGGACAGGCCCTGTGTGCTGAATTTTTAATATAACATGTTTATTTTTAGATCAGAGGTGGGGCCTCCGCGTGAGAGGCAATAGAAATTCCGCATGGACGGGCCCTGCGTGTTAAATTTGAATGTATCTGATTAAGATCAGAGGACGGACTTCTGCATTTGAGTCATAAGGAGTTCCGCCGTGGAAGGGCCCTGCGTTTTCAATTTGAATTTATCTGATTAAGATCAGAGGACGGGCCTCTGCATTTGAGACCAAACAAAAAAGTTCCGCAGTGGATTAGGCCCTGCGTCTTAAAGGTGGTATACACTATTGGTAAATGCTTGAATTATCATGAACAGGCGAATTTGGAAGGTTGTATTTTATAGTAAATATCTTTAAACTGGCCTGTCCGAAGTTTACAGTCATTAATGCCGAGAAAAGCACGAAAAACAGCGTTTGTTTTCAACTGGCGTCGAGCTGTTATTCTTATGTTAGTTGTGTTTTTTCGCGATCAATTTGCTGGACGCCTAGATCTTTATTTACTTTCAGATGAGTAAGATATTTCTTAACAATTCGGTAGTAAATGTTGTGTTTTTTCTCTCTCCATATCTGCAAATGGTGTATCCTACATTTACATTTTAATGTAGCTGATTAATTCAGAGGACGGGCCTCTGCATGAGAGACAAAAGTAGTTCTGCAGTGAATAGGCCCTGCGTGTTAAATTCGTATGTATCGGATTAAGATCAGAGGACGGGCCTCTGCATGAGAGACAAAAGTAGTTCCGCAGTGGATAGGCCTTGTGTGTTAAATTCGACCGTGTATCGGATTAAGATCAGAGGACGGGCCTATACATGAGAGACAAAAGTAGTTCTGCAGTGAATAGGCCCTGCGTGCTAAATTCGTATGTATCGGATTAAGATCAGAGGACGGGCCTCTGCATGAGAGACAAAAGTAGTTCCGCGTGGTTAGGCCTTGTGTGTTAAATTCGACCGTGTATCGGATTAAGATCAGGGACGGGCCTATACATGAGAGACAAAAGATGTTCCGCAATAGATAGGCCACGCGTGTTAAATTTGAATGTAACTAATTAATTATTCTGAAATTATTCTCATGTAGGGACATGAGAGACAAAATAAGTCTCACAGTGGATATGCCCTGCGTGTTAAATTTTGAATTTAACTGATTAACTGAGATCAGAGGACGGGCCTCTGCATGAGAGACAAAAGTGTTCCGCAGTGGATAGGCCTTGTGTGTTAAATTCGACCGTGTATCGGATTAAGATCAGAGGACGGGCCTCTACATGAGAGACAAAAGAAGTTCCGCAATAGATAGGCCACGCGTGTTAAATTTGAATGTAACTAATTAATTATTCTGAAATTATTCTCATGTAGGGACATGAGAGACAAAATTTGTCTCGCAGTGGATATGCCTTGCGTGTTAAATTTTGAATTTAACTGATTAAGATCAGAGAATGGGCCTCTGCATTTGAGACAAATAGAAGTACCTCAGTGGTTAGGCACTGCGTGTTAAATTTTGAATTTAACTGATATGATCAGAGGACGGGCCTCTGTATTTGAGACAAATGGAAGTTCCGCAGTGGATAGGCCCTGCGTGTTAAATTTGAATTTAACTGATTAACCCTAACCCCCTAGGGCAGGCTTACTCTGGGCCGGCTAAAGAACTGAGTACTACAGAATATTACTTAAAATTTTGTAGCTCGGTTCCTTTCTCTACAGTCTCTCCGTGACTGATGATTGGGTGTGTATGTCAAATTACAGATACTGCCAACCACAAAATACTAATAGTGGTAATACAGGTCAGTAATTCTTACCTGGCAAAAAATGCAGTAGTTCAGCCTTGACCCCATTGCCGTGTCCCATGTGACAATCTTTGCTGTAGAGGTTAGAACACTCCACGCAGTATACATGGGCCATGAACACTCAGCAAGCAGAGGGCTAGGGACCCAATGCTTAGTACTACGAGTGCAATTAGGGGTGTACATGTACCAAATACTAAAAATTACTATAGGCATTGTACACAGGTAGGTGAGAGTTCTGCATACTACTTTTTACTGCTAGTCAAAAGCAGCATTAGGTTGGGTTAGCGTTAAGATCGGAGGACTGGCCTCTGCATTTGAGGCAAATAGAAGTTCCGCAGTGGATAGGCCCTGCGTGTTAAATTTGAATGTATCTGATTAAGATCACAGTATGGGCAGTTCCGCTGTGGACGGGCCCCGCGTGTTAAATTTTAAATTTAACCGATTAAGATCAGAGGATGGGCCTCTGCGTGAGAGGCAATAGAAGTTCCGCAGTGGATAGGCCCTGCGGGTTACATTTGAATGTAACTAATTAAGCTCAGAGGACGGGCCTCCGCATGAGTGACATAAACAAGTTTCGGCCAATCCTTGTCTATTTTTTATTTTGTGGTCATCTTTACTCCACTTCTTAAAAGTCTTATTTTGAGATCGGAACTTTTGCCTAAAGACCTCAAAAGAATTATAAAAAAGGAATAGCGGCACGTGAAGTAGTTGCCATAATAACCAGATTGGCCTAAATTGTTTTTAATCGAAATGTTCTTTTGTTTTTCCTTTCCGTTTCCTAAATGACGTTTAATGATTGATCGAAGTCATATTTTCTTTTTCACAGACCCTAAGAACCATTTCGATGGTGAAAAGCTATGTTGTTGTTTCCACGGTCGCCGCTGAACTTGGCGAAAATTGCGTGTCGACTGGTCTGCAACGGTCCATCGGTGCAGCCGTTCTGCAACACTGCCCGTTTCCAACGCATAGATGAATCCAATCGAACATGCTTGGACATTCAGGGGCCAGTAGCCCTGTATCCCTGTAGTAAATTAACGTCTCATGGTCTTCAGTCCTCAGAATGAAACAACCTTTTCTTTGTATTGTTATCTGTTTGTGTGTGAAAAAGTGCCTGAGTAAAGTGGTAATGGCAATAATTACAATAAAATAGATATTAACTGTACACAGTTGCGGTAGGCTTTGACCCACAAGGGGAAATTTGACGAAACGGGGCGCTTTATGCATGCAATTCGGCGTCGAGAAAAGTCCCACACGCTGCACTTCTGTTTGTTGTTGTCCTTTGCATATTTGCGGACTTGTGAAGCTCATCTGCAAAATTAATTTATTAACTAAATGAACAGCGTTAAAGGTAGGGGGCGGTCTTGTAGGTTCATTCAGGACGCATTTCCCAGTTCCGCGCTATTTTTCTTCCCGTGCTCGTTTGGCGTCTGCAAGTCTATCGGGATGTTCCCGAAAGCGAGGGCGGAGTTCTAAGCGAGGAGTGTCGACACGAGACCCCATAATAATATACCCGTCATTGACGCTCCTTGGCACCGCGGAGCATGGAAAATGTACATGTACGTTTAAGATATCTTGAAGGTCGCAATTGGGCCGGATGGTTCGAACTGTCGCTCATTAGGTAGTATTCCGCGCCCTAATAACTCTCGGCTTTTGATGCCCCGGTATGTAGGGCTATCCGCCCTCTGCCCACCTACAGTGTCAAACTGCAACGCGCTACTCGCAAACTGAATGTAGGATATTCTAACTCTGGTGCTGGTCCTTCTGAACCTGCTTCCGCCGATCTGGTTAGCATCGATAATCTGAATGGCTACGCGCGCCCCCGTCTACAAGGGGCGACTTTCAAATACAAGTTGGTTTTCATTGCACGCATTTCCACCGCGTCTGTCGAATAATACGCTATAGCATTTACGGCAAACGCCATCAGATAGGCGTACAGTTCCCGGCTTTACCGGTTGGATGGCGGCGTCGCGTTGTGCGTGTGGCGTCGTGCGGGTGGTGTTGTGCGGTCGGCGTCATGTAGGCGGCGTCGTGCGTGTGACGCGTTGCGACGCGGTACGGGCGACGCGGTACCGGCGACGCGGTATGGGCGACGCGGTACGGGTGAGGTACGGGTGAGGTATGGGTGAGGTATGGGTGGTATTTGGGGCGAGATATATTGGGAATGGGTGAGGCTTCGTGGTCCCGGTTCGGAGCGAAGAATCTCCCCATATCTAAAACTCAAGTATAGATTCTGGGGCCCGAACAAGGCAGCAGTGCAAATAGAGTACTATTTGCACTGCGGCGCGTGAGGGCGCAAGATTAGATACTGTCAGTGTTAAGTCCGGTTGAGGCAAGGATGAACGGTGAGGTGAAGCCGGTACGGTAGGTACAAGTAAAACATTATGTGTACTTCTATACATCTGGGCCTAGACTCGAGTGGACAGCAGCTGTTACCCTTTTTTTTTTTTTTTTTTTTCCCCCTCTTTCACCACCCTACACTGTTAACGGTACATTCTATTGTCAATTGGCATTACAGAAGTTACTGTTTTTTAACAGTACATCCTGCTGTTGTTTTATCTCTGTTTATTAACAGAGATTCTACTGTATTGGGTACCGTACACCTACAGTGATTCCCCTGTTTTGCAACAGTGATTAACCCGTTGTTGTTTTGTTAATATAACAGCAAGTTTTATCCAAAAACAAACGCTCCTGTTGAAGTACAGTTTTCTGTTGTTATGCATATAATTGCGGCAATTTACATCAATGAATGAAGTAGGAATGGGAACCAGACCTATTATAAGTAACTAGTTATTACACATTACACAATACTACATGTATTACGTATACAGATATATAGTACAAATGCTACGATAACCTACTAAACACTTTAACCACGGTCGTGAGTTACTTTTATATTAAGCTTTTCCCGCAATGATGAAGTCACGCTTTCAAATGAATAATTTTAATATTTCAATGCGGAAGGAGATGGGATGCAATTCTTCAGCTTTATTTGCTAAAAATCAAAATTGTATCACTGAATTGCTTTAATAATTACACAAAGTGGTCAAAAAGTGTGTTTTGTGGTATAACAACACGGTTTAGCATGACTTTTGTGAACACTAGTTTCCTCACTTCTGGTCGGTCAGTTCCTGCGTGGTGAGATTTGTGTAGGAGAACAGTAGATTCTCTGTAAATAAATACTTCGTTGTCGTTGCTGTAGATTTACAGCAAATTGTGTTGTTATAAAACAGTAATGTTGATGTGTCTTAACATAACGGAAGAAAATGCTTGTTCAAAAGATGATGTTTCTTGTTCCAGTACAAAACTTTAATTTAACAGCGAACCTTCTGTAACCAAACAGAGAATTTCAGTAAAATGTGCATAGACAGTACTAGTTTTGTTTATACAAGAGAAATCCCAACGGCGATATCTACTGTTATATATTGACATTTTCAACAGAACAACAACTGTGAAGTTATACAATTTTTTACAGTGTACCGCCTTGCCTCCCCACGTTGGTTTGTTCGGGCTCCGGTTTCTTCTCTTGAATCTCCCCATATCTAAAACTCAAGTATAGATTCTGGGGCCCGAACAAGGCAGCAGTGCAAATAGAGTACTATTGTTACCTAACGCACCCCCACCCTAAAAACCTCAAATAAACCACACCATTCCGCAAGCACACGGACCGCCCCAAGGGGGGGGGGGGGGGGGGGGGGGGGGGAGTTCTCTCCGTCCCTAATATTGCTTCATATGACTTTTTTTCAATTCGCTTCAAATTGTCCATAACACTATATCAAATTTGAACGCTATTTTTGCGAAATTAATAATAATTTATTATAATAATATAATAATCACTAATTGTACCAATAAGGAGACACTTTAGAGTAAATAATTCGGTAATATAGGAAGACTTTTCGAAATAAAAAAACTATGAGTTATCTTCCTATTGGTTTAGCTACTATAGAAATAAATATTGTGCACGTCTCTATAGAAAAGTTTTTCAATTTTCCCATTTGAAGGTTTTTATTATTATTATTATAGCAGTCATAAAACAAAACGAGTAATTTAAAAACTATCAATTACGTGATAAAAAGTAATGCTTTAGATGAGTTTTCCAATTGACTTTAAAAATGTCAACATTTTTAACAGATTGGATTGCTGCTGATAGCTTATAGTTATACCACATACGAGGGGCATATATTTTGAACGAACGATGGCCGGGAAATCTATATTAAATACGCACGAGGCTTCAAACAGGAAGAAATATTAATCGCGTTTAGGTGTAGCGAGACTCTTCAAAATACAACAAGATCATGAAAGATAGGGATATAGTTTACATGATTAACAAAAAAACACCTCACCAATAATGTGCTCGTTGCTTGATTAACTCGTAACACGTACATGTACATTAAATTGGCCACACGCATTACCCAAATAGAAGCCTATTACTGTATTAGCTATGACGTTGCCATGCCCGTAACGTTGAAAAATGCGCGCTTGTTGCTCGAAATGTGTATATCTGCGGCGCAGCGATGCGCACCGTACCATAATAGGCAAGTTAACCTCCGATTGACCAATTCGTTTTCCGCGGATGCGTGCGCGTTGGCTTTCTGTGCTCCTTTTCTCAGGGACCTGGTAACCACGGAGATCAACATCAAGGATCGGTGCAGCTGGCACACGGCATCCGACAGAGAGAGGTGGAGAACAATCACAGAGTGTGCGATGTCAGAACTACTTAATTGACGCAAGCGCCTAGAAGAAATATCTCTTAATGTAAACCAGTAAAAACCTCACTCTAAAAATTAAAGCGTGTCTTTTACAAAACCACAGTGAAATAGAGTGTGGCTCATGTTCAGTAAAAACTACTCGAGTGAAACCCATTCCGGAGAAGTGAAATTGTCACTCTTTTGGGGAGCCAGGCCGTCTACATAATTATGGCTCCTAGCTTGAAAGATTGAACATTTAGGCCTACCTCTTGAAGAAGTTTTCACTATTTTGGAGTAGTTGTGCGTTATAAGAGACAATCCCTCTTTTGGAGAGTTTTGTTTTTACTATTTAACATTGAGAGAGTCAAGTTTTTCTGCAGTTGCATGCGCTGGTATAATACCGATTGCGTGTTACAGCCTTAAACTTACCGAGCTTAAAGTAGAAAACCGGAAGCCATGTTTCTCATCGGAATTGCTGTCACCGCTCTGGCTTCTCTGACACTGCTAGACGTATGCCAAGCCGCCTGTTCCCCGTGTCCGTTCCAATGGATGGAGCATCAGCATGGTTGCTATCGCTACTTTCCGGATCCTCTCTCGTACGAAGATGCTAAGGCACAATGCCAGCGTTATTCCACCAAGGGCGGGGCAGGTGGTTTAACGACGGTGAATACCACGGAAGAGGCAGTGTTTCTCATCGACTACGTTGGAAGAATCCTTAATGGATCGACACATGTAGGTTATACCCCAAGCTTTGTGTGGTTATCCGATGAGGAGGCAAAGGAAACGTTCGGTAAGTCTTATCAATTGCAATTGCTTTGAAGTTATACTTTAAGGCCGGTTCTTACTTCACGCGAAAGCGATTGCGATACAAATTTTACGTCACAAAGCATTTTCTGCGAATATTCGCCCAAGTTGAAACGTGTTCAACTTTTGCGATTTCGCATCGCGAAAACTCCCCCTGACGTCACAAATTCGCGCTCGCTTTTGCTTTCGCGTCGAGTATAAACCGGCCTAAAGTCGTTACCGCGCAATGGGGTCGACCATTTCAACTCCCTACTTCGAGGTGTATACATCTGCTATTTTAGGTATTCTACAAAACAAATAGAGCACCCGGTCGTGCACGCCTTCCGCCGACTATGTTCACGACCACCCAACGACCACCTAACGACCTTCAAGACCTCCGCTCTTTATTCCCGATCACTCCCGATTGTTTCGAACAGTTCAAAATAGTCGGCAACACCTCGACCAAGTTCATCGACTTTTCGTGACCTTACTAGACCCGCCTAAGTCCTTCCCTAACCTTTCCCACTTTTACAGACCATCAAGGGCTGGAGAAGTCGCCCTCCAAATCGGCTAAGTGTAACCAGGCCTCAGTGTGGAAGTATACATGTATGTTTGTCCCTTTTGCATGTGTCGGGTAAAACATTCCCATCGTTCCATTCTCATCTCGCTACCAATTAATACATTCATGACTCCCTTTTAGCCGGATAATCCCTTTGTTTGGTTTTTATTTTAAAGCTTTTGTGCATTGAATAACATTATGGGAATGTTGTCCTTTACGCTAGGTTCCCACTGTCGTGCGATCCGTTACGAACGCCACGATTGGCCATGATTCGTAGCGCACCTCAACAGAGGTGGTTTTTGTCTTGTCCGAGGTTGATCCCGATCACCACGATTTGGAAGCACGATTAGATGCGATCTGTCGCGCTTTGTTACGATCTGATGCGATGATCACAATTTAAAATTAATCGTGTTGATCGTAGAAAATGTTTGAACCGTCCAAAAATGTTCTACGATCAACACGATTGCCACGACTGACCTCAAGATCTGATAGGATCACCACGATTACTCCACGATTACTCCACGATTAAGACCACGATTTCAATCGTGGCGCGAATTGTGATAGTGGGAAACAAGCATTATATTAGGCCAGGGGCCAATTTCATAGAGCTGCTTAGCACACAATTTTGCTTAAGCACAAACAAATGCTTAATAAATCAGGTAGGGAGCAAAAAGTTATTGCGACTCTTATGCTAAACTAACAACTGCCAAGTACCAATAAAAAACAATATACATGGAGTTGTGGCTGGTAAGCCGGTTTTACTAAGTAAGAAAGTTTTGGGCTTAAGCAATTTTTATGCTTAAGCAGCTCTGCACTCTTAAAAATACGTGGTTGAAAATTGACCACGTCGTTGTCATTTTTAACCACGTTCTCGTCGTCAGATCTGTACCGACGACTTACGTGGTGGTCAAAATGACCAGTGCGACGTGGTCAACGAAAACAACCACGTATTGTTGTCAGATTTTGATAACAATCGTGGTTGATATAATACCCCAATCCCGTGGTCCAATCCCGTACCTTTTTACAAACCGAACATATTCGCAAATCGGATGCTTTCTCAATCCGGAACTATGGTGGCCTCGAAAGGACACCACACATCGCATATTTTGCGATATCGCGCTGTTGCAAAAGGAAAGAAACTTAGACATGGTCCTTGACCTGCGCCACCCAAACCAATTTATATTCAAAACAAAGTTCAAGTACGAGAACCTCGGGCACATATCACAAGTCCTGGATTTAAATCACAGGTAACTCGGATGCTTTCCTAATTCGGATAATTTCGTAATTCGGATAATTTCGTAATTCGGATGTTTTTTGTAAAATCGGATGCTTGTTTAATTCGGTTTCTTTTTTAGTTCGGATGCTTTTTTAATTCAGATGCTTTTCTAGTTCGGATGCTTTTTGTAAACTCGGATGCTTTTTACAAACCGAACACATTCGCAAATCGGATGCTTTCCCAATCCGGCACTATGGCACTCCGGCACTATTTGAACGATGTCAAACATTTTATCGCATATCTAAGCATATTTCTGAGATGTTGAACATTTTATTGCAGATTTCTGCATAGATTAATGCGATGGCGAAACAAAATTTCTAAGAAGATTTCTGTAAAGTCGCATGTTTTTGTTTTAGATTTCAAGTTCTGCGCAGATTTCTCAGTACGCAAACGCACCTACATGTACATTTTCATTGCACATTTTCTGCGCAGCTATATCGCAATTACGTACAGCAGATTTATATTCAGATTTATGCGCACATTTCTGCGATGTCAGCACGGGGCCGGGGGGGGGGGGGGGGGGGGGGGGGTTGGTCAGGGGAGCCATCAACGTTGGGTCGCATCTCATTCCCTTCGTATAGACATCATGTTTTAGCATTTTTCAGATTTCTCAGTGTGCAGAATTCTGCGATGCCGCACGTTCATAAGGCACATGTCATGCACATGTCGCATTAGGAAGACCTCTCCATAGTGACGTGCACAAAATTTTACATTCTTTATTGTAACCTAACCCGTTTTTACCTAGAGCTTTTTCCACGAAATTTCATATTTATGCATTTTGGACCCTACTCTATCGATCTGGACTGTTAAATGTTAAAAAATACATCTCCTTCCTGTAGTTGGGCGTTAGGGCGACCTCGAAATGGTCTCCCTAACGACCATGGTCTCCCTAATGTCGTTAAAATTACGAAACATGGTCGACCAAATGGTGATTATGCCCATATATATATTATATACATTGTTCTACAAAAACATGTAATTGCCCCGTTTTTTCACATGCATTGAAGCATGCTGCGACCACGTACTTTAATACAATTTTATTGTTTTTTTTAACTTCAATATGACCCTATAAGTTACGCTAAAAATGGTTTATATTTTTAAAACTAAAAACGCCTTTTTGACTTCATGTTTTTCTTCTAAATTTAATACTTTAATGGCTCAATCAGTATGGGCTGTAGATTTGAACCTAACTATAGGAAAGTAACAATGAAACGGACCGACGCTATGTTTTATTGTGAGGTATTATTACACAACAAACATATACAGTACATTTTATATCACCGAGGTTGTGCATTGCATATTTGGTTTGCAGCGCGTGCCTGCGATTTATGCGCGCTGCATGCAGTCTATACAAAGGGAATGAGATGCACGTGTGGTTATGGTTGACTGTTGAACCGAGAGTGAGCTCAAAGCGGGTTACAGCTATTTATACGATACAGTAGTTACGTAATACAAAAACGCCAATGCATTCGCACCTGTCGTGCGAAAACATAAATTCTACGTAAGGTAATTCAGAATATTCCAGTACTTTTATAGTGGGAGTGCAATGTATGTACATTTGCAAACAATAAACAAATAACAAATTATTATTAAATACCTTGCTGAACTCTTAACGAATGGAAGTCTAAAGGCCCTGTCACACTTTTGCGTATTCTAATTCCTTATGAGTTGCGCATTGACATTTTTTTCATACGCACAATATGCACCTCATATGCATCTCAATCGTTTTGTGTAAGTTTTATGTACGTAGGCATGCGCACAGTACGGCCCAGTACGCCGGATAGTTTTGGGCAAGCACAAAACTACTCAGCGTACGCTGTTACGCAGGTCATAAGTTATAAATACGCAGCGCATCGGTCGAGCGCGGTACAAATACGCTATGTGTTCGTGGGGGATAAGCGGTTCATACGCGGTAATACGTTGATGTTCACGCTATGGAATCTGCACTGGTACTGACAACAGCGGGAAGCCGCCGCCATTTTATAACGCGTGGCGAGCGGCGGACATGCGACGGAAATACGCTCGGCATTCGTCGGAAGTGCGTCAGGCATGCGGTCGGGATAAGTAGGGTGCGTCTGGAATACGCTCGGCATGCGCACTGCATACGCAGCTATTCGCAAGAGTAAAATAGTGTTGCGCACTGCATACGCAACTCATACGCACCTCATACGCCATGGATGCGCTGAATTCGTTACTTATACGCTAGGTGTGCGTCGCATATAAGTCAAAGTAATCGAAACATTTTGAAATTTTGAGCGTACGGCTGCGTATTGACATTTTTTAATAAGGAACTCATAAGTATTTGATATACGCAAAGGTGTGACAGGGCCTTAAAGCACCTGTAAAATTATGGTACCTGGTGTGCCGTCACTTTCCAGAAAAGTGGTATTTTAATGTCAATTGCACGTACCAAACAATGCTTGATGGCTGACCAGCATTGACAAAAAATGACTTCTTTTAAACACTACCCCCCAATTTACCATATTTAGTTAGTCTGCATTTTTTCGCAATTGATATGAATGGGTAAATTTAAGTCAGCTTGACTGGTTTCCTTAGTGTATGATTTCCTGATGTTTATAAAATGCTCCATTTCATCAGGGTCTTGTAACCAGACTACAAGAACATGATTGTTTTTCTTGGTTTTTACAGCATCTACATGTACATCACAAACCTTCAAACAAGTCAGTGTAAGCCAAGAAAGAATGTTATCAATACAATAGCTTATTTGTATAACCTCTTTTAATTCATGGACATCATGTTTATTTCTAGTGATTTGGATACAATTTAACCTTTATTATAAGTGCATGGGGGTAGGAATACATTCCTAGTCTTACATGTGCCTCCATTGTAAGTGTTATCAATTAAAGAATTAAATTTGGAAAATGATTCACATGTATTTTGGATTTCATTGAGGATATATTATGCCAAAAAGAATTAACAAACTGGGCCCATATTCATAAAAGCCTGCTAAGCCTAGTTGGCAACTAAAATGGCATTTAGCTGCTTACTAAGCCTAGTTGGCAACTAGTTGCTATTCATAAAAGCAAACTAGTGTTGGCAACATTCTTAGTTGGGAATATTTTAGTAAGAATTGATGATTACACTGAAGCTTTTTTATCCCAGTATTATACCCAGCACGATATGAGACCAAGGGACTACCCCCTTAGACCACAATATACCACCATAAACCTATACACTCTCTAGACTGTTGTACTTACCTAACGCACCCCCCCCCCCCCCCCCTTAAAAACCTACAAATAATCCTGAGAAAACAGAATATTCAGCAAGCACAATATCAACCACAAAGACGGGGGGGGGGGGGGGGGGCATTTTTTTCTGTCTCATAGCTTATAAATTGCATAAATCATATCGTATAAATAATCGACAAGGACCCTGACATTTTTGTTAAAAGGCACATTTTTAATCCCCCTTAAAAACCTACAAATAATCCTGAGAAAACAGAATATTCAGCAAGCACAATAGCAACCACAAAGACGGGGGGGGGGGGGGGGGGGGGGGGCTTTTTTTTCTGTCTCATAGCTTATAAATTGCATAAATCATATCGTATCAATAATCGACAAGGACCCTGACATTTTTGTTAAAAGGCAAATTTTGAATAGCAGTGTTTCTTGGGACTGTAGCTACATGTACATACAAATTCAACTAAAATCAACCTTAGGGCAAGATTTTATTTAACACAAAATTATATGAAAAGGCACATATTTTCAATACGTAAGCAAAATTTAAGAAGTTGGTTAAAAAGATCCTAAAGAAATATTTTTTTAAAAATTGCAAAGGTGCAAACGTCCTGAATTTATGACCAAAGAAATTCATGAAAATTAAAATATTTTAAGAGGATCGTTGTCGTCATTTTTCAAAATACCAAACGAATTCTGCCCTCAAAACCTGTAGGCAAGAGATGACCTAATACGTACCGAAAAGTCTTCCATTTTCACGAATAACGTTGAACACGTTTGATTATACAATCACTGACTTCTACACCTGCATGGGGCCAATTTCACGGAGCTGCTAAGCACAAACATTTGCTTAGCACAAACAAGTCTTGCTCATTCAAAACAAGTTATCAGCCAAAATTCTACGTGTTTTTCATGCTAAGCAAAAAGGCAGCTGGTTATCAATCAAAAACAATAAAGATCACGTGAAAATTTGGTCTGTAACCTTGTTTTTACCAAGGACAAATGTTCATGCTATACACATTTGTGTGCTTAGCAGCTCCGTGAAATTGGCCCCAGGCTAGGGCGGATCATCGCCCATTCCGCCGTGCTGACGCTTGAAGGGGCGCGCACGAGAAGGGCAACATGGCGGACCCACGACGTCACTAGAACATGATTGTTTTTCTTGGTTTTTACAGCATCTACATGTACATCACAAACCTTCAAACAAGTCAGTGTAAGCCAAGAAAGAATGTTATCAATACAATAGCTTATTTTTATAACCTCTTTTAATTCATGGACATCATGTTTATTTCTAGTGATTTGGATACAATTTAACCTTTATTATTAGTGCATCGGGGTAGGAATACATTCCTAGTCTTATGTGCCTCCATTGTAAGTGTTATCAATTAAAGAATTAAATTTGGAAAATGATTCACATGTATTTTGGATTTCATTGAGGATATATTATGCCCAAAAGAATTAACAAACAGTACTTTAAAAGTCGTTGTTTGCTGCTTTGTAACAAATAACTGAAACTCAATTAGAATGACTAAATTGGCAACTGTGTAAAGATAAAATGTGTCTAATATTAATTGTAGTTCCCTCTGAAAAATAAGGCCAAGTTCCAATTCCTTGGCTGCAGCTTAAATTGCATAAAAGTCTGTGGGAATATTTTAGTAAGAATTGATGATTACACTGAAGCTTGTTTATCCCAGTAATATACCAAGCACGATATGAGACCAAGGGACTACCCCCCTTAGACCACAATATACCACCATAAACCTATACACTCTCTAGACTGTTGTACTTAACTAACGAACCCCCCCCCCCCCTTTAAAAACCTACAAAGAATCCTGAGAAAACAGAATATTCAGCAAGCACAATAGTAACCACAAAGACGGGGGGGGGGGGGGGGGCGCAGTTTTCTTCTGTCTGATAGCTTATAAATTGCATAAATCATATCGTATAAATAATCGACAAGGACCCTGACATTTTTGTTAAAAGGCAAATTTTAATAGCATTGTGTTTCTTGGGACTGTAGCTACATGTACATACAAATTCAACTAAAATCAACCTTAGGGCAAGATTTTATTTAACACAAAATTATATGAAAAGGCACATATTTTCAATACGTAAGCAAAATTTAAGAAGTTGGTTAAAAAGATCATAAAGAAATATTTTTAAAAAAATTGCAAAGGTGCAAACGTCCTGAATTTATGACCAAAGAAATTCATGAAAATTAAAATATTTTAAGAGGATCGTTGTCGACACTTTTCTGAATAGAGTGACGTCACAAGAGTAGTTTAATGTGCTGGTTAATGATGAGTTTGTGTCCAACAAGCCATTACCGGCTAGTATTGTCGTGCAGGAACAATAGGAATACGTCACGCCTGGATTTTACTAATGGTGTATACTACCTTTAACTCAGTCATTTGGTTCGGCGCGACTGTGGAACGCCTGTTTGAACCGAGCGTTAGATAATTGGCTTTGGTGTGATTAATGTCCAGAGAGTCAATACTCTGTATGGCCTGCTCGATGAGGGGGAGGATCTTCTCGCAACGATTATACTGTGGCTTGTAACCTTCTCTCTTAAAAGTGGGAACATCTCCTGCGAGCCGCTGTTTTTTGCAAGCTTTTTCGACTCGAACATGCAGTGCGTTGGTAATCGCTTGGATGGCCTGCATGATTTCTTGATTGCCTTGGTTAGGCTGTTGATTCCCGTCTACGGACATCATGGCGTTACCTCAATGAAGGTGTGGCCGCTTTAGTAGTGTGTGATTTTATGCGGTAACCAGTTCGCGCCGGGATTATTTTAACATCACCGAGCCGAGGGGCGGGATTATTTTTAACGAAACTCGATCCGAAGCGTGTTCAGGCCGATAGTGCTGGGAAGCACACCCACGCATTTCCGGCCTTGCTCGCTGCTGACAGAGATTTCCGAACTTGAACTTGGCGTGTTTATGCGTCATCCGTTTTGAATTTGGGGAAAACTTTGCGTTTATATACGTCATCCGGCGCGAACTGGTCGTGTGGTTAGGTTGACTGTTGAACCGAGAGTGAGCTATTTATACGATTTAGCAGTTATGTAATACAAAAACGCCAATGCATTCGCACCTGTCGTGCGAAAACAAATAGAAATTAGGCTATACGTAAAGTATTTGAGATTATTTCAGTACTTTTATTGTGGGAGTACAATGTACATGTATGTACATTTGCAAACAATAAACAAATAAAAAATTATTATTAAATACCTTGCTACGAATGAAAGTCTAAAGCGCCTGTAAAATTATGGTACCTGGTGTGCCGCGCGTCACTTTCCAGAAAAGTGGTATTTTAATGTCAATAAGCCATTTGCGCGTGACCCCGACTTAAATTTGAATAACATCTGGTACACTGACTTGCTCACACATTCGGGGCAAGCCTTCATACGTCATACGCTAGCAACCCCCAGCTCTGGAATGGTCTGGTGTCTTTTTGCCATTCTCACCCATTGTAAACAATGTATTGGTGCTGAGCGTCTCTTACGTAACTATGCAAAAGCTTGCCCCGAATCACGTGATATAGCAACAGTGTCTTTGGTCTGGAGAATTTAAAGTTAAACTGTGCCAAGCTGTGTGAACAAGTCAGTGTACCAGATATCATTTAAATTTAACTCGGGGTCACGCGCAAATGGCTTATTGCACGTACCAAACAATGCTTGATGGCTGACCAGCATTGGAGAAAAACAAACTACCACCCAATTTACCATATTTAGTTAGTCTGCATTTTTTTCGCAATTGATATGAATGGGTCAATTTAAGTCAGCTTGACTTGTTTCCTTAGTGTATGATTTCCCGATGTTTATAAAATGCTCCATTTCATCAGGGCCTTGTAACCAGACTACAAGAACATGATTGTTTTTCTTGGTTTTTACAGCATCTACATGTACATCACAAACCTTCAAACAAGTCAGTGTAAGCCAAGAAAGAATGTTATCAATACAATAGCTTATTTTTATAACCTCTTTTAATTCATGGACATCATGTTTATTTCTAGTGATTTGGATACAATTTAACCTTTATTATTAGTGCATCGGGGTAGGAATACATTCCTAGTCTTACATGTGCCTCCATTGTAAGTGTTATCAATTAAAGAATTAAATTTGGAAAATGATTCACATGTATTTTGGATTTCATTGAGGATATATTATGCCCAAAAGAATTAACAAACAGTACTTTAAAAGTCGTTGTTTGCTGCTTTGTAACAAATAACTGAAACTCAATTAGAATGACTAAATTTGCAACAGTGTAAAGATAAAATGTGTCTAATATTAATTGTAGTTCCCTCTGAAAAATAAGGCCAAGTTCCAATTCCTTGGCTGCAGCTTAAATTGCATAAAAGTCTGTGGGAATATTTTAGTAAGAATTGATGATTGCACTGAAGCTTTTTTTGTCCCAGTAATATACCCAGCACGATATGAGACCAAGGGACTACCCCACTTAGACCACAATATACCATCATAAATTTATACACTCTCTAGACTGTTGTACTTACCTAACGCACCCCCCCCCCCCCTTAAAAAACCTACAAATAATCCTGAGAAAACAGAATATTCAGCAAGCACAATAGCAACCACAAAGACGGGAGGGCAGTTTTCTTCTGTCTGATAGTTTATAAATTGCATAAATCATATCGTATAAATAATCAACAAGGACCCTGACATTTTTGTTAAAAGGCAAATTGTAATAGCATTGTGTTGCTTGGGACTGTAGCTACATGTACATCAACCTTTAATAGGGCAATATTTTATTTAACACAAAATTATATGAAAAGGCACATATTTTCAATACGTAAGCAAAATTGTTTTCTTTGAGAAGTTGGGTAAAGATCCTAACAAAATATTTAAAACATAAATTACAAAGGTGCAAACGTCCTGAATTTATGTGGGAATATTTTAGTAAGAATTGATGATTACACTGAAGCTTTTTTATCCCAGTAATATACCCAGCACGATATGAGACCACGGGACTACCCCCTTAGACCACAATATACCACCATAAACATATACACTCTCTAGACTGTTGTACTTACCTAACGCACGCCCCCCTTAAAAACCTACAAATAATCCTGAGAAAACAGAATATTCAGCAAGCACAATAGCAACCACAAAGACGGGGGGGGGGGGGGGGGGGGGGGGGCAGTTCTCTTCTGTCTGATAGCTTATAAATTGCATAAATCATATCGTATAAATAATGAACAAGGACCCTGACATTTTTGTTAAAAGGCAAATTTGAATAGCATTGTGTTTCTTGGGACTGTAGCTACATGTACATACAAATTCAACTAAAATCAACCTTAGAGCAATATTTTATTTAACAACAAATTATATGAAAAGGCACATATTTAAGAAGTTGGTTAAAAAGATCCTAAAGAAATATTTTTAAAAAAATTGCAAAGGTGCAAACGTCCTGAATTTATGACCAAAGAAATTCATGAAAATTAAAATATTTTAAGAGGATCGTTGTCGTCATTTTTCAAAATACCAAACGGATTCTGCCCTCAAAACCTGTAGGCAAGAGATGACCCTAATACGTACCGAAAAGTCTTCAATTTTCACGAATAACGTTGAACACGTTTGATTATACAATCACTGACCTCTACACCTGCATGGGGCCAATTTCACGGAGCTGCTAAACACAAACATTTGCTTAGCACAACAAAAGTCTTGCTCATTAAAAACAAGTTATCAGCCAAAATTCTACGTGTTTTTCATGCTAAGCAAAAAGGCAGCTGGTTATCAATCAAAAACAATAAAGATCGCGTGAAAATTTGGTCTGTAACCTTGTTTTTACCAAGGACAAATGTTCATGCTATACACATTTGTGTGCTTAGCAGCTCCGTGAAATTGGCCCCAGGCTAGGGCGGATCATCGCCCATTCCGCCGTGCTGACGCTTGAAGGGGCGCGCACGAGAAGGGCAACATGGCGGACCCACGACGTCACTAGAACATGATTGTTTTTCTTGGTTTTTACAGCATCTACATGTACATCACAAACCTTCAAACAAGTCAGTGTAAGCCAAGAAAGAATGTTATCAATACAATAGCTTATTTTTATAACCTCTTTTAATTCATGGACATCATGTTTATTTCTAGTGATTTGGATACAATTTAACCTTTATTATTAGTGCATCGGGGTAGGAATACATTCCTAGTCTTATGTGCCTCCATTGTAAGTGTTATCAATTAAAGAATTAAATTTGGAAAATGATTCACATGTATTTTGGATTTCATTGAGGATATATTATGCCCAAAAGAATTAACAAACAGTACTTTAAAAGTCGTTGTTTGCTGCTTTGTAACAAATAACTGAAACTCAATTAGAATGACTAAATTGGCAACTGTGTAAAGATAAAATGTGTCTAATATTAATTGTAGTTCCCTCTGAAAAATAAGGCCAAGTTCCAATTCCTTGGCTGCAGCTTAAATTGCATAAAAGTCTGTGGGAATATTTTAGTAAGAATTGATGATTACACTGAAGCTTGTTTATCCCAGTAATATACCAAGCACGAAATGAGACCAAGGGACTACCCCCCTTAGACCACAATATACCACCATAAACCTATACACTCTCTAGACTGTTGTACTTAACTAACGAACCCCCCCCCCCCCCCCCCTTTAAAAACCTACAAAGAATCCTGAGAAAACAGAATATTCAGCAAGCACAATAGCAACCACAAAGACGGGGGGGGGGGGGGGGGGGCGCAGTTTTCTTCTGTCTGATAGCTTATAAATTGCATAAATCATATCGTATAAATAATCGACAAGGACCCTGACATTTTTGTTAAAAGGCAAATTTTAATAGCATTGTGTTTCTTGGGACTGTAGCTACATGTACATACAAATTCAACTAAAATCAACCTTAGGGCAAGATTTTATTTAACACAAAATTATATGAAAAGGCACATATTTTCAATACGTAAGCAAAATTTAAGAAGTTGGTTAAAAAGATCATAAAGAAATATTTTTAAAAAAATTGCAAAGGTGCAAACGTCCTGAATTTATGACCAAAGAAATTCATGAAAATTAAAATATTTTAAGAGGATCGTTGTCGACACTTTTCTGAATAGAGTGACGTCACAAGAGTAGTTTAATGTGCTGGTTAATGATGAGTTTGTGTCCAACAAGCCATTACCGGCTAGTATTGTCGTGCAGGAACAATAGGAATACGTCACGCCTGGATTTTACTAATGGTGTATACTACCTTTAACTCAGTCATTTGGTTCGGCGCGACTGTGGAACGCCTGTTTGAACCGAGCGTTAGATAATTGGCTTTGGTGTGATTAATGTCCAGAGAGTCAATACTCTGTATGGCCTGCTCGATGAGGGGGAGGATCTTCTCGCAACGATTATACTGTGGCTTGTAACCTTCTCTCTTAAAAGTGGGAACATCTCCTGCGAGCCGCTGTTTTTTGCAAGCTTTTTCGACTCGAACATGCAGTGCGTTGGTAATCGCTTGGATGGCCTGCATGATTTCTTGATTGCCTTGGTTAGGCTGTTGATTCCCGTCTACGGACATCATGGCGTTACCTCAATGAAGGTGTGGCCGCTTTAGTAGTGTGTGATTTTATGCGGTAACCAGTTCGCGCCGGGATTATTTTAACATCACCGAGCCGAGGGGCGGGATTATTTTTAACGAAACTCGATCCGAAGCGTGTTCAGGCCGATAGTGCTGGGAAGCACACCCACGCATTTCCGGCCTTGCTCGCTGCTGACAGAGATTTCCGAACTTGAACTTGGCGTGTTTATGCGTCATCCGTTTTGAATTTGGGGAAAACTTTGCGTTTATATACGTCATCCGGCGCGAACTGGTCGTGTGGTTAGGTTGACTGTTGAACCGAGAGTGAGCTATTTATACGATTTAGCAGTTATGTAATACAAAAACGCCAATGCATTCGCACCTGTCGTGCGAAAACAAATAGAAATTAGGCTATACGTAAAGTATTTGAGATTATTTCAGTACTTTTATTGTGGGAGTACAATGTACATGTATGTACATTTGCAAACAATAAACAAATACAAAATTATTATTAAATACCTTGCTACGAATGAAAGTCTAAAGCGCCTGTAAAATTATGGTACCTGGTGTGCCGCGCGTCACTTTCCAGAAAAGTGGTATTTTAATGTCAATAAGCCATTTGCGCGTGACCCCGACTTAAATTTGAATAACATCTGGTACACTGACTTGCTCACACATTCGGGGCAAGCCTTCATACGTCATACGCTAGAAACCCCCAGCTCTGGAATGGTCTGGTGTCTTTTTGCCATTCTCACCCATTGTAAACAATGTATTGGTGCTGAGCGTCTCTTACGTAACTATGCAAAAGCTTGCCCCGAATCACGTGATATAGCAACAGTGTCTTTGGTCTGGAGAATTTAAAGTTAAACTGTGCCAAGCTGTGTGAACAAGTCAGTGTACCAGATATCATTTAAATTTAACTCGGGGTCACGCGCAAATGGCTTATTGCACGTACCAAACAATGCTTGATGGCTGACCAGCATTGGAGAAAAACAAACTACCACCCAATTTACCATATTTAGTTAGTCTGCATTTTTTTCGCAATTGATATGAATGGGTCAATTTAAGTCAGCTTGACTTGTTTCCTTAGTGTATGATTTCCCGATGTTTATAAAATGCTCCATTTCATCAGGGCCTTGTAACCAGACTACAAGAACATGATTGTTTTTCTTGGTTTTTACAGCATCTACATGTACATCACAAACCTTCAAACAAGTCAGTGTAAGCCAAGAAAGAATGTTATCAATACAATAGCTTATTTTTATAACCTCTTTTAATTCATGGACATCATGTTTATTTCTAGTGATTTGGATACAATTTAACCTTTATTATTAGTGCATCGGGGTAGGAATACATTCCTAGTCTTACATGTGCCTCCATTGTAAGTGTTATCAATTAAAGAATTAAATTTGGAAAATGATTCACATGTATTTTGGATTTCATTGAGGATATATTATGCCCAAAAGAATTAACAAACAGTACTTTAAAAGTCGTTGTTTGCTGCTTTGTAACAAATAACTGAAACTCAATTAGAATGACTAAATTTGCAACAGTGTAAAGATAAAATGTGTCTAATATTAATTGTAGTTCCCTCTGAAAAATAAGGCCAAGTTCCAATTCCTTGGCTGCAGCTTAAATTGCATAAAAGTCTGTGGGAATATTTTAGTAAGAATTGATGATTGCACTGAAGCTTTTTTTGTCCCAGTAATATACCCAGCACGATATGGGACCAAGGGACTACCCCACTTAGACCACAATATACCATCATAAATTTATACACTCTCTAGACTGTTGTACTTACCTAACGCACCCCCCCCCCCCCCTTAAAAAACCTACAAATAATCCTGAGAAAACAGAATATTCAGCAAGCACAATAGCAACCACAAAGACGGGAGGGCAGTTTTCTTCTGTCTGATAGTTTATAAATTGCATAAATCATATCGTATAAATAATCAACAAGGACCCTGACATTTTTGTTAAAAGGCAAATTGTAATAGCATTGTGTTGCTTGGGACTGTAGCTACATGTACATCAACCTTTAATAGGGCAATATTTTATTTAACACAAAATTATATGAAAAGGCACATATTTTCAATACGTAAGCAAAATTGTTTTCTTTGAGAAGTTGGGTAAAGATCCTAACAAAATATTTAAAACATAAATTACAAAGGTGCAAACGTCCTGAATTTATGTGGGAATATTTTAGTAAGAATTGATGATTACACTGAAGCTTTTTTATCCCAGTAATATACCCAGCACGATATGAGACCACGGGACTACCCCCTTAGACCACAATATACCACCATAAACATATACACTCTCTAGACTGTTGTACTTACCTAACGCACGCCCCCCTTAAAAACCTACAAATAATCCTGAGAAAACAGAATATTCAGCAAGCACAATAGCAACCACAAAGACGGGGGGGGGGGGGGGGGGGGGGGGGGGCAGTTCTCTTCTGTCTGATAGCTTATAAATTGCATAAATCATATCGTATAAATAATCAACAAGGACCCTGACATTTTTGTTAAAAGGCAAATTTGAATAGCATTGTGTTTCTTGGGACTGTAGCTACATGTACATACAAATTCAACTAAAATCAACCTTAGAGCAATATTTTATTTAACAACAAATTATATGAAAAGGCACATATTTAAGAAGTTGGTTAAAAAGATCCTAAAGAAATATTTTTAAAAAAATTGCAAAGGTGCAAACGTCCTGAATTTATGACCAAAGAAATTCATGAAAATTAAAATATTTTAAGAGGATCGTTGTCGTCATTTTTCAAAATACCAAACGGATTCTGCCCTCAAAACCTGTAGGCAAGAGATGACCCTAATACGTACCGAAAAGTCTTCAATTTTCACGAATAACGTTGAACACGTTTGATTATACAATCACTGACCTCTACACCTGCATGGGGCCAATTTCACGGAGCTGCTAAACACAAACATTTGCTTAGCACAACAAAAGTCTTGCTCATTAAAAACAAGTTATCAGCCAAAATTCTACGTGTTTTTCATGCTAAGCAAAAAGGCAGCTGGTTATCAATCAAAAACAATAAAGATCGCGTGAAAATTTGGTCTGTAACCTTGTTTTTACCAAGGACAAATGTTCATGCTAAGCACATTTTTGTGCTTAGCAGCTCCGTGAAATTGGCCCCAGGGCGGATCATCGCCCATTCCGCCGTGCTAATGCTTGAAGGGGCGCGCACGAGAAGTGCAACATGGCGGACCCACGACGTCACTTCTGTGAGCCAATGAAATGTTCAGGTGTAGGTCAGTGGGTACGCTACGTATGACGTAATGTTTATAAATAAAAAATGTACGGAGTCAATCCAATGACCTTTACACCTGTACATTTCATTGGCTCACAGAAGTGACGTCGTGGGTCCGCGGAATGGGCGATGATCCGTCCAGGTGTAGAGGTCAGTGGATACAATGTGTCATATGAAGCACGATATGTGGCAGAGAAAACCCCCCCTCTTTTGTGTTGACCATTGCGTTCCCAGAATCTCAAGAATTCTTTTTAGGTTTCAAGGGGGGATGGGTTAGGTTACAATAGTGTTGAGTGTGTATAAAGTATAGGGATAAGAGGGGGGTACCCCTCTGCCACATATCGTGCTGGGTATACAATGTGTAGGCCTATGTACCATATGTACACGCACATCCAGATGCAACGCGAAGTAGAGTCAGGGTGTTAGACCTAAGCATATGTATGTTTATGCAAAATACGTAATGCACGCTTTATTCATCTGGCTAAGCAGGTGCGTGCGCATATCACTACCTCTACGAAATTCCAAAGACGCTGTTTCCGACTATAGTTCGTGAGTGATGATGGTTTGTCGCGATAGCGCCCTGGCCTATCGTGGCTGCGGATTAAGCAACGTCTTTCCCAAAGAATATACCCACACAGCGTCGCTAACGTAAAAACGAGTACAAAAATGCACTGAGCGTAATGCTTCCGTACGTCACACCAAATTAGTTCTTAAAACGTCCTGCCCCGTCCTAAAAAAATCGTAAAATCGTAAAAATGTCATAAATACGATGTTACTCTCTATCAGAAACAGTCCTCAATAATGTCCATCTCGTCTTTAACCCGTCCGCAGTCAGTTGGTATCCAGTTCAGATCGGGTAAAATTGCCCGTTCACCTCGTGCGAACAACGTTTCCAAGCAGTCCAAGCCCGTCCGTAGTCAGTTTAAACCCGCAGTTCTGAACTTGTTCTACCTCGTTTCTAATACTTCCTAACCCATTCTAACTATATTCTAACTCGACCACTTAGTTCACAGACAGTTCTCACCGTTCTCGCCACGTCCTCGTCTCGTCGCTAGTGCGTTCTGAACGTAATTGCAATCGCGTCCTGGCCCGACAGCTATAAATACCCAGCGCGTTTTTGCCAGTCCTCATTTGCGTTTGCCGCTTCAACCTGTGCATTTCAACACTTCGAAGATTTCCGACATTGACATTTACGAGCATCATGCCTCCAAAGAGGAGTGGGTCGGGAAGACGGGCCGTGGGAAAGCAGCCAGTAACCCGAAGATCCCGAAGCCCCATCCCTAGTAGGATCGAAGTACGGCAATTCCGTTGGTAGTACGTCCATCTCGTTTCATCGAATTGCAGAACGGGATGGCCGCCCAAAATGTTTGAGTAGGCTCGAAGTTCTGGAGCACCCTTTCTGTCTGAGCCCGTCCATGAAGTTCGTAAAAGACAGTTGCTACTACGTCAACTCCGTTCGCACACAGTTTGAGCCCGTTCGGCAACATTTTCAAGAACGTAGTGAGAACAAATTTGCTGTTACCATATCCTACCTTTAAAATTTTCAATATAGTCTTACAACCCAGTATTCAAACAAAATTGCAATGGCGGCGGCTTCGTGTCAAAGTTTGCGCGGTGGCCGACACGTCACGCGGTGTACATGTACATGTACATGTACATCCGCGAACAGTATGTATGGTATGGACAAGTATTGTATGGTCGGGGAGGTCAGGGACGAGCGGAGGCGGGTCTTGCAACTGAGGTCCTGGGAGGTTGGTAAACTTGGTCGAGGTGTTGCCGACTATTTTGAACTGTTTAAAACAATCGGGAGTTGAGTGATCAGGAATGAAGAGCTGTCTTGCGATGGACGTAAGAAGGTCTTGAAAGTCGTTAGGTGGTCGTTAGGTGGTCGTCAGGTGGTCGTAAACATAGTCGGCGGAAGGTAGGCAGGCATGCAGGCATGCATGCATACATGGAAGGGAAAATCTGCCGCTAAGCTATAAAATCTTTGTAGAATGCGTACACCTCTCGAAGTTGGGAGTTTTTAAGGCAAGACGGAGTCGGTATTATACAGGTCGTGCGGACGTCAGAAAAGAACGGGCTAGTCGTTATAGGAGGTCGTTAGCAGGTCAGGAACAGATAGGGACAGGACCTCGGCAGGGTTGGAATAGACTGGTCCGTTGTTGGTTGGGAGTAGTCTGGAAGGTCGTTAGCAAGGCGGCCTTGGTCGCGTATCTATAGACGGTTTTAAATTTAAGACTGCATTGGAGCGTGAATAAAGACAGCAACTGTCATTATAAGGTCGGGAGCGGTCCCGTCCTCTCCAGACTAAAACCAGGTCGGCAATAGTCAGTAACTTTAAGGTCGTGAAAGGCGGGAACTTAAGACGGCTATAAGTGTGACATGCGATTTACTAAAGTTTTCTTCTTAATTTTGTCTTCCCAGAGAGTTACAACATGATCTACCAAAATACACTCGGTAGGCGTGTTGAGACCGGTAGCTACTTCACACCATGCGATGCCTATGACCCGCCTGTAGCTGTTACGATCTCTAGGAGTGAGATTGGTACAGGCGTCACCAAGATGGTTCCTTCCCCCAAGGTGGTCGAGCAGAAATGCTCCATTTACACCGGAGAGGGCGACCACCTCAACCTGGGAAGTTTCTCAGGGACCTGCGTCTCTGATCCCGCAACGTGTGGTTCGGAGAGCGTGACCTGGTCACTATGGCTCAAGATCAACTCGTCCACAGTCTTTACCGGTGCCGCTAGGTACTTTCTTTCAGTAGGAGGGCAAACCAGAAATGCGCGGGGTGTCTGCTTCCTGTACAAGAAGTCGACCAACAAATTCCAATTCGGAGCTCGGGGTGAATCATGGTCGTACGATCAGAAGCACGAGGCGAGCACATTCCCATTGGATACATGGTTCCATCTAGCCGCGGCTGTGGATCTCTCAAATTCCCAAGTCACCCTTTACGTTGACGGCAAGAAACTTGGCAATTACGAGGATGAACTACAAGATATATCGCCGATTGATACATGCACAGATCTCATTTTGGGCAACGGCAACTGCCCGCCCTCATTGAATATAGCAGGTTCAGCAGCCTACGGCAATCTGATGGTATTTGACCATCTCCTTACCGATGAACAAATCGCCAACCTCTACGCCTGCGGGTCACTCGGTGAGCATGTTTTCAATATATGGAGTTGAGAATTAAAATGTAATTTGTTGAAGAAGTTTTCGTTTCTCAAGTTCTTAATTTGAATAGGGCCGAACAATGTGGTGATGAGATCCATTTCAGAGTTGGACTGTTGACAGCTAAAATAGGCCTATGAGGTGCACATTTTATTTTGATTCTCAGACTATACCTTTGGAAATGCACGTCCTTTGTATTCATTTGTCAGCTGCACACGGGTAAAAATAAACTATGACAAATCATGTATTTACGTTTGGCCTAATACTGCCAAATGATGGGAAGGGGGTGTCCCACTTGAAATCTTGAGTTGCATTCTAACACTAACAGTTGCCTTCTTCGCCGCCGCTTCTCCCCCTTAACCTAGTTCGAGCCCAGCTCAGGCGCGGGATTGTTTTGTATACGAGCCTTGATCCAAGACGGGTTTAGGCCGGCATTTATGGGTAGAACACCCTGATATTTCCGGTCTCGCTCACTGCGAGACGGTCGCTGGTAGATATTTCAGGCCTTGCTCGTGACGTGTTTATCTGTCATCCGTTTTGAAGTCATTCGATGCGAACTTGTTAACAAAAAGGTGCACCCCACGCCGCTGATTTTACATTTAGTTCCTTTTTTATGCAAAAACTAAATTAGTTTTTCTATACCCGATGTACATCACTACAGATTGGGGCCTAAAAGTTCGCAGTCTCATCATTGATAACAAGTACACCGGAAGTCTTCGCTACGTTTGCACGGCAAGCGCCTCCACAGGACCGACAATTAGCTGGAGCGTGTACCACAAAGAGCGAGCGGGTTGGCGGGACCTAGGCGACAGTCTCACCGAGGAAGGCTTCGAGATTACCCCGACAAGTTTCTCGCCGTGCGTGGTGCAATCTGCCCTGGTCATCGATCAAACACATGGGTTCAACGCCGAGAACGACGTTGTCACCTGCACTGCAAACGCGGGCTCGAGGAATGCGTCTCTATCTATCCGACAAGGTACGTAGGAATCTCTGTCTGTCTGGCTGTGTGTCTGTCCGTAATTCGATTATGTCCAGAACCGGCCCTGTATGAAGTTAAATGGATCGTATACGTTTGGTAATTACTCCAAAAATGAGAAGCGTTACTGCAGTGACGTTTCTCAGATTGTGTATTCAAATGCAGATTATTCTTCCTGCGTGGACATAACCGCTCCAGAATTCCGGTAATATCTCAAAAATCGCTACCACCTTTTGAAATGAAATTTGTACAGGTTAGTTTTATGGTATATATCTATGACTATATAGGATTGAAACAAACAGTGGGTTTCTAATTACCAAACGTATACGATCCCTTTAAATATATACAGCGCGATATGAGACCAAGGGACTTCCCCCTTAGTGCCTCATACATATATACCCTCTAGACTATTGTTACCTAACGCACCCCCTCTAAAAACCTGAAAGAATTTCTGAGAAACCACAACATTCCGCAAGCACAATGACCACCACAGAAGAGGGGAAGTGGGGGGGGGGGGGGGGGGGGGGGGGGGGGGGGGGGGGGGGGGGGGGGGGGGGGGGTCTTCGTCTCATGTCTTGCTTCAAATGAAGTTAAAAGTCGGTAGGTGTGATGCTCAGGACCATAGAGCTGTACAGTGTGTAAACACAATTCAAACAAAATAATGGAATGCTACACATAGAACTTAGATAATAGGTATGATTTAAAGGTAGGATTCACCATTTACAGATATCGAACAAATTTAATACCGAGTTATAAGGAAATATCTTACTTATCCGAAAGTAAATAATGATTCTAGGCATCCTGCAAAAAGATTGCGCTAGATATCCTTTAATTATTCTGAAAAATATACAATTTTCATAAAGAAAAAAACCGCAAATAACATAAGAATAACTGTTCGACGCCGGTTGAAAACATACGCTGTTTTTCGTGCTTTTGATTGATTGTAAAACTTCGGACAGGTTAGTTAAACGAAATTTACTATAAAAAACAACCCCTCAAATCCACCCATTCATGATAATTAAAGCATTTATCAATGGTGTATCCTACCTTTATAAGATACACCTTTCAACTTCAAAATGAGACATCAAACGTCCAAATCTGATAATGTTTGACAGAGTTATGAGTAATTTCACAAGAGACGTCAAATTGACCATGGGACCAAGTTTTCAACGAATGTACCATAAGTTATTTAAAGTGTCACAATGTCAACAATTTACAAATTTTTGTTTTTATTTGCAGGCAGAGATGCCACCATTGGTTTATACAGTAACCTCGGAAACGCAGGTAAATGTTCACTTTTAATGTTTTTCATCCGAGAAAGATAAAACAAAATTGATACCTTTAAACTTTGATATCTTTACAAAACCTTAGACTCCGAAAAAAATGGTCTCTTTAAAACAAAAAACTGCAAAATTGTCAAAAAAGAGTGAAATTTTGTTTTTCAGAGTGACAACTATTCCAAAATCGTCACTTTCTGAAAAGGCCTAATAAAGAGCAAAACCGCAAAACAACAAACAAACAAACAAACACCTTATAAACAAACAAAACCAACACATTTTATAATGGTTCCTCCAAAGAATACAATTGTGTGGTTTTCACTCTTTTTGGAGTAGTTTCACTTTTTAGAAATAAATGCATTTTTTTAATTGGTTTTATAAGACACACTATTTTGGGGAGTGAGGTTTTTTACCTTTTCTTATTAAGAGGGAATGATTTTCTATGTTTACGTCTGTTACAGGACTGTTCGTTGACAACACGGGACAAGACTACTACGGAAATTTCGACAGAAGTGGAGAGAAAGTGAAGAACGGCACATATCCGTTCATTTGCAGGAAAAGCCGTCGTGACCATTTCATTGGTTAAACCGCTATTGCGGTTTAACCAATAAAATGGTTTAACCGGTTTAACTATAAGCTGGTCAGTACGCGATTTATTTCTCCAAACGACACATGTGCGCTTTGAGATTTCCTTTAATAAAAAGAAAGTCTGAATAAAAGGGTTCAAAAATGTTCAAGGGCTGTATTAAAGATATGATACACCGTTTGCAGATATCGAAAATATTTACTACCGAATTATTAGGTAATACTTATTTAAAAGTAAATAATGATTCTAGGCATCCAGCAAACTGATTGCGCTAGTTATCCAGTAATTATTCCGAAAAATAAAATATTATTGTATAAACAAAAAATTGCGATCGCCGGACGGCTATCGCGAAACAAACTAAAATAACATAAGAGTAACTGCTGGATGCCGGTTGAAAACAAACGCTGTTTCCGTGCTTTTCTCGACAGTTAAACGTCAGTTAAGCGATAAAATACAACCCCCTAAGTCCACCCAATCATGACAATTTAAGCATTTACCAATGGTGTATCCTACCTTTAAAGTAGGACCAGAAATGAATTTATAATACTCATTAATACTAGTCTGGGAGTAAGCGACATAAGATTTCACCTCATTTTATCAACTTAAGAAGGTTTACATAAAGTCGTCCAAGTCATTCACAACCATCAGTTTGTCAGCCTGCCCCCAGAGGTTGAGTCTGGACTCCTGACTCCCTTGAAAAGCCCTCCTAGACGCTTGACTTCACCTCATCTCATTTATAGATCAAACATTGTCAAACGAAAGTAGTAAACTATATAGTACATTACAAAAAAATAAACACTGACAAAATATCCGGTTGGGAAGTCAATACTGACACACAACAGCCGTCACGTCGGATAATACACTGCGTACTGCATGTACATATGTCCCCGGCGGCTGTTGTGTGTCAGTGTCAGTTATTGTATAGGCTTGGAGCTTTTCTAAGGAGCTTTTCTAAGAATCGGGATAACTCTTTTTGGTATTTGCATTTTTTAAAGTTTTTCTATGTGGAATTTAACTCTACCCTCAAAATCTTCTAAATGTGTAAAACAAGTATACGGTTGTATCTCGCCACTATTTCCAAGAGTTGTATTCGAGTCCCCCCAAGTCCCTGCGAGTCCCTGCAAGTCCATCACAAGTCATTCAGTCTCCAAGTCAATTTACTAGCTATTCAGATGAACTGTTAACAAAACTGTTAACAACCTGTTACTCACGACTGGCTTTATGAAAGGACTTGTGACTGGACTTGTGGAGGACATACAGGAACTCGAATACAACTCTGCTATTTCCTCTCTTTATCAGGCCGCCAAATACTGGCTCGGGGTGTGCTGAGTACTAAAACGTATAGTGTTTTTGTAAGCTACTTGAATATCCAGTTTCTTGTCTGAACCGTTCGCCTTTGTAAATAATGACGTCGGGAAGCGATTTTTTTCCCGTACCACTAACGCGTCAGATCGGCTAATTTTAATCCGCAAAACGACTTGGTCAGAGACTTTTATACCTTTTTCTATAAGACCCTATCTAGATGAGATTATTAACCAATAATTTTGGTTAATAGAAAAAGGTATAAAAGTCGTGTATACAAAAAACTAGAGACTGTATACAATTAACTAGGGACTGTATCCATTTATTTCGGTGAATTATGGCTGTCAACGTCGTTGGTCTTCATACGTTCCGCGCGTATCAAAATCGATTCGTATTGAAGCGCGCGCTTTGGTCTCCATTCAAGTCGCCCCATTCCAATGAAACGGCAAACCTGACGCGTTTAATAGTGGTACAGACAACAAAATCGCCGTTCGCTTTCGCCCCGATTGAGTAAGAACTGCGGGCTAAACCAGTTCGCGCCGGGATTATTTTAACATCACCGAGCTGACGGGCGGGATTATTTTTAACGAAACTCGATCTAAGGCGGGTTCAGGCCGATAATACCGGGAAGCATACCCACGCATTTCCGACTTTGATCGCTGCTGGAAGACATTTCCGGCCTTGCTCGTGACGTGTTTATGCGTCATCCATTTTGTATCTAGGGAAAACTTTGCGTTTATATACGTCATCCGGCGCGAACTGGTTTGGCGACACCGGACCGCCCAGGTTAACAAGTTATTTTTAAAAGAGTGAAATTTAAACATAAGTTATTTCGTATTTGCAAAATGTTAAAATGTAAATTAGTGTACACAATTAAATTCTTATTATAAACTGCATGATCACAATTACAGCCAGGACGCACCAGCTCTCCCGTATATTTAAGGCGAGTATAGAGTACATTATAGTAATACGTTATCTATTTCAATTTGGACCCCGTTTAGGGTCATATTTAATACCGAGTTTGAATACAATAATTATTACAACACTGCTATGTTAAAAATTGTATCCATCATTGTATAGGACCTTTTTAAAACCTTTGCCTCGGCTTCGGCTCCGGCTTTACCTCGGCTTCGGCTCCGGCTTTACCTCCGAATTCCAAATCACTGAGAAGCAAATAGAAATAAAAGCAAGTAGAAACAGTTTAACATTTTGAGTTCTCATCAATCGATTAAATGTTTCTGAAGCACAACAGGCATCAGATTGTGGCTGGAGATCTCGCACCTGGGAATTTAAAATCGCCTTAAGCCAAAGACAAAACGAAGCCAGGGATTCGAAAAGGCCGCTAGGGTACCCACGTGCGACGCCCGCAGTTGTTATTGTAACGAGCGGCACCCGCTAGCTTGGTAGGTGGTACATTAGCCAATCAGAACACAGATGGTGTTGACGTTATCGATGATGTTAGAGTCATCTGGGACAACCCTAACCCCTAACCCCTAACCCCTAACTCTAACCCCTAACTCTAACCTTAACCTTAACCTTAACCTTAACTCTAACCCTAACCCTAACCCTAACCCCTTACCCATGTCAGAGCCCAGACAACTTGAGCATTATCGATGACGTCAACACCATCTGTGTTCTGATTGGCTAATAAATGTACACTATGTACCAACCTACCTGCAGAAACAAATTATCGCGGCCGGCGAGAATCGTAACTTAGATAAACCTTGACGGTGTCTCGTTGACGTAGTGGGTGCTCTTGGCGTTTTGCAAGAACATAAATGTATCATATCGGCATTTATACCCTGCTGTTTACAGTCTTTGTGAATTTCAAAATCATTCATAAAATAGTAGTCGTCTTTCAATTTTGGATGCCTCTTGTAGATTTGTGCTGGCCTTCTCAAAACGCTCTGCAGCCCGCTCGGCTCTCACGTAATTAGCGTGTCGCACTGTTGAAGGTACACGAAGTGCTGGTTAATCCATTCATTATTATTATTATTATTATTATTATTTTCTGGTAATGAAACCAAGGATCCTTCAAAAGTGCTCAAGGCACTGTAGCTCGTAAGCCAGAAGAAACCCGTAGAAAGAGGCTGTGTCAGCCATGCCAGGAACACCGGGGCAAACCCCTTCTCTTAGCGATAAGTGTTCTGGGTTCTTTTACGTGCATTATACAATTTTATAATGATATAATGGGAAAGATATATACACACATTATAAATTATACAACACACGGGACCTACAACTTTACGTCCCATCCGAAGGACGAAGCAATAGTGGTTTAATTGCCTTGCTTAAGGACACACGTGTCCCGGCCGGGATTCGAACTCACGCTCTGTGGAACAGAAAACACACGCTCTTAACCACTCGGCCACGACACTCCAACCTTTGTTGTCGTTTTTTCGCCACCAATGAATGACTCGTGTTTCTGCTTAAATCTCGACCACTCGAAGCAGTAATGTTTTGTTGTGGAATATGTTATGGATGTGAAATACTTCTCATGTACAACCCAAAGAGTGCACGAAGACACACTGCAAATTGCTGGCTGTCGAAGCCTAACATGTGTGACTTAGCCTCCCGTCAAGGCCTTCGTGGCTGCGATCCCAAGCGACTGGAACGGAAGACCACGCGCGCGAGTCGAGTGTGGCGAAGCGGGGAGGCCTTTTTCAACTTGTTTGATTTTTTTTTGGATGAATTATTCATGGAGTATGAAACGTGCATTATTCATAACTTGTATGCAAACAAGTAAAGTGCTAAACGATTAACCAATCATAAATTGTTAATGTTATGCTGACCCGCTGATAGCAAAAACAAACTGTTTATTTAACGCATTATTATCTGTCAGACATTATTATTCCTCCCGTGTTCTCAGACTGTTTTCAGAAGCAAACCTTCCGAGGCACATATCGCGTATTACAACACCTTACCGACACATTTACTTAGGTATTTCTGTCCCCTCCAGGTAATTCTGTCCCCCTGCCCAACGTTAAACGTGTCCCCCTGTTAAATTTGTCCCGTGCAACGTCACAAGTCTAGCAACCACTAGACGCAACAACCAGCCGTCCACTGTAGTACAGGTTCCCCCTTCCAAACTCTTTCTTTCTTTCGTATGATGATGTTACTGCATTCACTCGTTTGATAACATTAGTGGGAACAGGGTGGACCGCGTGAAGGTTGTCATCTCCCACCCCCCCCCTTCCAAACTGAATGACTTGGCTTTTCTCCTCGGGGCCCTTTTTTGGTTTTTATCCAGGCCTGGAGGGTGTTGTCCTGAAGACAGGAACTCTAGAAGTCGCTGCACCTCCTCCACAAAGTCGGCCATGACGACAACATGCGCTATGCGTACCCGATACCACCAGGTTGAGAATAGAATTTGTACGCGTGCAAGAAGTCTGAAAATACTGATTACTGCCATTTTCCCTTTCTCGCAGAAACGTAGATCGGTTGATTTAATTAATAACGTTTTTGTTTTGATAAATCGATGAAGGGAAGAGAAGTCCAAATAATAAATACCCTGTGGGCTTAATTCATTGAAATAACATCAACATAACCACTTATGTGTGGAACAATTGGGGGGACAAAATTACCTAGAGAGGGGACAGAATAAACTGGAGTGGGACAGAATTAACGGCTCCAGGGGGACACTTTTACCTAGGTAATTCTGTCCCCCCGGACATTTTTACCGGGGGACAGAATTACCGTTCACACCGGCAGAGCAACCAAAGTACTATACTATTATTAGCATGCCAAAGTATACTCAATGGCGCGGTATTTGTGTGCAAATGTATGCTAATGTGCGCGTTGAGCGTTGCGCGTATTGTTGCAAAGAGCCTGCAGTGCTACAGAGCTGGATTCAAACATGTTGTGAAGGAAGGGGTGGTTTAGAAAAGATCAAAGACATTTTTCACCAATTTTTTATTGAAATCGAAGTTTATTTTAACTATATTTAGATAATGTTAAAATATTAAAACCAAGTTATAAAACAAATATTGAATGCTAATTATCTCGTGGTGTAGTAAAACTAGCCTTTTTCGGTGATCCATGGACCATTGCATTTTTCCTCAGCTTCGCCTCGGGAAAACAGACATCCTGAGCCACGCAGAGTTTAACCACAGACATAAATAACCTATAGACGGACAGCAGGGGGCGCCAGAGTGAAATTTCATGAAAGCCACAAATCGTGGACAAATTGTTTAATTTCTGTAAGAATTCATTCTTTTTGAAAAACAAATACAAATTTATAACTATGCAGCATTTTTATATAGTCGACATCAGCTGCGTTTTCAACAGAAATTACCGATTTGTATCCGTCCTCCTTGGTCAAGGCGCGTTCGTCGTTATCCGTCCAAAAATACACGCCCCGCGCGCCCCGCATATGCTGCTAGCTCGCGCTCCCCGCGCGTGCAAAGATACAGCGCGAACAGCGACCTCATACGGCCACTATTTATGCAAATCAACTGAAGCTACTTTTTCGCCTTGGACCAACCGTTTTCTGGAAATCTTATGTTTTTCCACATTTATAGCGCATGACCTCGTATGCGAATACAGATAAGTATAGGCGGGGCTAAGATGTGGAGTGTCCAATCACAACGCGGTTGAATCCCGACGTCATCAAATTTGATGCAGTTACTTATTTGCAGCATGACATTAAAGACAAAATGGCGGATATTCAGCGTCGTTGGTCGTCCGAAGATCTGTCGTGTTGTTTGAATTCTGCAGCGAAAATATTACCCCTCGAAGATTTTAGACCCGAGCAGCGAAAGGCATTAGAATCCTTTCCTCGTGGTCACGATGTTTTTGTGAATTTACCAACAGGTTGTGGGAAATCCGTTATTTTTCAGGCAACCCCATTTTGCTCGGAGCTCGCACATACGGCCAGGTACTCAGCGTTTTTCAGCGTGTTTGGTCAGTTTCTTATCGCCGCATAATCGGCATTATACCCAGGCATGCTGGTCTGTGCGTCATCGCCACGTTGTATGGTCCAAGCATGGTCCAACGCTGTGGAGAGGGGGCATGTTTACGGCTGCAGAACCAACCTTCAAGTATGATCGCAATATCGTAATTTAAACAGGAACAAGTGTCTTATATCCTCAATAACTCCTCTAATTATTTTCTTGGCAAAGTTCAGCCGGCAAGGCATTTAATTATCAGAGTTCCGCGTTTTACCGAGGCACGTTTTTCAGCTGGATTAGATTCGTGCGATATAAGGTATAGGGCCGAGTTCGACACGTTTCAATAGAGTCGCAGCCACTGACCTCAACACCTGGACAGATCATTGTCCATATTCTGCTGTGCTAACACTTGAAGTCGGCGCGAACTGGAAGTGCAACATGGCGTCACTGCTGTGAGCCAATGAAATGTCCAGTTGTAGAGGTCAGTGGATTTACCAACCAACTGAACTCTACACCTGGACATTTCATTGGCTCACAGCAGTGACGCCATGTTGCACTTCTCTGCATGCCGACTTCAAAATGAAACAATGGAGGATCTGTCCATGTATAGAGGTCAGTGGTCGCAGCCTTCTCCAGTCGCCGCGGTTGAAAACTGAAAACTTAGCAGCTAAAGACAACTAGTTTTGACCGTAACATTGTCAACATTCAAGCAAAAACCCAGCAAAACGAGCTAAAATAACTGCGACCATCACCAATTAAGCAAGACAGTCCAAATCTTCATATGTAATTCCTTCGTAAAAATCACTCAACTTTCTCCGATAAAATATTATGTCAACGATGGCGGTGTTCGTAAACACTTGCGAGCTAGCTATGACCTTTCACCGCTAGCTCAAATTTGCAGTATCTACGCAACGATCGACCAATAGGAAAACGACTATAAAGGTCAGCTTAAACTATTAGCACAATGAGCACCGCCCCCAAACCACAACTTAATGATTGATCCAAGGCGTTCATATCAGTTAATTTGCATATAATAGTGGCCGCGTGAGGTCGTTGTTTGAGCTCCGATTACCGCTGCGCTGTACATACAGACGGGTAACGATGAACGCCTTAACTAAGGTTATTTACACTGACCTCTACACATGGACAGATCATCATTGTTTCACACTTGAAGTCGGCGCAAACTGGAAGTGCAACATGGCGGACCCACGACATCACTCTGTGAGCCAATGAAATGTCCAGGTGTAAGGTTCAGTGGGTACGGTACGTATGACGTAATGTTTATAAATAAAAAATGTATAGAGTAAATCCACTGACCTCTACACCTGGACATTTCATTGGCTCACAGAAGTGACGTCTTGGGTCCGCAATGTTGCACTTCCAGTTCGCGCCGACTTCAAGCGTTAGCACAGCGGGGGTGCGTTCCACTCCAGCGAACGTTGCCAACGTTGGCCAACGTTAGCGTTGTTCGCTTGAGTAGAGTTCGTGCGTTTTAGACCGTAAATTACCGTTGTACGCAAGACTAGCCAATCAGCACATGCGAGTGTTCGTGAGGTCAGCGGTGCTTGCGTTCCATCCAATAAACTATTGGGACTGTACCGTAGCTTATTGTTATTCATAATAAGGTCTGGCACACGATCTACATGATTATTATAATCATTAGTAGACACACCCTCCCCCCCCGCTGGTCGCGTGACCGACATGCCGGATATGTATATGGACAATGGCGTTTGCAAGGACTGATCCCTGCTTCTATTGTTACAAGGCTAGGTACAATGGGATACGTACGTGGCGGGAATTTCAATGGTATTTTCAACATGCAGGTTGTCAGGATCAAACCTTTTCAATTGCAGGGAACACGAACGACTGCTCGTTGCTCACGCAGTGTCAGTGTGGTGGACATTGTACGGTAAAATGGGAAACCTTGGTCAATATTTTCAGACAATTTACAATATATTTTTGCATATTAAACAATAATGTTATATTTTCCGTGTTATGTTTTACAATAGAGTTGGGTTTGAGCCAACAAACATTTTTTGACCGTAAATAAAATCAGTTTGCACAAAAAAAAATAAAAAAAAATATCGATTTGATTCCTTAAACACCCGAGAATTTTCTGAAAAGCTAAAATTGACGATTGCCCTCGTTACACACAATGAGTTAAATAAGTTTCCGGAAGCGTATTGTACGTTTTATACTCATTAAAGGAAATTAAGGGTTAGGGTAACTTTGGTCAGATCGTTTGGGGAAAAATCGTTTTGATCACATAAAATCAAGTTTGATGTTATTTTTCAACTCTAATTTTTTGATCATTTACATAAATAATAAAAACCATGTCCAAAAATACAAGTAAAATCATCAACAAAAGGTTGTTTTTTGCATGTAGTGGCCAAAGTTACCCAGCATGACAAAGTTGCCCCATTTTACGTTATGCTTGGGGGTGGGTCACGGTGCACGTTTATGGGTTCTGATGTGAGAGTTAATATACCTCTTTTCTATCTCTGGGGTGGAAATGGAATACACCACTCCGCGTTTTGGTACGTCTGACGGTAATAAAACAAAGTTTGTTTGCGTGGACGGCACTAATATTCATAAACACCCCCTCTGGAAGCTGGTTTATGTACCCTATACTTTGTGTAAGTGATTACCAGGCCTGTGTGTTCCCTGCATTTAAAGTGGTTTGATCCTCTCAATTACAACCCGCATGTTGAAAATACCCCATTGAAATTCCCATTGTAAGCGCCATTGTACACAAGTCAGTCGCCAGCGAGAGGAGGCCGAGGGCGTGTATATTAATAATTAGAATAATAATGTATATCATATGCCAGGCCTTATTACGAATAACAACAAGCTAAGGTACAGTGCCGACAGTTCATTGGATGGAACGCAAGTACCGCTGACCTCATGAACACTCGCAAGTGCTGATTGGCTAGGCTTGCGGGCGACGGTTATTGACAGTCTAAAACGCAAGAACCCTACTGGAACGCAATGTGCGCCAATTATGTTGGCCAACGTTAGCGAAAACGGCGAACGACATTCCGAGCTGTTCGCTGTTGGCCAGTGACGTATTTTAAAGATGGCGAAGAGAATTAGCAGACGGCAGTGTTCTTTTCACGGTTTTAATTTACGTTTCATACTTTATATTGTTATATTTACGGTTTATTTCGAAAAATTCTTTAAATAAATTGACAATTTTTTTTTTAGAAAATGCATCACCTTTTGCAGCATGTATTAAATATTCATCGCCTTTTGGTGAATGCGGACTGAATCCGCGCGGAGAGATCCGGCCGAATACGCGGCTATACCTTGAGTCAGGTAAAAGCGCGCGAAAGTTGAACCACGACGTTAATTGGAAGTTGAAGTACGACGTTTTGAAAGTTGAACCACGACGTTTTGAAAGTTGAACCACGACGTTGCCTGTCCGTTTTAGAACATCATAACATTCAAAACGTCGTGGTTCAACTTTCAAAACGTCGTATGTGCTGACATCGCAGCAGAAATGTGCACATAAATCTGCATATAAATCTGCTGTACGTGAGTGCGACATGATATAGCTGCGCATAATTAAATGTGCAATGAAAATGTACATGTAGTGCCCATCCGTGCGACATCGCACAAATTTGCGTACTAAGAAATCTGCGCAGAACTTGAAATCGAAAATAAAAATATGCGACTTTTAAAAAATCTGCCCAGAAAATATTCATTATCACATAAATCTGTACAGAAATCTACAATAAAATCTTCCACATCTCAGATATATGCTTAGATAGGCCTATATACGATGTTTGTCATCGTTCAAATTCGCGCAGAATGCGCGAAATCGCAGAATCTGCGATGTGTGATGTCCTTTCAGTGCCACCCTAGTGCCGGATTGGGAAAGCATCCGATTTGCGAATATGTTCGGTTTGCAAAAAGCATCCGAGTTTACAAAAAGCATTCAAACTAGAAAAGCATCCGAATTAAAAAAGCATCCGAGTTTATAAAAAGCATCCGAGCTAGAAAAGCATTCGAATTAAAAAAGCATTCGAGATTACAAAAAGCATCCGAACTAGAAAAGCATCCAAATTAAAAAAGCATCCGAATTAAAAAAGCATCCGAGTTTACAAAAAGCATCCGAATTACGAATTCATCCGAATTAAAATAGCATCCGAGTTTGCAAAAAGCATCCGAATTAGGAATACATCCGAATTAGGAAAGCATCCGAGTTGTAAAAACACGTCCGATCTTTTTGACACTGATTTTGCTTCATACATGGTCTAACCAAAGAGAAGTATGAATACCAATGTCATTTTCTTATTTTTGTGGTACGGTACCTTTATTTATATTTTTTATATTTTTTTATTTATTATTATTTATTATTTATTTGTATTTAGTTATTTATTTATTTATTATTATTATTATTATTATTATTTTATTTTTTTGGGGGGGGGGGGAGGGGAGGGGAGGGGGACGTACGCACCCCCTGCGTACGGGCCTGCACTTCCGCCATGAAGAGTCCTATAACCTCCTAGCCGTGAACAACTCGATGAAGTATAGCGTTGCATTGTCCTCTTCACGACCTTCGTTGCAAATAATTTACACAGAGAGCTTATGAGGATGAGGACATGCATTATTTACAACCTTGAGGAATAAGGATAATAAAAGCGTAAGCTCCGCTACGTATGACCGGTTGGACAGTTGTTTTATCGGAAGATAATTGACCTGTGATTAAAGATTAAACGATTGCACGCAAGCACGCAAGCACGATTCGCCATGTGTATACCCAGCAACATAATGGGACCGAGCGACATCCCCTATATCTATACACTATCTAGACTATTGTTACCTAACGCACCCTCCCCGCCCCCTAAAAACCTCAAACGAAACCACAACATTCCGCAAGCACAATGACCACCACAAAGGAGGGGGGTTCTCTCTGTCCCATATATTGCTTCATATGACTTTTTTTCAATTCACTTCAAATTGGCCATAACAAATTTGAAGGCTATTTTTGCGAAATTAATAATAAATTATTATAATAATATAATAATCACTAAATGTATCAATAAGAAGACACTTTAGGGTAAATAAATCGATAAGAAAAAATAGGAAGACTTTTCTAAATAGGGAAACGTTGAGGTGTCTTCCTATTGGTTTAGCTACTATAGAGACATGCACGTCTCTATAGGAAAGTTTCTCAATTTTTCCATTTGGTGGTGGATATTATTACTATTATTAGTATAATAACATTTAAAAAACGCTTGCATGTCACAAAGAAACCTAAAGGCGCTGTAAAAAAAAGAAGATAAAATAGCAGTCATAAAACAAAACGAGTAATTTAAAAACTATCAATTACGTGATAACAAAATAATGCTTATAAAGATGAGTTTTCAAATTGACTTAAAAAATGTCAACATTTTCAACAGATTGGATTGCTGCTGATAGCTATACCACATACAAGAAGCATATATTTTGAATGAACGATGGCCGGAAAGTCTAAATACACACGAAGCTTTCGAACAGGAAGAAATATTAATTGCGTTTGGGTGTAGCGAAACTCTTCAAAATACAACAGGATCAGGAAAGATAGGAATATGATGAATATGGATCGAGCCGAAGGCGAGGTCCATTACCAGCGGTCATCCCCCAACCCGGTCATTATCACGCCGTAATAACCGGGTCTTCGCACTGTTATTACCTTTAATAAATACCTTTTTTAACGAGACAAATGGTCAAAATGCTCAAAATTTCGTGACTTTCCTTTTGGCGATATTTCAAGCGTTTTGTGTTCATGTTTAGGGGCCATATTTTAGCTTATGCATGGTACCCTGTCTCTTCAATATGTGTTGTTATTATAACCCATACTTTGAGGCCAGACTAGATTTGACGCGTCCTTGTTACAAGTTACCGTAGAACTGTTGCATTCGGCCAATCATTGGCTTACATGATGCTTGATCAATGCTGGTTCAGGGAACATTTATTCGCTTCTTCTTGAAAGCCCATGATATTACTACATGTACCTGATAATCCACTCCACGTGATCGATTTTCGACTAATCAGAAGCCATCAACTATTCTAGGTATTTATTAAAAAAACTAAACTCATCACTATGTGTTCGTTGCTTAATTAACTCGCCACACGCACACTTATTGGCCACACGCATTACCCAAATAGAAGCTAGTATTCGCTATGACGCCGCCATGCCCAACGTGACAAAATGCGCGCTTGTTGCTCGAAATAATTACGTTTAATTGCTGTGTGACCAGCCAGACGTATGCTGCCAGGTCCCGACATTATTTTTGTGTTGTACAGTACAGTATGTATATTTGTTTGTATACATTACATGTACATGGCGCGCGTGTGGCAAAGCTTGCGAAACAGCGCCGCCAGCGGTTTGTAATAAGCTTGTTAAACAGCGCCACCAGCGTAGTTCTAATTAGTTGCGTAACTTTAAGCGGGCGCTTTACAAATTCTTGTTTGGGGCGTTGACATGCCGGACATTCTTTTTAAATATTCTCGTTCGTTCAAGGAAGTGTAAACGAACACTTCTCTCTCGACGATTGCCGAGAGAACACCTTAGCTTAATTACGGCTAATATTATCCTTATTTGCCGATCATCTGTCATCAGGCAAACGGAGGCAAAGGTGTAGAGCACACAGCTTTTCCGGTAAGTGCTTTGACTGTAACAACATTAATGAGATTTTATTTGTATTCGTATAGTTTACTTCTATGGAATGAATCTAATGTTGCAAAATAATGACTGTGCTAAAATCTGGCTGTTATACAAACAAACATTTATTATAACAGTAAATTGTTTCTTTCCAAATTACGTTCGTAATTAATAACAAACTCAAACGTATCTATCGCCGATATTTATTGTAAATACGTGTATTTCTATATAGAGCACGGTCACTCGTGTGACAAGTAAAGGTTTACTTGTCACACGAGTGACCGTGCTCTATTCTTTTGAGCCTTATACGGCCGGCAACGTAACATTGGGTACGTCATTCACCTATAGTTCGCATCTGTTTTATTTTAAGCGGTAGACTGTTATGTTAATATTATTATAAGGCGCAAATAAGCTACATTTGCTACACATCAGTTTTAATGTATAAAGGGATGCACTGTTGATCCCTAAATATAAATTGAATAATGTACAATAATTGTAAAGTTATTGAAATTCATTGTACAAATATTTAATTATATGTATTTAATTCTATTTTTCAGAATTCACCACCATCAATGACTGTCGTTTTTTTCGGGTTTAATTAACTTTTCAATTCACATTTCAACCAAAGACAATAAAACCCGGATTATCTCACAGATCATATACACTCTCCTGACTCCTTAATCGTCACTGACCCGTGTGTCCTAACCGGAAACAACTCGGTTACAGCTGCGCAGCGATGCGCGCCTTTATATGCAAGTTAATGCTCCAAATGCCGACCGTGGCTGGTCTGTAGGTAATTACGTCACTTGAGAGACCTATAATAAGCGAGGGGAGGCTTCGACATTGACCAATTCGCCGATGCCTGCGCGTTGGATTTCTGTGCTCCTTTTCCCAGGGACCTGGTAACCACGGAGATTAACATCAAGGAGCGGCGCACCTGGCACACGGCATCCGACAGAGAGAGGTGGAGAACAATTACAGAGTGTGCGATGTCAGAACTACCTTATTGACGCAAGCGCCTATAGAAGAAAGATATCTTAATGTAAACCAGTTAAAACCTCACTCTAAAAAAAAGCGAGTCTTTTACAAGTGAAATTGTCACTCTTTTGAGGAGCCAGGGCGTCTCTGAAAAGTTATCCTTCATAGTTATGGCTCCTAGCTTGAAAGATTGAACATTAACTCCCTTGAAGAAATGTTCACTATTTTGGAGTAGTTGTGCGTTATTAGAGACGATCCCTCTTTTGGAGAGTTTTGTTTTTACTATTTTACATTGAGAGTCAAGTTTTTCTGCAGTTGCGTGCGCTGGTATAATACCGATTGCGTTTTGCAGCCTTAAACTTACCAAGCTTAAAGTAGAAAACCGGAAGCCATGTTTCTCATCGGAATTGCTGTCACCGCTCTGGCTTCTCTGACACTGCTAGACGTATGCCAAGCCGCCTGTTCCCCATGCCCGTTCCAATGGATGGAGCATCGGCATGGTTGCTATCGCTACTTTCCGGATCCTCTCTCGTACGACGATGCTAAGGCGCACTGCCAGCGTTATTCCACCCAGGGTGGGACAGGTGGTTTAATGACGGTTAATACCACGGAAGAGGCAGTGTTTCTCATCGATTACGTTGGAAGAATCCTTAATGGATCGACACATGTAGGTTATACCCCAAGCTTTGTGTGGTTAACTGAGGAGGAGGCAAAGGAAACGTTTGGTAAGTATTATCAATCGCAATTGCTTTGAAGACTACTTTTAGTCGTTACCGCGCAATGGGGTCGATCATTATACTTCGAGGTGTACATCTGCTATTTTAGGTAGTACATGTACAACCAAAATAGAGCAAAGCAACGTGGCGGCAGGACCTCTCTTTAAGCACCCGGCCGTGCACGCCTTCCGCCGACTATGTTCACGACCACCCAACGGCTTTCAAGACCTCCGCTCTTTATTCCCGATCACTCCCGATTGTTCAAAATAGTCGGCAACACCTAGATCAAGTTCACCGACCTCTCGTGACCTTACCAGACCCGCCTAAGTCCTTCCCTAACCTTTCCCGACTTTTACAGACCACCATAGTTTGGAGAAGTCGCCCTCCAAATCGGCTAAGTGTAACCAGGCCTCATTGTGGAAGTATGTTTGTCCCTTTTGCATGTGTCGGGTAAAACATTCCCATCGTTCCATTCTCATCTCGCTACCAATTAATAGCCGGATAATCCCTTTTTTTAGTTTTTATTTCAAAGCTTTTGTGCATTGAATAACGTTATGGGAATGTTGTCCTTTATGCTAGGTTCCCACTGTCGTGCGATCCGTTACGAACGCCACGATTGGCCATTCGTTTGGATACGAGTTGATTCTAGTCAATCGATCTGGTACGATTTGGTGCGCTTGGATGCGATATAGTCACGATTGGTCAAGCGGCCATTTCACCAAGGATTGTTTTGGTCCCGATAGTACCCGATCCTTTTTTTGGTCGATCGGCCGCATTTTTGCGAAAATAGTCGGGAGCCTGCGAGCACTGTCGAGCACTACCCTATACCTTCGGGGGAAGATCTGGCGCGATCGCCTCAGTCTTCCGCGGGTCGGGTACCGATAAGATGCGATCTGTCGCGCTTTGTTACGATCCATTACGATCTGATGCAATGTTCACAATTTAAAATTAATCGTGTTGATCGTAGAAAATGTTTGAACCGTCCAAAAATGTTCTACGATCAACACGATTGCCACGACTGACCTCAAGATCTGATAAGATCACCACGATTACTCTACGATTAAGACCACGATTTCAATCGTGGCGCGAATCGTGATAGTGGGAACTTAGCATTAGGCCAGGGGCCAATTTCATAGAGCTGCTTAGCACACAATTTTGCTTAAGCACACACAAAAATGCTTAATAAATCAGGTAAGGAGCAAAAAGTTAATGCGATTCTTATGCTAAACTAACAACTGCTAAGTACCAATCAAAAACAATATACATGGAGTTGTGGCTGGTAAGCCGGTTTTACTAAGCAAGAAAGTTTGGGGCTTAAGCATTTTTTATGCTTAAGCAGCTCTACACTCTTAAAAATACGTGGTTAAAAATTGACCACGCCGTGGTCATTTTTAACCATGTTCTCGTCGTCAGATCTGTACCGACGACTTACGTGGTCGAAATGACCAGTGCGACGTGGTCAACGAAAACAACCACGTATTGTTGTCAGATTTTGATAACAATCGTGGTTGAAATATAACCCCAATCCTATGGTGGCCCTGGAGGGACATAAAAAGTCGTGAATATTTTCGCGACTAGTCGTGAAAAAATTCGCGACTGATCGTGAATTTTTTCGCGACTAGTTTTTCGCGACTAGTCGCGAAATTATTCACGACTGGTCGTGAATTTATTCGCGACTGGTCGCGAATATTTTTTGCGACTGGTATTGAATTTTTTCACGACTGGTCGTGAATTTTTTTCACGACTAGTCGCAAAAACATTCACGACTAGTCGCGAAAATATTCACGACTAGTCGCGAAAATATTCACGACTAGTCGCGAAAATATTCACGACCAGTCGTGAATTTTATCGCGAATATTTTTTTAGTAGCTTGGAAGGTATTCCCAAACTGGCGACATAGGGCGTTCGGTGGCCTGTAATCGGATCGTGCGCGCCGTGTGCACTTAGGCCAAAATATCTAGCGGCGCGTACTTTTAAAAGCAGTATCCGATTTGATGATCATGATGCCTATGAAGGAGGTGAATTCAGACTGTAAATCAAAAGTGAGTTTTGAATGAATTGGCACATTAATTTAAGCATGGAGACATATGCATTGTACAGACATGGATAAATTTAAAACTGGTAGTATGATGTAATGACTTACTCGTAGTCGTACGCGAGCCAATTTGAACTAGTCTGACGCATGCCAATTTGTTTTCAATATTTTTATAATTTATTAAATATTATTATTAATGTAATTTGTAAATTTTTAAAAAGAGGCTCTAGTTCATTTTAGTTAACAAACTTCTTTCCAAAAAGAGCTCTCTAATTATAAGAATTACTTACCCCTATAACATTTCCCAAATAAATTATTTAAAAAAATATGGGGTGGGTTGAGCATGGTCCATGCCATGGAGGAATTCCTCCACGCCGGGTTGAGAAACGAATGGATACACATGTAAAGAGTGTAAACTGGTTGATGCATCCATGTAGGAATCTAACATGTGTCTAAGAAGAATTATTGCACTTTTACACAATAAAAATGATGTACAATGTAGAGATATACATGCTTGGGACTAAAATCCATGCAGCAGATAGATAGCCACACATGTATACTTGTTTAATACTAGTACATGCCGCATCCACCAAGTTAAAACAAAGGCAGTGGATATTCTGCCAGAATTGGCAACCATTATACAATAAGCAAGTTTGATAATAAGGTGTTTCACGGTATTGAGGATATATGTTATGTTACAAACTGCGGGAACATCAATAATCCACTTGAACAATGAAAAGGAGGACAGTGTACAAAGCATGGATGCCATGATTTAGGTTTCGGAACATGTGATTGTGAACCTCCATTCCATTCTTAACTGAGAAGCGCGATGAAGACACCGGTCGTCGCTGGCATAAGATGATCAACAGGAAATATCCCAAAACAAACAGGAACTGGGTTGCAAAATCGTCGATCGTGTATGCTCGATACACTTGTATCTTCAGCCGATGATATAATTAGTCTTTGCTGTTATTCTTCAAGTATTCTTCAATTATTCAGTATTCTTCAACCAGACCTCATTGTGTACATTTATACAATGTATCTCTGTACAGCTGTGAATAACTCGTTGACCAAATAGAGTGTGCAGATATAAATGTAGGCCTACACTATATACGTGAAATAATGATTGTATCAGGCTGGTGGCTTTCCTTTTACATGTAATATTAATAAAATGCTTTCACTCTTTATCACGAAGCGTATAAAATCACTCATGGTTGATGTGTTTGTGAACGTATTTTAAAGGTATCGTGCTTTAATCAACAGGTGCAAAAAGAAAAAAGTGAACATACATGTATTACAAAATAATAAAGATATTAAAGCCTGACTACAATAATATTGTTTAAGCTGCCCAGTTAATTAACAATATTATTATACACCAACTTGCAGCTGTAATTAACCCTTCATAATTTGTAACATAAAAGATAAAGATCATTTCAAAATACGAAAACAATTCAAGATTTGTCAAATGGCTAATGTTTGAACACCACTATATTTTGTGTAACCTGCATCAGTTCTAAAATCAATATAATTTATAAATGGTAAATTCAATAATGGTATCAATGAACAACATAATTCAATTTTGAAAGTGGAATCTGGTATTGGTAGCTACTTTGCCAATTAACACAAACGAAATTGTAATTGCTTTTGTGGCAATCATCCATTCAAGTTTCGAATATAACTTCGTTCTGTGTTTGTCTTCGGTCAGTTCGTCAACTTTCAAATAGAGGAACGTTGAGCTGATCAAGCAGAGTTTCTTCTTCCTCCCTATGTTTTTTTTCATTTCATTTCATTTATTATTTCGCAGGGCACAAAAAGAAAAACAGATATAAATTTACAATCATTAGAAAGTTAAGAATATCTATTTTTAACAGTTACAAGATATCAAATAAGTAAACAAATTACTACATGTACATGTAATATATATTTTCATTAAATTCAGGAACAAGACAAGATAAAATACAACGAGGAGACTGCACGCCCCTGCAGGATTGCTAAAAAGTGAACTTAATCACTATCAAGTAGCTCTCCGTATGCGCGACTAAATCACTGAAAGACAACCAGAGAGACAAACAAAGGACACAGACTGAGACAAACAAGGAAGGACACAGACTGAGACAAACAAGGAAGGACACATACTGGCACGAACAGACGGACACAAAACAAAAATAAAAAAGACAAGCACAGTTAGATCGACACAGACAGGTACGGACAGACAAAGACGGCCAGAGCAAAATAACAAGCACATATAGACAGACAGACAGACAGACCGAGACACACACGTACAGACAAGCAGATCAATGAGATATAAATACAAACTATAAAATACATGTACGTGTAAACGAATAAGCAAACTAGACAATGTGTTGACAATAATTAAGGTAGTACGTTGTTGTATCCCGGAGTTAGCCAGTGTGTTTTCAGTTTGGCGGTAAAGCTATTCAGACCATGCAAGATCAGACTATCTTTAATGTCAGACGGCAAAGAATCCCACAGAGGCGAAAATTTAATGAAAAGTGATTGCTTAAGAGCGTTTGTTCTGGAAAACTGATGGGAAAATTTAAGGTTGTTTTCATGTCTACGATTAATACAAATGTAATTCTCAAACGGGATATCAAATTTCTTATACAAACATTTGGCTACAAAGACTACTGATAAGTAATTCAACCTATTCATTAAGTACGGTAAGCCCAGTTTGGTGCAGCGAATGGGGTACTCAATGTTGTTGCTATTGGAGTTTGGTATGTGGCGTCTAAAGAGGCCCAGACAGGAACGACTGAATCTTCTCTGAACTTGTTCCAAGGATTTATTTTGAGAAGTGGAACGTAAGCTCCAAACTGGAGCAGCATACTCAAGAATAGGTCTTACGAGAGCGGTGTATAATTTTACAAGAACTTGAGGATTATTACAATTTGTCAATCTTCTAATGAAACCAGACATTCTAGTTGCCTTACTGACAGTGGAATTTACATGATGGTTCCAAGTAAGATCACTAGAAATAATGAGGCCCAAGTATTTATAATGGTCAACACGGTCTAAGTTGTGAGAATCATCTGATAAGATGTTACACATGGAGTTCTTGAACGAGAAATAGTCATCAATTTACATTTATTAACATTGAGTTTCATATGATTAAGATTACACCAGGTATCAATGCTATACAGGTCATTCTGTAAGATGAGTTCATCATGTTTGCTAGTAATGGTCCTGTAAATCAGTGTCATCAGCGTATTGTCTTAGATTTGATTGTATACAGAATGGCAAGTCAAAGGCAAAAATATTAAACAGGAGTGGACCTAAGACAGACCCCTGAGGAACCCCAGAAGGAACTGGGGCCCAGTCTGAGTATGAACCACAGAATTGCACTCGTTGGCGACGGTCATGTAAATAAGAATGGAACCACTGTAAAACAGAACCGCAAATGCCATATTTATGAAGCTTATTCAGGAGGACACTGTGACTTACACGATCAAAAGCTTTTGACCAATCCAGAAAAACAACATCAATTCTTGGAGGGTTGGGGGGATCTAAGACTTTAGCCCAGTCGTGAAAAACGGTGGATAGTTGGGTAATGCAAGACCTTTTGGATAGAAAGCCATGCTGACAGTCGGATATGATGCCTCCTCTGTACATGTGGTTAGTGAGGTGATTTGCAACGATTTTTTCAAGGCATTTGCTAATGGTAGAACATAGGGAGATAGGTCTGTAGTTAGATGGGTCATAACGGTTTCCATTTTTATGAATGGGAACCACATTGGCAAGTTTCCATTCAGATGGGATAATGCCCGAGGCAAGCGACAAATTAAAAATTTTCGCTAAGGGATGAGCTAGACTTTTGGCAGCCAATTTGAGGAGCATTGGAGAAATATTATCTAGCCCGGGTGACTTATGGGGTTGTAGATTATCCAACAATTTCATAACTTCATTAGGGTTTGTTTGTACAGAGGTCATTCTGAATTGATGACACGTGTGATTACACTGAATTTTGGGTAGTGACGGATTGTTGTCGGTAGAGAAGTTGCGTTGGAAGCTGCGGTTGAATTCATTAGCTATGGCATAGGAATCTGTTATGGTATCCTCGCCAATGTGGAGACAAACAACTGGGGACTTTTTACGATTAGAACTCACAAAAGACCAAAACTGCTTTGGGTTAGACTTACAGTTGTCAGCCAGGTCCCGTATATAGCAATCGTAAGATTTCTTAATTGCATATTTAACCCGATTCCGGATGTTTTTGTACTTAGACCATAATGTATCACTATTGTTATTACTAGCGCAGCGCAAAGCCTTCTTGTAAGCCCTGTGTTTTTTTTTAGTGAGAGAAACGATTTCGCGTGTAATCCATGGAGGACGTCTGTTACCCTTTTGTCTTGCCATCGGGACTGTGTCATGGATAGCAGCGAACAATAGGTCTTTGAAATTGTCCCAAACTTCATTGATATCTAAGTCGGCGGTCAAGTATGTGTCCCAGGGGACATTAGCAAGTGTGTCACAAACTAGTGATTTGTCAGCTTTGTTGTATTGATAGAAGGTGCGTTTCAGAAGTTTATTGCCAAAGGTGGTACTAGAGTTGAACATGACTCCGTTATGGTCACTTGACCCCAATCCAGGAACTGTTGAGACTTTGTTAATTACCTCAGGTCGGTTAGTGAAAATAAGATCTAGAGTGGAACCAGAAGTGTTGTCGGGGGAATGACGAGTGACTAAATTAACCATTTGATGAAGATTTAAGATGTCCGTGGCAGCAAAAAGGTGGTCTTTTAACCCAGCAGAACTAGAACTTTAAAAAAAATCCTTCAAAGCCTCGACATTCCAGTGTTCAATAACATCTAAAGACAAAGCAGAAGAATCCTCTGAGGACATTGACAAAGTTATTTGAGAAAAAAACAATCTAAAACGCGACAGTAGAAATAGAAAAATGGCATCCGCCACGCGCGACACGAGTACGTTGCCAATGGACATAGTCCCCACCGCTGTGTCAAAGGGCCAACGTCGATCACCATGGATTACCCGTGAAATTACCAGTGCTTCCAGGAAAAAGAACAGAATGTACCGGAAAGCTGTTGCTCATAAAAACAATACAAATTTATGGAACAAGTATAAAGACTTAAGAGCACTTGTTAAGCGTATGACCAAATCTTCCTATAATGATTATATTCAGAATCTATCTACTGATTGTAAACGTAACCCCAAGCGCTTTTGGTCATTTGTAAAGAGTAAGAAGGATTCCCACCCAGTTAATGTATTTAAACAGGGTGACAGTAATTTTAGCACTCCAGCTGACATCGCTGATGCTTTCAATGTTCATTTTCAAAGTAATTTCTCCCCACAGCATTTCACCGTCCCCGTCATTTCTTCCTGTGACACGTATTCTGGTATTACTCCTGTGAATACTCTCAAGGTAAACGAAGGGGACGTACTGATGGCCATCAAGAAGCTCAACTCTACTAAACCACCTGGGTCCGATGGCATTTCACCGGCAATACTCAAGCTTGCTGGCTCCTCTGTATCTCCTGTTCTGACGAAAATTTTCAATTTTAGCCTTTCTACAGGTGCAGTTCCACAGGATTGGAAGCTAGGAAATGTTTTTCCACTATTCAAAACTGGAGATAAATCGATTATTGCTAACTATCGCCCAATTTCCCTTTGCTCTGTTCCATGTAAAATGCTTGAAGGCTTTGTATCAAAAAGACTTCTTCAGCACTCGGCAGAATACAACATTATACCTGACTCCCAGCATGGTTTTCAACCCAAACGTTCTTGTATAACTCAGTTAACTACCCTTTTCGACACGTGGGCCAGAGCTTTAGATGCAGCAAAACCAGCACGAGTTGATGCAATCTTTCTTGATTGGTCCAAAGCCTTTGACCGTGTTGATCATTCTATTCTTTTACAGAAACTACATAAGTATGGCATTTGCAGTAACACGTGGATGTGGATTAGAAACTTCCTTTCCAACCGCCAACAGTGTGTTCTTTTTTCAGGTGCCAAGTCTGATTGGATACCTGTTACATCTGGTGTCCCACAAGGCTCAGTTCTCGGTCCTGTGTTATTTAATTTGTTTACATCAGATTTGCCCAACTATGTCACATCTTTACTCCCACAGTATGCAGATGACACAGTCTTGTACAGAGTAATTCGAAATGCTAATGACACAGTCATTTTGCAGAATGACCTTGATATCATTAGTAAGTGGTGCGCAGATAATCACATGATGCTAAACTCAAATAAATGTAAAATTATGCACATTTCTCGATCTAGGAATCCAGTATCCACAGCGTACTCTCTACAAGAGGCACACCCAATGGAAGTTGTTGACTCATATAAGTATCTTGGCATAATCATCTCAAAAGACTTGTCCTGGTCAAAACATGTTCAAATGGTTCGTTCAAGATGTGCTAAATTGGCTGGATTTATTCGTCGCACAGTCAAATCCCGAAACCCACAGGTACTGATCAAATTATTCTGTTCTCTTTGCAGGCCTATTATAGAGTATGGTGCTCCTGTCTGGCTTCCTCACCAGAAAAATCACATTGAATGCATCGAGTCAATCCAACGACGCTTTACTAGGTCCTGCTTTCCATTTCTGGTTTCTAATTCTCTCTCCTATGAACAACGTCTAACCGCACTTCACTTGCCTCCACTCTACAACAGACTGATATTCCTCACTGTATGCTTTATTACTAAATGTCTACACAGGAACAACATCATTCCCGAAACTTTCCTACCACTGCCAAATGTTAGAAAGACCGAAACTTTGCTTTTTAAACATCAGTACAGCAGGACTAATTGTTTAAAATTTTCTTCCTTTCAATTCTTCCCCAGGTTTTTTTAACTCTCTCCCTTGTGACCTTAGAGACCTTTGTATCGAACCTTCACATAAACCATTCATTAATTCTTTACCCCATCATCTGTTCAGTTCCAGTCCAATCCTTCAGGCATATTAGGGCATCCAATAACTGTCATGGTTAAATTTATATAGTGGTCCTTGTTTCTAATTAGGCCATAATAGCCTTGACTGTGACTTTGACCGTTGCTATGCTGTTGCTAAGGGTGGACAATGACCATCCATGGCAGGGGCATGGCGGCGGCCAGAGTCACAGCTAACATGGCAAAGGCAGGCAATTCGGTATCCTTATTATAAGAATTTAAGGTTTATTTAATTAAAGAAATACATAATTATTATTATTATACTTATACTATATTTTGTACTTATTTATTATTTATTATTTTCTTATTATTTTCTTATTATTTTCTTATTATTTCTTATTTATATTATTCTTATTCCCTTTTTATAATTATAATTACAATATTGTTATATAATTGTTTCTTGTATCCCATTCAGCTTGGAGAACCCCTCGACAGGAACAATGTTTCTTTTGGGTAATCCTTCGGGAGCTGAATGGCATTTTGTCTTTGTCTTGGTTATTATGTTTTGTACATTGTTTTCTTTGTAATTTTGGTCTGTGCATTCGTTGATGTTTCCCGAGAAATAAAATAGAGAATAGAGAATGGCGACACCATTTGTTTATCTGCAATAACCCTTGACATTACCCATAGTGCACTGCGCGCGTGAGAAGTGGCTTATTCCTCCATGTTAAATACAACTTACAACGAAATTCGTTGAGCGTGCGCGCGCCACGTCACATATCATGCAAATAATCCCATGCGCTAGATGCACACTTACTGTTGAACCCTCCAAGTTACTGGGAAAATATTCGCGACTAGTCGTGAATTTTTTCGCGACTAGTCGTGAATATTTTCGCGACTAATCGTGAATATTTTCGCGACTTTTTATGTCCCTCCAGGGCCACCATACAAACCCAATATGCAATGCACAACCTCGACGATATAAAATGTACTGTATGCATGTTGTGTAAAAAATACCGCACAATAAAAAATAGCGTCGGTCCGTTTTATAGTTACTTTCCTATTAGGTTCAAATCTACAACCCATACTGATTGAGCCATTAAAGTATTAAATTTAGAAAAAAAACATGAAGTCAAAAAGGCATTTTTAGTTTGTAAAATATAAACGATTTTTAGCGTAACTTATAGGGTTATATTGAAGTTAAAAAAAACCCCAATACAATTGCAATAAAGTACGTGGTCGCAGCATGCTTTAATGCATGTTTACAAAATTGGGCAATTACATGTTTTCGTAGAACAATATGCTCACCTTTTCGCGGATAGGATGACCGTTTGCAGTAAGTATACCCCATTTCGACGACCACCTGCGTTGCGACGACCGTTTGCCGGTCGTCTTAACTCGGGTGTACTGGAAATAATTGTTTTTTGAATTTTTTTATTGAATATGTCGTTAGAGTAAGGTCTAAATAGCTTAAATATGAAATTTCGTGGAAAAAGCTCCAGGTAAAAACGGGTTAGGTTACAAATAAAAAAGTAAATTTTACCGTACGTTTCTATGGACCGGTCATCCTATCCGGGAAATGGCCGTTATATATATATATATATATAATTGTATCTCCTTCCAGTAGATGGGCGCTCGGACGACCTCGAAACGGTCACCCTAACGACGGTGGTCACCCCAATGCCGTAAAATTACGGTCGACCCAAGCGCGATTATGCCATAATAAACATTTTATACAGAAAAAAAACTTAAATAATGTTGGTCGAAACAAACATATATATAAAATACGACTTTAAAACAGATATTTAATATCTCATTATTTCGAGCACCCCTATTTTGTTAAAGGAAGATTCACACTAGACAGCCGTTCGTACTCGGCTCAGCTCCCCCCCCCCCTTTTCCGATAAACAATGTAAATAATGATTGTAGGCATCCAGCAAAACGATTGCTCTAGATATCCTGTAATTGTTTCAACAAATTGAATTGTATAAACCAAAATTAATTATCGCCGGACGGCGATCGCGAAAAAACAAAAACAAAAACAAAAACTGCCCGATTCCGGTTGAAAACGAAAGTCGTTTTTCTTGCTTATCTCAGCAACCATGATTGTAAAACTTCGGACAGGTCAGTTAAACGATATTTACAATGAAATATAACTCCCTGAATCCAGCCATTCATGAAAATTCAAGCAATTACATAAAGGGTAATGGCTGAGGAACACGCCAATACCAGCAGGATAATCGGGCGATATACCCAGCACGATATGTGGCATAGGAGTACCCCCCTCTTATCCCTATACCTTATACACTCTCAACACTATTGCAACCTAACCCATCCCCCCTTGAAACCTAAAAAGAATTCCTAAGATTCCGGGAACACAATGGTCAACACAAAAGAGGGGGGTTTTCTCTGCCACATATCGTGCTTCATATGTCGGGCGAGGCGCACAGCGCCGAGACCGATTATCGCTGGTATTGGCGTGTTCCGAAGCTATTAGCCTATGTAAAATCCAGACTCCTATTGTTAATGGGAATGTGAACAACAAAGACCGAGTACAATGAGGCTACAATGTAAGTACACTGCCAATCACACAGGCCCGTACGCAGGATTTTGTTATGGGGGTGCGAATTTTGTTGTTGACATTATCGCCTAAGCCAAGTCCATTTTTGTGTGCCAATACCGTTATTTCTACATCAAAATACCATTATTTACCCCGGAAATTGTAGACTTTTTGGTAATTTCGGGGGGTGCGTAAGTACCCGTCGCACCCCCCTGTGTACGGGCCTGCGTTGTGGCTTATTGACGGCACCGCACAATGCCGCAGTGTGAACTATATAGAGTATCCATTCTATGACACACATTATGTTCATTTGGTTGGCACAGTGATACAGTACTGTTTGTTAATGGACAGCAATTGTGTTTAATATCATTGTATTGGTAACGACGAGTTATTGTGTTGGTAACAACGAGTTATTGTGCTGGTTAATGATGAGTTTGTGTCCAACAAGCCATTACCGGCTAGTATTGTCGTGCAGGAACAATAGGAATACGTCACGCCTGGATTTTACTAATGGTGTATACTACCTTTAACTCAGTCATTTGGTTCGGCGCGACTGTGGAACGCCTGTCTGAACCGAGCGTTAGATAATTGGCTTTTGTGTGATTAATGTCCAGAGAGTCAATACTCTGTATGGCCTGCTCGATGAGGGGGAGGATCTTCTCGCAACGATTATACTGTTGCTTGTTACCTTCTCTCTTAAAAGTGGGAACATCTCCCGAGAGCCGCTGTTTTTTGCAAGCACTTTCGACTCGAACATGCAGTGCGTTGGTAAGCGCTTGGATGGCCTGCATGATTTCTTGATTGCCTTGGTTAGGCTGTTGATTCCCGTCTACGGACATCATGGCGTTACCTCAATGAAGGTGTGGCCGCTTTAGTAGTGTGTGATTTTATGCGGTAACCAGTTCGCGCCGGGATTATTTTAACATCACCGAGCCGAGGGGCGGGATTATTTTTAACGAAACTCGATCCGAAGCGTGTTCAGGCCGATAGTGCTGGGAAGCACACCCACGCATTTCCGGCCTTGCTCGCTGCTGACAGAGATTTCCGAACTTGAACTTGGCGTGTTTATGCGTCATCCGTTTTGAATTTGGGGAAAACTTTGCGTTTATATACGTCATCCGGCGCGAACTGGTCGTGTGGTTAGGTTGACTGTTGAACCGAGAGTGAGCTATTTATACGATTTAGCAGTTACGTAATACAAAAACGCCAATGCATTCGCACCTGTCGTGCGAAAACAAATAGAAATTAGGCTATACGTAAAGTATTTGAGATTATTTCAGTACTTTTATTGTGGGAGTACAATGTACATGTATGTACATTTGCAAACAATAAACAAATAAAAAATTATTATTAAATACCTTGCTACGAATGAAAGTCTAAAGCGCCTGTAAAATTATGGTACCTGGTGTGCCGCGCGTCACTTTCCAGAAAAGTGGTATTTTAATGTCAATAAGCCATTTGCGCGTGACCCCGACTTAAATTTGAATAACATCTGGTACACTGACTTGCTCACACATTCGGGGCAAGCCTTCATACGTCATACGCTAGCAACCCCCAGCTCTGGAATGGTCTGGTGTCTTTTTGCCATTCTCACCCATTGTAAACAATGTATTGGTGCTGAGCGTCTCTTACGTAACTATGCAAAAGCTTGCCCCGAATCACGTGATATAGCAACAGTGTCTTTGGTCTGGAGAATTTAAAGTTAAACTGTGCCAAGCTGTGTGAACAAGTCAGTGTACCAGATATCATTTAAATTTAACTCGGGGTCACGCGCAAATGGTTTATTGCACGTACCAAACAATGCTTGATGGCTGACCAGCATTGGAGAAAAACAAACTACCACCCAATTTACCATATTTAGTTAGTCTGCATTTTTTCGCAATTGATATGAATGGGTCAATTTAAGTCAGCTTGACTTGTTTCCTTAGTGTATGATTTCCCGATGTTTATAAAATGCTCCATTTCATCAGGGCCTTGTAACCAGACTACAAGAACATGATTGTTTTTCTTGTTTTTTACAGCATCTACATGTACATCACAAACCTTCAAACAAGTCAGTGTAAGCCAAGAAAGAATGTTATCAATACAATAGCTTATTTTTATAACCTCTTTTAATTAATGGACATCATGTTTATTTCTAGTGATTTGGATACAATTTAACCTTTATTATTAGTGCATCGGGGTAGGAATACATTCCTAGTCTTATGTGCCTCCATTGTAAGTGTTATCAATTAAAGAATTAAATTTGGAAAATGATTCACATGTATTTTGGATTTCATTGAGGATATATTATGCCCAAAAGAATTAACAAACAGTACTTTAAAAGTCGTTGTTTGCTGCTTTGTAACAAATAACTGAAACTCAATTAGAATGACTAAATTTGCAACAGTGTAAAGATAAAATGTGTCTAATATTAATTGTAGTTCCCTCTGAAAAATAAGGCCAAGTTCCAATTCCTTGGCTGCATCTTAAATTGCATAAAAGTTTGCGGGAATATTTTATTGATGATTACACTGAATCTTTTTTATCCCAGTAATATACCAAGCACAATATGAGACCAAGGGACTACCCCCTTAGACCACAATATACCACCATAAACATATACACTCTCTAGACTGTTGTACTTACCTAACGCACGCCCCCCTTAAAAACCTACAAATAATCCTGAGAAAACAGAATATTCAGCAAGCACAATAGCAACCACAAAGACGGGGGGGGGGGGAGTTTTCTTCTGTCTCATAGCTTATAAATTGCATAAATCATATCGTATAAATAATCGACAAGGACCCTGACATTTTTGTTAAAAGGCAAATTTTAATAGTATTGTGTTTCTTGGGACTGTAGCTACATGTACATCAACCTTTAATAGGGCAATATTTTATTTAACACAAAATTATATGAAAAGGCACATATTTTCAATACGTAAGCAAAATTGTTTTCTTTGAGAAGTTGGGTAAAGATCCTAAAAAAATATTTAAAACATAAATTACAAAGGTGCAAACGTCCTGAATTTATGACCAAAGAAATTCATGAAAATTAAAATATTTTAAGAGGATCGTTGTCGTCATTTTTCAAAATACCAAACGGATTCTGCCCTCAAAACCTGTAGGCAAGAGATGACCCTAATACGTACCGAAAAGTCTTCCATTTTCACGAATAACGTTGAACACGTTTGATTATACAATCACTGACCTCTACACCTGCATGGGGCCAATTTCACGGAGCTGCTAAGCACACAAATTTTCTTAGCACAAAAAAATATTGCTCATTAAAAACAAGTTATCAGCCAAAATTCTATGTGTTTTTCATGCTAAGCAAAAAGGCAGCTGGTTATCAATCAAAAACAATAAAGATCACGTGAAAATTTGGTCTGTAACCTTGTTTTTACCAAGGACAAATTTTCATACTAAGCACATTTTTGTGCTTAGCAGCTCCGTGAAATTGGCCCCAGGGCGGATCATCGCCCATTAGTCCAGTCAATCTAGTGGCTCAACCCACCACTAATTGCAACAGAATTTTTTTCACTGCTATGCATTTGAGAAATGTCCCCTTAAAACCATACTAAAAGTATACCGAAATATATTTGGTGGAAAAATGTTAAATTTGCATAAATCGTTAATCCCTGCTGTGTAATATATTTATTCCCATATTTGGGTATATATTTTATTTTTATTTTTTGAAAAGTTTATTTTGGTGATTCTACTTAAATATCCTTACTTCAATAACATTTGCTAAAGCATATAAGTGACTGAATAATTATGAGAACACAGTAATTATCCAAAATGACAACTTCGTGACCCTATAAATGTGCGCACATTACACTGTCTCCAGATATCATCAAGTAGTCAGTATTGGTGAGCTTCAAATTCACCAAGTTGCTTACTGGCACAGTTATCATATTAAAACCTTATGAAAAATCATATGAACAATAATAACATTGTGATATTTAGCCCAGAAAACAAAAACTTGGGGAAAATGGTGTGTCTATAAATTGGGCTAAAAAGTAGTTAAAGGGTTTCCTAACATGGAAGACTTGAACAAGTTCAAGGAAATCCCCAAAATACATTTTAACGTAGATATGATTATTGTAAGCAACAAAAATCTTAAATTTTTATTTTTTTTTGGGGGGGGGGGGTTTCCTTGAACTTGTTCAAGTCTTTCACCTTAGGCAACCCTTCACCTACTTGTTAGCCCAATTTAGGGACACATCATTTTTTCCAAGTTTTTGTTTGCTGGGCTAAATATCACAATGTTATCATTGTTCATATGATTTTTCATAAGGTTTTAATGAGATAACTGTGCCAGTAAGCAACTTGGTGAATTTGAAGCACTTCAATACTTACTACTTGATGATATCTGGAGACACGGTAATACCCCCGTCACACCGGACTGGCGTCCTTACTGCGTTCCTACGGCGACCCAGGACGCGGTAGGGACGCCATGGACGCCGCGGGGTCGTGGTGAGAACGCAGAAGGACGCCGTGGGGACCCCAAGGACGCCGAAGGTCGCAGAGCGACGGCGTTTACTTCGGACATGTTCAAAGTAAACGCCGAGGTTTGGCGTCCTGGCTCAGGACGCGGTGGGATCGCCCTGGGGTCGCCATGGTCGCCGTAGCAACGCAGTAGGAACTCGAAGGACGCCCTAGGGACGCAGTATGGACGTGGTAGGGTCGCCGTGGAGACGCGAATAAATGGATCGTGGACCCCGCGGCGACCTTACTGCGTCCTTACCACGTCTATGGGGTTCTTACCACGACCCCACCACGTCTATGGCGTCCTTAAGGTCGTGGTAGAAACGCCAAAAACGCCGTGAGGTCGCCGATGATCGCCGTGGGGACGCCGTGCAAACTCAATAGAAACGCCAAGGACGCGGTAAGGTCGTGGTGAGAACGCCGTGGGGACGCCGAGTAGACGTACAGATCGCGGAGCACAGGACCCCGGTGTGACGGGTGACCGAAATCTTGATATTTTAAAGAAAAAGGATTGGGGTTCTCACGCCGACCATCGACGTCCTCCATTTTAGGACGCAGTAAGGACGCCAGTCCGGTGTGACGGGGGTATTAATGCGTGCAAATGATAGGGTATAATTGTAGTCATTTTGGACCATTACTATATTTTCATAATTATTTAGTCACTTACATGCTTTAGAAAATGTTATTGAAGTAAGGATGTTTAAGTATAATCGCCAAAATAAACTTTAAAAAAAATTAAAATAAAATATATACCCAAATAATTTTATGGAAATAAACATATTACACAGCAGGGATTAACGATTTATGCAAATTTAACATTTTTCCACCAAATATATTTCGGTATACTTTTAGTATGGTTTTAAGGGGACATTTCTCAAATGCATAGCAGTGAAAAAAATTATGTTGCAATTAGTGGTGGGTTGAGCCACTAATTTGGTTAGATTGATGGACTACATTCCGCCGTGCTAACGCTTGAAGGGGCGCGCACGAGAAGTGCAACATGGCGGACCCACGACGTCACTTCTGTGAGCCAATGAAATGTTCAGGTGTAGGTCAGTGGGTACGCTACGTATAACGTAATGTTTATAAATAAAAAATGGACGGAGTCAATCCAATGACCTTTACACCTGTGCATTTCATTGGCTCACAGAAGTGACGTCGTGGGTCCGCGGAATGGGCGATGATCCGTCCAGGTGTAGAGGTCAGTGGATACAATGTGTAGGCCTATGTACACGCACATCCAGGGGTGCACTATCCTAATTCAAGCCCCATTGAAAACAGTGTAAAATCAACAAAGTTTAGGGCCAAGTTTCATGCAAACCAACATCACTGGGGTTTATCAAACAACAATCAGATTATTGTCTTGGCCTTTATCTTTCCATTTCTTTTCAATTTTGGGTGGGTTAGCCAATTACATTTTTTAATATTCACACCAAAAGAAACTCACCTCCCGAAAAGTGATACTTTCCCAGCCTGCACGCAGCCATTTTACAAATGGCATCCCTCCACGTTCTAGGGCAATTAGGACCTATTTTTCAACCGTAATTTTGTCAAGTCTGCCCTCAGATTGAAGCTCAGAAACCAGGGAGTTGATCCCATGCTATATTTACACAATCCCACCGTTTCTTTTACCAAACGGCCTCCTTTTTCAAAATAAATTGTGGAGGGCACATTTCATGCTAATGAGATCGCGGAGAAATTCTCCCTTCAATTAGGGTAGTGCACCCCCAGATGCAACGCGAAGTAGAGTCAGGGTGTTAGACCTAAGCATAATATGTATGTTTATGCAAAATACGTAATGCACGCTTTATTCATCTGGCTAAGCAGGTGCGTGCGCATATCACTACCTCTACGAAATTCCAAAGACGCTGTTTCCGACTGGTTCGTGAGTGATGATGGTTTGTCGCGATAGCGCCCTATCGTGGCTGCGGATTAAGCAACGTCTTTCCCAAAGAATATACCCACACAGCGTCGCTAACGTAAAAACTAGTACAAAAATGCAGCGTAATGCTTCCGTACGTCACACCAAATTAGTTCTTAAAACGTCCTGCCCCGTCCTAAAAAGATTGTAAAACAGGCTGAGTGTGCTGGGGGTAGAACGTGTAACTTTGGCCAAATAATGTCATAAATACGATGTTACTCTCTATCAGAAACAGTCCTCAATATGTCCATCTTGTCTTTAACCCTTCCGCAGTCCGTTGGTATCCAGTTCAGATCGGGTAAAATTGCCCGTTCACCTTGTGCGAACAACGTTCCAAGCAATCCAAGCCCGTCCGTAGTCAGTTTAAACCCGCGGTTCTGAACTTGTTCTACCTCGTTTCTAATACGTCCTAACCCATTCTAACTATATTCTAACTCGACCACTTAGTTCCCAGACAGTTCTCCTCGTTCTCGCCATGTCCCCGTCTCGTCCCTAGTGCGTTCTAAACGTAATTGCAATCGCGTCCTGCTCCGGCGGCTATAAATACCCAGCGCGTTTTTGCCAGTCCTCATTCGCGTTCGCCGCTTCAACCTGTGCAGATCAACACTTCGAAGATTTCCAACATTGACATTTACGAGCATCATGCCTCCAAAGAGGAGTGGGTGGGGAAGACGGGCCATGGGAAAGCAGCCAGTAACCCGAAGATCCCGAAGCCCCACCCCTAGTAGGATCGAAGTACGGCAATTCCGTTGGTAGTATGTCCATCTCGTTTCAAGTACGTTGTCACTCCGTCGAATTGCAGAACGAGATGGCCGCCCAAAATGTTTGAGTAGGCTCGAAGTTCTGTAGCACCCTTTCCGTCTGAGCCCGTCCATGAAGTTCGTAAAAGACAGTTGCTACTACGTCAACTCCGTTCGCACACAGTTTGAGCCCGTTCGGCAACATTTTCAAGAACGTAGTGAGAACAAATTTGCTGTTACCACATCCTACCTTTAAAATTTTCAATATAGTCTTACAACCCAGTATTCAAACAAAATTGCAATGGCGGCGGCTTCGTGTCAAAGTTTGCGCGGTGGCCGACACGTCACGCGGTGTACATGTACATGTACATCCGCGAACAATATGTATGGTATGGACAAGTATTGTATGGTCGGGGAGGTCAGGGACGCCCGAGCGGAGGCGGGTCTTGCAAGGTCCTGGGAGGTTGGTAAACTTGGTCGAGGTGTTGCCGACTATTTTGAACTGTTTAAAACAATCGGGAGTTGAGTGATCAGGAATGAAGAGCTGTCTTGTGATGGACGTAAGAAGGTCTTGAAAGTCGTTAGGTGGTCGTTAGGTGGTCGTCAGGTGGTCGTAAACATAGTCGGCGGAAGGTAGGCAGACATGCAGGCATGCATGCATACATGGAAGGGAAAATCTGCCGCTAAGCTATAAAATCTTTGTAGAATGCGTATACCTCTCGAAGTTGGGAGTTTTTAAGGCAAGACGGAGTCGGTATTATACAGGTCGTGCGGACGTCAGAAAAGAAAGGGTTAGTCGTTAGGAGGTCGTTAGCAGGTCAGGAACAGATAGAGACAGGACGTCGGCAGGGTTGGAATAGACTGGTCCGTTGTTGGTTGGGAGTAGTCAGGGAAAGTCTTTAGCACGGCGGCCTTGGTCGCGTATCTATAGACGGTTTTAAATTTAAGACTGCATTGGAGCGTGAATAAAGACGGCAACTGTCATTAGAAGGTCGGGAGCGGTCCCGTCCTCTCCAGACTAAAACCAGGTCGGCAATAGTCAGTAACTTTAAGGTCGTGAAAGGCGGGAACTTAAGACGGCTATAAGTGTGACATGCGATTTACTAAAGTTTTCTTCTTAATTTTGTCTTCCCAGAGAGTTACAACATGATCTACCAAAATACACTCGGTAGGCGTGTTGAGACCGGTAGCTACTTCACACCATGCGATGCCTATGACCCGCCTGTAGCTGTTACGATCTCTAGGAGTGAGATTGGTACAGGCGTCACCAAGATGGTTCCTTCCCCCAAGGTGGTCGAGCAGAAATGCTCCATTTACACCGGGGAGGGCGACCACCTCAACCTGGGAAGTTTCTCAGGGACCTGCGTCTCTGATCCCGCAACGTGTGGTTCGGAGAGCGTGACCTGGTCACTATGGCTCAAGATCAACTCGTCCACAGTCTTTACCGGTGCCGTTAGGTACTTTCTTTCAGTGGGAGGGCAAACCAGAAATGCGCGGGGTGTCTGCTTCTTGTACAAGAAGTCGACCAACAAATTCCAATTCGGAGCTCGGGGTGAATCATGGTCGTACGATCAGAAGCACGAGGCGAGCACATTCCCATTGGACACATGGTTCCATCTAGCCGCGGCTGTGGATCTCTCAAATTCCCAAGTCACCCTTTACGTTGACGGCAAGAAACTTGGCAATTACGAGGAAGGACTACCAGATATATCGCCGATTGATACATGCACAGATCTCATTTTGGGCAACGGAAACTGCCCGCCCTCATTGAATATAGCAGGTTCAGCAGCCTACGGCAATCTGATGGTATTTGACCATCTCCTTACCAATGAACAAATCGCCAACCTCTACGCCTGCGGGTCACTCGGTGAGCATGTTTTCAATATATGGAGTTGAGAATTAAAATGTAATTTGTTGAAGAAGTTTTCGTTTCTCAAGTTCTTCATTCGAATAGGGCCGAACAATGTGGTGATGAGATCCTTTTCAGAGTTGGACTGTTGACAGCTAAAATATGAGGCGCAAACTGTATTTTGGTCCTCAGACTATACCTTGGGAAATGCACGTCCTTTGTATTAATTTGTCAGCTGCACACGGGTAAAAATAAACTATGACAAATCATGTATTTACGTTTGGCCTAATACTGCCAAATGATGGGGAGGGGGTGTCCCATTTGAAATCTTGAATTGCATTCTAACACTAACAGTTGCCTTCTTCGCCGCCTCTTCTCCACCCTTAACCTAGTTCGAACCCAGCTCAGGCGCGGGATTGTTTTGTATACGAGCCTTGATCCAAGACGGGTTTAGGCCGGCATTTATGGGTAGAACACCCTGATATTTCCGGTCTCGCTCACTGCGAGACGGTCGCTGGTAGATATTTCAGGCCTTGCTCGTGACGTGTTTATCTGTCATCCGTTTTGAAGTCATTCGATGCGAACTTGTTAACAAAAAGGTGCACCCCACGCCGCTGATTTTACATTTAGTTCCTTTTTTATGCAAAAACTAAATTTGTTTTTCTATACCCGATGTACATCACTACAGATTGGGGCCTAAAAGTTCGCAGTCTCATCATTGATAACAAGTACACCGGAAGTCTTCGCTACGTTTGCACGGCAAGCGCCTCCACAGGACCGACAATTAGCTGGAGCGTGTACCACAAAGAGCGAGCGGCTTGGCGGGACCTAGGCGACAGTCTCACCGAGGAAGGCTTCGAGATTACCCCGACAAGTTTCTCGCCGTGCGTGGTGCAATCTGCCCTGGTCATCGATCAAACACATGGGTTCAACGCCGAGAACGACGTTGTCACCTGCACTGCAAACGCGGGCTCGATGAATGCGTCTCTATCTATCCGACAAGGTACGTAGGAATCTCTGTCTGTCTGGCTGTGTGTCTGTCCGTAATTCGATTATGTCCAGAACCGGCCCTGTATGAAGTTAAAGGGATCGTATACGTTTGGTAATTACTCAAAAAATTTATGGCAATAAAAACTTACTTGATACAGCAGCTTTGGATAGTATATTAAATGCATTTTAGAAACTTTTCACTTCAAAGTATTGCGGTTATGGAAAAAGATATCACTTTTTATCCCCCAAAATTTGAATACGAGAAGCGTTACTGCAGTGACGTATCTCAGATTGTGTATTCAAATGCAGATTATTCTTCCTGCGTGGACATAACCGCTCCAGATTTCCGGTAATATCTCAAAAATCGCTACCACCTTTTGAAATGAAATTTTTACAGGTTAGTTTTATGGTATATATCTATAACTATATAGGATTGAAACAAACAGTGGGTTCTAATTACCAAACGTATACGATCCCTTTAAATATATACAGCGCGATATGAGACCAAGGGACTTCCCCCTTAGTGCCTCATACATATATACTCTCTAGACTTTTGTTACCTAACGCACCCCCTCTAAAAACCTGAAAGAATTTCTGAGAAACCACAACATCCCGCAAGCACAATGACCACCACAGGAGAGGGGAAGAGGGGGGGGGAGGGGGGGGGGGAGGGTGGGGGGGGGGGGGGGGGGTTCTTTCCGTCTAATGTCTTGCTTCAAATGAAGTTGAAAGTCTCTAGGTGTGATGCTCAGAACCATAGAGCCGTACAGTGTGTAAACACAATTTAAACAAAATAATGGAATGCTACACGTAGAACTAATAGTTAGGAATTAAAAAATATACCTTTAAACTTTAAAATGAGACATCAAACGTCCAAATCTGATAATGTTTGACAGAGTTATGACTAATTTCACAAGAGACGTCAAATTGACCATGGGACCAAGTTTTCAACGAATGTACCATAAGTTATTTAAAGTGTCACAATGTCAACAATTAAAACAACATTTTTTATTATTTGCAGGCAGAGAAGCCACCATTGGTTTATTTCGTAACCTCGGAAACGCAGGTAAATTTTAACTTTTAATGTTGTTCATCCGAGAAAGATAAAACAAAATTGATACCTTTAAAATTTGATATCTTTACAAAACCTCAGTCTCCGCAAAAAAATGGTCTCTTTAAAACCAAAAACTGCAAAATTGTCAAAAAGAGTGAAATTAAGTTTTTCAGAGTGACAAACAACTATTCCAAAATCGTCACAGTCTGAGAAGGCCTAATAAAGAACAAAACCCCCCAAAACAAACAAACAAACAAACAAACACCTAATGAACAAACAAAACCAGAAAACACATTTTATAATGGTTCCTCTAAAGAATACAATGTTGTGGTTTTCACTCTTTTTACAGTAGTTTTCACTATGAGAACAAAAATGCATTTTTATTAGTGGTTTTATAAGACACACTATTTTGGGGAGTGAGGTTTTTCACCTTTTCTTATTTAGAGAGAATGAATTTCTATGTTTACGTCTGTTACAGGACTGTTCGTTGACAACACAGGACAAGACTACTACGAAAATTTCGACAAAATTGGAGAGGAAGTGAACAACGGCACATATCCGTTCATTTGCAAGAAAAGCCGTCGTTACCCCTGACTTTTAATGGGGTTTAACCCTGCGTCTAGCCGAGTGCTGCATTTGGGGCAGCAGGTTCCTAGACATTGATACTCTAGAAATGCCTACCCTGGTAAGGACCAAAAAGGGCTGTATTTGCCCTTGTAATGCTAATTTTGAGAAAGTCTCATAGGGCTGTGCACAAACCTATTTCTTACTTTAAAAAAATCACCTACCACAAGATGTAAAGTCCCAGTCCCACCGAAAGCCGGATACGCTACGGATCACCCCGGATGCACTACGGTTCATATCCGGGGTCATCCGGGAGTGGAACCGTAGTCAAACCGTGATGAACCGTAGCCAATCCGGGGCCATCCTTGGACATCCGTAGTACGTCCGGGAAGTCGAGCGTCACCCCAGATCAACATCTAGCATCCGGGGTGATCCGGGGCCACCCGGGAAGGGAGAGGGGGCGGCGGAGAACCGTAGTGAAACCGTAGTGAAACCGTAGTGCGACCGTGATGATCCGTAGTGTATCCGGGATAAACCGTAGCGTAACCGTAGTGTAACCGTGTTTATCCGGGATGAAACGGGAGTTGGTTCACACACGGTTCCACTACGGTTCCACTACGGATGACCCCGGATACACTACGGTTCACCACGGATTCACTACGGTGTCACCACGGATTCACTACGGTTTTTCCCGGATGAACCGGGATGAACCGTAGTGTATCCGGGGTCACCCGGGGTGAACCGTGGCACATCCGGGATGAACCGTGGCGCATCCGTAGTGAAACCGTGGCGGAACCGTAGTGAATCCGTGACCATCCGGGGTCATGAGGGAAAAACAGGATTGAACCGGGATGATCCGGGCCCATTCGTGGCGGAACCGTAGTCAAACCGTAGTAGAACCGTAGTATGACCGGGGAACATGTCACTTTTTTTCGATTGCCTTCCCGGTCCACCCCGGATGACCCCGGATCAAACGTCTGTTTCAACCGGGGCCAACCGGGGCCATTCGGGGCGATCCGGGGCGATCCGTAGCATATCCGGCTTCAGTGGGACTGGGACTTTAAGTATAATGTCAATGACCTAGCTCCACAATTAGGGTCGAGTTTATATGATTCTCCTTACAACTGTTCAACCCAATGTGAAAGGTTTGTTTACATTATGGGAGGGGGGGGGGGGGGGGAGTGTAAGCATACCTGCTGCCCCAAAGGTAGCAGATGGCGCATCCGTGTTGCTCAGTTTGAGGGTGCGGCGCAGGGTTGAAATGAACAGATAAGCAGGTCGGTACGCGATTTATTTCCCCAAACGACAACATAATGTGCGCTTTGAGATTTCCTTTAATAAAAACAAAGTCTAAAGTAAAACCAAATCCGCGGTTTCTCAATGTTCAGGGGCTGTATTAAAGGTAGGATACACCAATTGCAGATATCGAAAATATTGACTACCTATATAATTATTAGGTTATAGGCCTATCTTACTTATTTAAAAGTAAATAATGTTTTAGGTATCCAGCTAGTTATCCTGTAATTATTCCGAAAAGTATCACTGTTTTTGTAAGCTTATCGAATATCCAGTTTCTTGTCTGAACCGTTCGCCTTTTAGTCCAGGGAAAATAAGTTTTGACCTCACACAAATTGCAATAAAATATTTTTTACCACAGTGCACTTCTATAAGGTCCCTAGAATGACATACTAAAAAAATAAAAAAATGCAAGTGGTGGAAATATGACTAATTTGCATAAATCGTTAATCCCTGCCGCGTAATATATTTAGTCCTATATTTGGGTATATTATTATTTATTCATAAATCCAATCCAATCTGCATTTGTAAAGCGCCATCTATCTAGTTGCCTATTCCGAGGCGCTGCCAGGAACACCGGGGCAAAGCCCCTCCTCTTAGCGATAAGTGTTACTGGGTTCTTTTACGTGTATTACACAACACACGGGACCTCCAGCTTTACGTCCCATCCGAAGGACGAAGCAATAGTGGTTTAATTGCCTTGCTTAAGGACACACGTGTCGACGGCCGGGATTCGAACTCACGCTCTGTGGAACAGAAAACACACGCTCTTAACCACTCGGCCACGACACTCCACGAATAAATATACATGGGACAGTTTAGGCATTCCTATTTCATTCCTATCCGGTATTAAACGGATGATAAAGACATGGCTGGAAGTGTTTAAGACCAGCTGGCAACAAAGGTGGTCCCTGCACATGACGTAAATATGCTTCGTAAATATTGCCCCACGAGCATCACCATCGTCAACTTAAAACACTGGCACATGACACTTAGCAATAATTTGCCAATATTTATCGATAATTTGGTCTAAAAATTTGTGTAATTTGCCAATCAGTCGTGAGTAAGTGTCTGGCGCGGCGTGCTGTACGGTCACGCGATCGTGCATTACACGTCCCCAGGGCTTACTTTATTTCCAACCGTAGCTCGTCTCCAATAGTAAGAGCGGGTAGTTTTGGGCGCGTACAGCTCGACACCCTGGGAACGATGTTGTAGTCTGGTTCATAGTAAATACGCTTTTATGCATGTACATGCGTAGAGCGACAGAGGCGGAAACATGTCATTTGACAGCGGCCCGTGAACATGAATAGGGAAAAACACACAGAATGGCGAAACACCGAAATTTACTTACGACAATTTTCCTGGATTTTCGGGACTTTTTAGGCTGAATTTTAGAAAAAGGGTATTTATGAATGGGAATAAATGTGTGTTCGGTCGGTATTAATCACTCTGTTTAAGACCGCCTGGAGTCTGGGTGCTGATAATTACCCTCGCCTTCGGCTCGGGTAATTAGCAGCACCCAGACTCCAGGCGGTCTTAAACAGAATGATTAAAACCTCTCGAACACACATTTATTCCCTTATTTATTTTTTGATTTTGTTGTTGTTGTGATTTTACTTACATATCCTTACTTCAATAACATTTTCTAAAGCATATAAGTGACTGAATAATTATGTGAACATAGTAATTATCAAAAATGACAACTTCGTGAACCCACAAAATGTGCGCACATTACACTGTCTCCAGATACCATCATAAGTAGTCAGTATTGGTGAGCTTCAAATTCACCAAGTTGCTTACTATATTAAAACCTTATGGAAAATCATATGAACAATAATAAAATTGTGATACTTAGCCCAGCAAACCAAAACTGGGGGAAAATGGTGTGTCCATAAAATGGGCAAAAAAGTAGTTAAAGGGTTGCCTAACATGGGAGACGTGAACAAGTTCAAGAAAACCCCCAAGATACATTTTAACGTAGATATGATTTTTGTAAGCAACAAAAATCTTTTATTTAGGGGGTTTTCTTGAACTTGTTCAAGTCTCTCACCTTAGGCAACCCTTCACCTATCTTTTAGCCCAATTGATGGACACACCATTTTCCCCCAGTTTTTGTTTGCTGGGCTAAATATCACAATGTTATCATTGTTCATATGATTTTCAATAAGGTTTTAATATGATAACTGTGCCAGTAAGCAACTTGGTGTTGAAGCTCACCAATACTGACTACTTGGTGATATCAGGCGACAGTTGTAATGTGCGCACATTTATGGGTTTACGAAGTTGTCATTTTGGATAATTACTATGTTCACATAATTATTCAGTCACTAGCTTTAGAAAATGTTATTGAAGTAAGGATATGTAAGTAGATTCACCAAAATAAACTTTTCAAAAAAGAAAATAATAATAATATACCCAAATATAAGTATAAATATATTACGTGGCAGGGATTAACGATTTATGCAAATTAGTCATATTTCCACCACTTGGATTTTTTTACTAGTATGTCATTCTAGGGAACTTATAAAAGTGCGCTGTGGTGGAAAATATTCTATTGCAATTTGTGTGAGGTCAACAAAACAAAATTAGGTATTTTCTCTGGACTATTTGTAAATAATGACGTCAGGAAGCGCTCCCTGTGAGGTCACAAATTCGCGTTGGCTTTCGCCCCGACTAACTAAGAACTGGGATGACTGCGACACCGGACCGCTCAGGTTAACGAGTTATTTAAAAAAGATTGAAGTTTAAATATATAAGTTATTGAATATGTGCAAAATGTTTAGATGTAAATTCATAAATACCCGGGACAGTTTAGGCATTCCTATTGGTCGAGAGCCTGTCACGTGGCCGGTATTAAACGGACGATAAAGACATGGCTGGAAGTGTTTAAAACCAGCTGGCAACAAAACCCTTCCACGCGATGTCGCATTATACCCGTCCCCAGGGCTCACTTTATATCCAACCGTACCTCGTCTCCAATAGTAAGAGCGGGTAGTGTTGGGCGCGTACAGCTCGACAACCTGGGAACGAGGTTGCCAATGGCAGTAATAGTCTGGTTCATAGTAAATACGCTTTATTGCATGTATTGTGTAGAGAGGGACAGAGGCGGAAACATGTCATTTGCAGGCCCGTACGCAGGATTTGTTTATGGGGGGGGGGGGGGGGGGGGGGGGAGGGGGGTGCGAATTTGTACTGTTGGGACCAAAATTTGTCGTGTGCCAGTACCGTTATTTCTACATCAAAATACAATTATTTACCCTGGAAAATGTGGACCTTTTGGTAATTTGGGGGGCGAATTTGTACAGATGGGAGCAAAAATTTAACCAAAATTTGTCGTGTGCCAGTACCGTTATTTTATTTTTTTAAATATTTTTTATAATTTTTTTTTTGGGGGGAAGGGGTGCGTACGCACCTGTCGCACCCCCCCCCCCCCCCTCCTGCGTACGGGTCTGACTTGACACACACACAGAATAGCGAAACACCGAAACTTACTTGCTACAATTTGCCTAGATCTTCGGGTCTTTTGGGGTATTTATGAATGGGAATAAATGTGTGTTCGATAGGTTTTAATCACTCTGTTTAATACCGCTTGGAGTCTGGGTGCTTATAATTACCCTCGCCTTCGGCTCGGGTAATTATCAGCACCCAGACTGCAAGCGGTATTAAACAGAGTGATTAAAACCTCTCGAACACATTTTATTCCCTTATTAGTGTACAAATTAACTTCTAATTATAAACTGCATGAAAACAATTTTTAGAGCCAGGACGCCCAAGCTCTTCTGTATATATCTAAAGCCGTGTTCGCACTGGATAAACATTTTGGGTAACTTTACCATGACGTCGGATAACATTCCGATGGGTTAATCTTCCCAACGTCCGCACTTGGATTTAATTGACGCGGGTAGAATTGCCGAGACCATGGGTAAACTAACCGAGCTGGCTCCAAAACAATAAAGAGGGCGCCCTGTGTGACCTATGACCGCGACTTGACGGCCGGATCGTCTGTTCCCGATCCCGACGCCATCGCCAGCTCTCAACATTCGACCGGGTGATGGAAGATTTAACCGAGACGTCGCGTCCGCACTGGATTTTCTGGCTCGGTTAAACCGACCTGGTCAATCTTCCTGGGCACCTTTGGCTCGGTTAAACTACCCACGCGGCGTGGGTAAGTTACCTGTGAGGAAAGTTACCCAGGCTGTTCGCACTGGACTTGAAATGGGTAAGTTACCCATTGGCTCGGTTAGTTTGCCCAAATTAAGTCCAGTGCGAACAGGGCTTAAGTCGCGTATAGAGTACGGTGTAGTAATACATATCTTAATTTGGACCCCGTTTAGGGTCATATTTAATACCGAGTTTAAATGCAACAATTACAACACTGCTATGTTAAAAATTGTATCCAGCATTCTATATGAGCTTTTCGAAACCTTTGCTTCTGCTTCGGCTTTGGACTCGGCTTCGGCTTCGCCTCCGAATTTTAAATCACTGAGAAGCAAATAGAAATAAAAGCAAGTAGAAACAGTTTAACATTTGAGTTCTCATCAATCGATTAAATGTTTCTGAAGCACAACAGGCATCAGAATGTGGCTGGAGATCTCGCACCTAGGAATTTAAAATCGCCTTAAGCCAAAGACAAAACGAAGCCAGGGATTCGAAAAGGCCGCTAGGGTACCCACGTGCGACGCCAGTTGTTATTGTAACGAGCGGCACCCGCTTGTTCAGCCGGGTGGCAATAATTTTTTCTGCAGGTACGTTGGTACATTAGCCAATCAGAACACAGATGGTGTTGACGTTATCGATGATGTTAGAGTCATCTGGGACAACCCTAACCCCTAACCCCTAACCCCTAACCCTAACCCTAACCCCTTACCCATGTCAGAGCCCAGACAACTTGAGCATTATCGATGACGTCAACCGATCTGTGTTCTGATTGGCTAATAAAATGTACACTATGTACCAACCTACCTGCAGAAAAAAAATTATCGCGGCCGGCGAGAAACCTTGACGGTGTCTCGTTGACGTAGTGGGTGCTCTTGGCGTTTTGCAAGAACATATCGGTATTTATACTCTGCTGTTTACAGTCTTTGTGAATTTCAAAATCATTCAAAAATAGTAGTCGTCTTTCAATTTTGGATGCCTCTTGTAGATTTGTGCTGGCCTTCTCAAAACGCTCTGCAGCCCGCTCGGCTCTCACTGTATTAAATAGCGTGTCGCACTGTTGAAGGTACACGAAGTGCTGGTTAATCCATTCGAACCTTTGTTGTCGTTTTTTCGCCACCAATGAATGACTCGTGTTTCTGCTCAAATCTCGACCACTCGAAGCAGTAATGTTTTGCTGTGGAATATTGTTATGGATGTGAAATACTTCTCATGTACAACCCAAAGAGTGCAAACAACACACACTGCAAATTGCTGGCTGTCGGAGCCTACCATGTGTGACTAAGGCCGTGTCCGAAACGGGTGTCTAGAGCTACGGTCTACGTCTACAGCTACAGCTACGTCTACGTAGGGGCTAAGGCAAATGGAATTCGGACGTGGCTACGGTAGAGCCTACGGCTAGTTATTGCGCCCCCAAGCGATGCTTGAATTAGTGTTTGCAAAATTAGGATGTAAGAATTTACAACAATTATCGTCTGCTAGATCAAGTTACGCAATGTTTGTTTACAGCCAGTCAAAATATGATATTGACGTATTTGTCGATCTGTTAGTTTCAATTCAATGCACTAAAATTGCAAAATAAACGAAAATTTGCTCCAAAATTAACGTTAGTGCTGCCGCCATTTTGTTTTGCCTGAGCTAGACAACTTCTTTTACGGCTAGATTTTTGTGACGTTGTAGCCGTAGCTGTAGCTCTAGACGGCATTTCGGACAGTGCTACAAAATTGCCGACGCAGACAATAGCCGTAGCTGTAGCTCTAGACACCCGTTTCGGACACGGCCTTAGCCTCCCGTCAAGGCCTTCGTGGCTGCGATCACAAGCGACTGGAACGGAAGACCACGCGCGCGAGTCGAGTGTGGCGAAGCCACGAGGTCTTTTTAGCTGTTTCGGCAGCTGTTTCAGACTTTTTCCCATAGGATTTGTACACGTTTGTTCTGGCATAGCACTTTGACACTTTGGTAAATCTGATCGACTTGAAACTTGGCATATATTTAGACAACCACCCAAGGACGGTCCTAGAAGAAATTCGTCGCGATTACGTCATTCAAGGTCACGTGACTTCGCGTTAAAGGTTAAATTTTCCCCATAGGTTTTGTACACGTTTTTCTTCAGACTATTGATTTTGACACTTTGGTAAATCCGACCGACTTGAAACTTGGCATACACTTAGAACACCAGCCCCAGATGTTTCTGAAAGAAATTCGGCGCGATTGCGTCATTCAAGGTCACGTGACGTGACGTTAAAGGTCCAATTTTTTTCCCCATAGGGTTTGTACACGTTTTTCTTTAGACTATTGACTTTGACACTTTCGTAAATTTGATCGACTTCAGACTTAGCGCATACCTCGACCACCATCCCCAGGAAGGCCAAGGGAAAAATCGTAATAATGACGTCATCGTGGGTCATGTGAGGTCACATTAAAGGTTCAGTTTTAAGGACCCTCTATCTCTAGAAGTACATGTTCGATTGGGGTCAAACTTGGTATGCAAGTATTCCAGGATGTGTTACAGACGAAAATTAAGATGACATCATGATGACATAATCGGGTATCATGTGACGTCACATTAAAGGTTCAATTTTCCCCATAGGATTTGTACACGTTTTTTTCAACCAATTTATCTTTGGCACTAAATTCGATCGACTTTAGACTTGGCACACACTTAGACCACCACACAAATATTGAAAGGCATTTTAGACATGCGAAACAGCTCTGTGTTTGTCCACAAACACATTTCTAGTTCAACTTGTTTGCGTTTTTTTTTGATGAATTATTCATGGTATGAAACGTGCATTATTCATAACTTGTATGCAAACAAGTAAAGTGCTAAACGATTAACCAATCATAAATTGTTAATGTTATGCTGACCCGCTGACTCCTGTCGCTTCTGATTGGTTTGGACTTTTTAGAAAAATCGAGATTATAAATAAACACATAAGAAACCGCGAACAAGTTGGAAAAGGCCACTCGCGTGCGTGGTCTCCCGTTCCAGTCGCTTGGGATCGCGGCTCTACGAAGCTATCCAAGCCACGAAGGCCTTGACAAAAGGCTATGTGTGACTGGGCTCCTGTTTAGATTTGTGTCAGATTTGGTCAGCTGATAGCAAAAACAAACTGTTTATTTAACGCATTATTATCTGTCAGAAATTATTATTCCTCCCGTGTTCTCAGACTGTTTTCAGAAGCAACACTTCCGAGGCACATATCGCGTATTACAACACCTTACCGACACATTTACTTAGGTATTTCTGTCCCCTCCAGGTAATTCTGTCCCCCTGCCCAACGTTAAACGTGTCCCCCTGTTGAATTTGTCCCGTGCAACGTCACAAGTCTAGCAACCACCAGACGCAACAACCAGCCGTCCACTGTAGTACAGGTTCCCCCTTCCAAACTCTTTCTTTCTTTCTTTCGTATACTGCATACACTCGTTTGATGACATCAGTGGGAACAGGGTGGACCGCGTGAAGGTTGTCATCTCCCACCCCCCTTCCAAACTGAATGACTTGGCTTTTCTCCTCAGGGCCCCTTTTTTGGTTTTCATCCAGGCCTGGGGGGGGGGGGGGGGGGGGGGGGGTGTTGTCCTGAAGACAGGAACTCTATAAGTCGCTGCACCTCCTCTACAAAGTCGGCCATTATGACAACATGCGCTATGCGTACCCATACGTACCACCAGGTTGAGAATAGAATTTGTACGCGTGCAAGAAGTCTGAAAATACTGATTACTGCCATTTTCCCTTTCTCGCAGAAACGTAGATCGGTTGATTTAATTAATAACGTTTTTGTTTTGATAAATCGATGAAGGGAAGAGAAGTCCAAATAATAAATACCCTGTGGGCTTAATTCATTGAAATAACATCAACATAACCACTTATGTGTGAAACAATTGGGGGGACAAAATTACCTAGAGAGGGGACAGAATAAACTGGAGGGGGACAGAATTAACGGCTCCAGGGGGACACTTTTACCTAGGTAATTCTGTCCCCCCGGACATTTTTACCGGGGGACAGAATTACTGTCCACACCGGCAGAGCAACCAAAGTACTATACTATTAGCATGCCAAAGTATACTCAAGGGCGCGGTATTTGTGTGCAAATGTATGCTAATGTGCGCGTTGAGCGTTGCGCGTATTGTTGCAAAGAGCCTGCAGTGCTACAGAGCTGGATTCAAACATGTTGTGAAGGAAGGGGTGGTTTAGAAAAGATCAAAGACATTTTCCACCAATTTGTTATTGAAATCGAAGTTCATTTTAACTATATTTAGATAATTTTAAAATATTAAAACCAAGCAGAATCTGTGGGTGAGGTGTTATAAAACAAATATTGAATGCTAATTATCTCGTGGTGTAGTAAAACTAGCCTCTTTCGGTGATTCATGGACCATTGGATTCATGGACCGATAAAATATTATGTCAACGATGGCGGTGTTCGTAAACACTTGCGAGCTAGCCGTATGACCTTTCACCGCTAGCTCAAATTTGCAGTATCCACGCAACGATCGACCAATAAGAAAACGACTATAAAGGTCAGCTTAATCTATTAGCATAATGAGCACCGCGTTGTACATACGGACGGGTAACGATGAACGCCTTGACCAAGGCTACCGTCCTCCCGACGTTTTTCCATAGAGTCGTGCATTTTGTCAACCACTTCCGCCCACGATACTTAGTCAGGCGCCGTCGAAATTACGGTACCACGTTGATTTCCATAGGCGCTGTCCGCCTATAGGTTATTTACACTGACCTCTACACATGGACAGATCAGTTGTTTCACACTTGAAGTCGGCGCGAACTGGAAGTGCAACATGGCGGACCCACGACATCACTCTGTGAGCCAATGAAATGTCCAGGTACGTATGACGTAATGTTTATAAATAAAAAATGTAAAGAGTAAATCCACTGACCTCTACACCTGGACATTTCATTGGCTCACAGAAGTGACGTCTTGGGTCCGCCATGTTGCACTTCCAGTTCGCGCCGACTTCAAGCGTTAGCACAGCAGGGGTGCGTTCCACTCCAGCGAACGTTGCCAACGTTCGCCAACGTTAGCGTTGTTCGCTTGAGTGGAACGCAATGTGCGCCAATTATGTTGGCCAACGTTAGCGAAAACGGCGAACGACATTCCGAGCTGTTCGCTGTTAGCCAGTGACGTATTTTAAAGATGGCGAAGAGAATTATCAGACGGCAGTGTTCTTTTCACGGTTTTAATTTACGTTTCATACTTTTCGTTATAAATGGTGGATTGTTTTGAGCAGTTACAGGGATCTTTTAAAGAAAAATAATGAGTTTGGACAAAAGCAGCCAACCAAACGATGTCACTGTCACTGGGCGCCGCCATTTTAAAAACTACGTTTTTAAAATATCGTTTCACTTCAACGAACGCAAACTTAAAACGTAGACGAACGTTCGCGCAAACAGTTCGCGTAAGTGGAACGCAGCCCAGAATATGGACAATGGTCCGTCCTGGGCCCAATTTCTTGGCTCTGCTTACCGTTAGCGAAAAATCCCTGCTTACTATAGCAGAATATTTGGTGCTTACGGTAAACGTATTTCACGCGTTAGCAAGGAATTTTGGTCTCTGAGCATGCGTACATCCCGCAACTAAGGATTCTGTGCTTACCGGGTGAGCAAATAATTTTTCTGCTAGCGCGGTTAGCGGAAAATGGTGACCGTAAGCGAGGAATTCAATGGTTAACAGAGCCATGAAATTGGGCCCAGGTGTAGAGGTCAGTGTTTATTTATGTCTATGAGTTTAACGGGCTCTTGAATTGTCGCCCTCAAACCCTGCGGACATTCGCAGCAATCATTAAACAAGTTGGCCAATACATGATATGAACGTCCACCCCTGGTAAAATGACAATTTCTACCACTATACTTGATTTTATTGGCGTTTATTTAGCTTTTCAGTCTTTTTTGTTTCTTATTCTGTATAATATACAATAACAAAGCTTTATTTCACGTTCTGTACGTTAATTTCTACAATTTTTCCGATTAATTTTATTTTTTTCGTGGGAAGATAAACATTTGTGAGAACACCTATCCAAGCGAATGGACCAATAGAAATGCGCGTTGGGGTCGAAGTTGGTTCGCATGCCTTAGGCTGTTTTTTACGATGTGCCACGGTCTATAGTTTTATATCATTGATAATTGCTATAGGCCTATACACAAATGTCATGTATTTATTTGGCACTTGTTAGGAAGCTGTCAAGTGTGACTTCGGTTGCTGTGTGCCATTCCACCTAAAATATGCACAACACATGCACCCGATGTACACAGCAGCTGTGAATGACAAAACCGGCGGTAGTTACTTTTTCTGGTATCTGGCGAATGTGAATTAAGGTATAGGCCATATGCATAATCCCATCCACACGGAATGCAATGTTTTGCCTCGAATCGTAATGTTCTGATCGCCATATTTTATGACCACCATGTCGGGATTAGGCCATTGTCACGTCAACTTGCCTTTACTCGTGTACAAAGTGTTAAACTTTACCATCTGGGGTTCAATCGGCTGCTTCGTGTCCTATGTCCCGCTCTACTTCAAGCAGATCGGGTTATCTCCAAGCGAAATCGGCCTGTCCAGTTCCCTCCGACCCGTGGTCGCGTTCCTACTAGTGCCGCTTATCGCCGCGGTAGCGGACCGGTTCCGCTGCCGTAAGGCGGTCCTGGTTGGCAGTCTCCTACTGACTGCTGTTGTTCTGGCGTCACTTGCGGTGTTGCCGCGAGCATCCCAGGTCCCCTGTGATGTGATGGAGGACCAGATATGGAAGATTCTTCACCTCAATATCAGCCTCCCTTACCAAGAAGGTCAATCTTACTACTCCCCAGAGGACCGTTATATCATATCAACGCCACCTTCGGTTTTGAAACGCAACATCGACAGGGAAGGTATTCCCCTCCCCCTGGCTTCCTCGCTCTCGTCCAAGGCCCAGCAGACTTCGAGAAAAGACAACACCTTGTTTGAGTCCGGCCAGATTCCCCGGGCAACCGAAGAGATCCTTCTGGCCAATCAAGGCTGGCTATACGACCAAGCGGAACTCCGAGTGTTATTGGTGGCGATTCTGATCATCATCAGCTTCGTTGAGTTGGTTCTGTTTAGTTCCGTTTGCCAGTCGGATAACGCCACGCTGGACGCCCTACGACGGGAAAAAGGAAACGTGGATCTGTACGGATGGAACCGGGGATTTGGCACTCTAGGCTGGGGAGCTTGGTAAGAAACTAAATCCAAACAATTTGGGACTCTCGATCCCAAACTAAAAACATGCAATAATAAGAAAACAGACTGGCACATAACACGTACATTATAATACTGCACCAATCAACTGTGCCATAAAAACAACAACAGACCTCATACATAGTCGCACAGAACCTCTTGTTAATTAAAGCTCTCTAGCTTTTAGTCGAGGTCTGGCGGCCTTTTGATTATTTTCTCAAAGATCAGGACAACATGCTTGCTTCTTGTACAATCCTCGTGGTTTATTTCAGTTCTCTCGCTACCGGATTCCTACTCAACTCCACCCGAACGGTGGAAGTCAGTTGCGGCATTGCACACACCATCACCTCCTACTGGACTTCGTTCGTATCGGCTATTGGCGTCAGTGCCATTGTGTTGGTCTTTGTTGTCTACACAAAGTTTTCGGTAAGATTGTTTTTAAAGTTGCTCTATTATCTCTTTATAGCTCCATGATTATACCAGTGCTTTACAGCATATTTGATTTTTTTCTCCGAGGAATTGTTCAATTTTGGATTGCTTTTGCACACCTTTTCCGATTCCGAACGGATCATAGAGCCGTCAGACGATTATACGTTCGGAGGGTGTACGCTGACCAATTTGACCGATCTGACCGGAGGACCGCAAGACATCAAATATTATAAAACGCCATTACTACCGTTAGTGGCTTAGGTCAAATTACAATGTAGCTTTGTCGTTTTCATTCTTCTGGTCGACAATTTCATCATTCAATGTAGCAAATTCATCATCATGTTCCATGTTGTTAATGCTTCCGTCACACCAAACTAGTTCTCAAAACGTCCTGTCCCGTCCTAAAAATATTGTAAAACGGGCTGTGCTTTGGGTAGAACGTGTAACTTTGGCACAATAATGTCATAAATACGATGCTACTTTGTTCAGAAACAGTCCTCAATATGTCCATCTCGTCTTTAACCCTTCCGCAGTAGTTGGTATCCAGTTCAGATCGGGTAAAATTGTCTGTTCACCTCGTGTGGACAACGTTTCCAAGCAGTCCAAGCCCGTCCGTAGTCGGTTTAAACCCGTTCTGAACTTGATCTACCTCGTTCCTAATACGTCCGAACCCATGCTAACTATTTCTTATAACAAGACCACTTCGTTCCTAGACAGTTTACCTCGTTCTCGCCACGTCCTCGTCTCGTCCCTAGTGAGTTCTGAACGTAATTGCAATCGCGTCCTGGCCCGACGGCTATAAATACCCAGCGCGTTTTTGCCAGTTGCTTCAACCTGTGCAGATCAACACTTCGAAGATTTCCGACATCGAAACTTACGAGCATCATGCCTCCAAAGAGGAGTAGATCGGGAATACAGGCCGTGGGAAAGCAGCCAGTACTACTACCCGAAGATCCCGAAGCCCCGTCCCTAGTGGTAGGATCGAAGTACGGCAATTCAGTTTGTAGTACGTCCGTCTCGTTTTAAGTACGTTGTCACTCCGTCTAATTGCAGAACGGGATGGCCGCCAGAAAATGTTAAGCAGGCTCAAAGTTCTGGAGCACCCTTCCCGTCTGAGCCCGTCCATTAAGTTCGTAAACAGTTGCTACTACGCCCACTCCGTTCACGCACAGTTTAAGCCCGTTCAGCAACATTTTCAAGAACGTAGTGAGAACTAGTTTGGTGTGGTGGAGGCATTAGCACCGCACATCCATTTGGCATTTCACTCCTCCGTTCGGTAATTTCGCCATTCCATGCAGTAGATTCTAAGCAAACAGCGTGACACTTTAGAATAATTTTTGTTTGGGTCTAAGAAAAAAAGTCCTTTATTTAATTTGTTTTAAATATGAATATTGATGAGCACAGTAACACTATCATGCCGAAAATGTCATTTTTTACTCGTATAAAATGTATAAAGCCCTGTGAATGTACAGAACATTAACTTGTTGAAATCATGAGATGTGGTAACAGCGTGATAACGCGGACAATTAATGAAAAACTGAATTAATAAAATTAAATGAAGACTAAATTAATAACTTACATAATATTGTCAATTTTTGGAACCTATACTTAAACACAAAACTCACTAAAACACTTGCATTTTGCATGTTGACCCCTGGACGCCAGGGAGCGGCTATGACCGCAGCCGCTTATCCGCCTGGAATGCTGTTGGCAGCTGTACTACGCCGTAGAACACGGCCTGTGTGACAGCTACCCGCTCAGGGCTGTTGTGCAGGTGCTGGACAGAAACTGTTGTGCAGTCATATGCACATAATTCGGTACTGTAAGGGAATAATACCGGGGTCAAGGAGAAGTCCCATCACGGTGACGATCATGTATCAATCATGATCTCTAGTTCTGTTTCATCGACAGTACGAGGGTAATAAGAGGGACGGAGCGGCATCGTCATCGGGGGCGGCGTCGTCATTGAGGGCGGTGCTGTTCAGCTGGCATTATGGCTCTGTCTTGATCATGATGCTATTTCTTGGGATCTGCAATGGATGCATTTGGGGTTTCCTCTTTTGGCATTTGGAAAATCTGGGTAAGTTCAATTTAGGGTGACCGAACGGGCGTGTGTTGGGCACGGGTGAGTTAGTCTTGCATACGCACTGTGGACCTCCGAACAATATAGGTCCACACGATGCGGGAAGAGGTTACGGTTTGTGGATTTGCCCAGGTCCACAATCCGTTTTTCAGTTTCCGAAAAAGAGCGCTAGAGGAAAAACGGGTTAGGGTTATATATAGAAAAGATAGAAGGAACAGCTAAGAGGCCCAGAATCAAAATTTGAGGGTAAATTTGTTTGGGGGAAGCGAGAAAAATTAGTATTTAGTCAATTTTTTTTTAACTACACGAAGACAATACAAAGGAATGTCCACAGTACGTAAGGTAAAGCTGTGGGTCTTAGGAGTGTTACTTGTTTCCATCAGGCGTGAGATTGCAGGAAATGACAAATCCACGAAATAATCGGTAGGCGATCTGATGAGGGTCACCGATCGAGTGCCCTATAGGCTAGGCCTAGAGAAAGGTACATGGTGATGTTCCCTAACGTGGCGCACTTCAACGTCATGCAGTGTTGCCAAACTTCTTGGTTGACAAACTTCCGATTGCTATTTAACGAGATTATACGTTCTTTGCTTTTGTTGTAATTTTCAGAAATATATGGATTTCGGGGGTTATGTATACAGCAAATCATATTACACTGACTTGTTTGATGGTTTGTATTCGTAGATGCTGAAAAGCCAAGAGAAACATTTGGGAAATGCAACGGTCAGGAAACTAGTCTAGCTGGCTTGTACCTATTGATTGTCCATATCGATTGCTAAGAAAATGAGGACTAACTATGGTGAATTGGGGGTAGTATTTCAAAGAAGCCATTTTCTGTTCACCGCATGGTCGGCCGACCAGCGTTTGAGATTGATCTACAAATACTACTTTTCTTGAAAATGACGGCACACCAGATGCCATAATTTCCGAGGATTCTTTAGACTGCCATTCGCCTACAGTCCATGCAGCAAGGTATTTCATAATAATTCAGTAGTTTTGTTTTTGATGTTTGCAAATGGTGTATAGGCCTATTTCCTTTAACCTCTAAACAATTTCGGTGTCGTGAAATTTAGTCCGAAATTGACAATCGCCTGTGTCCAGAAATTGGGCACAAAATCGGTCTAGTGTTCCCTGACGTGGCGCACTTGAATAAATCTCTAACAATTCCAAGTTAATATTTAAGAAGTTTTCGGATAAACCATTATACCTTCTTAACTAGAGGTTTGTCAGAAAATTATTTTCTTATTTTGGGGTTCAATTTTTAAGAGTTAACTGTGCACTTAAAAATACAAAATCGGAAGACTGAAATAAATGTCTTCTTAGTATTAAACCGACATAACGAATCAAAATAGGTTAATGCCAATTGATCCCTAATCACCTTGATCTATTTCGTTGTGTTACTTGGGTTATGAAACATAAAATCATTTGGAGACCATTTTCAAGGAAATCGGAACAATTTTACATTTTATTATTATAATTATTTCTTTCTAATAATGAAACCAAGGACCCCTCAAAAGCGCTCCAGGCACTGTAGCTCGTAAGCCTAAAGAAACCTGTAGAGAGAAGACAATGAGAAGAAGGTACAATTTTAGAGGTGGGAGGAAAACCCCAGAAGAATATTCTGGGGAAAACCAACAGAGTCGGGCAGAGACTGAAAACCCAATCCACATATTGGCCCAGGCAAGGTTCGAACCCGGGTCATAGCGGTGAAAGGCATGGAAAGAACGCCAACCTGACTCCCCTTTATTGGTAATATTACTAATAACTCTAACGTTACTCATAGATAGGGCCAACTAGGCTTATACATGTTTGAACCTCTATGACAAGAAGAATGCATTGGTATGTTTTTAACACAATTTGAGCATTTGTACATCCACAATATGGGTCGTATGAATACAAACTAGCATTTGGTTTTACTATCAATTGTTAAGCTTTTACTAGCATCTGTATGAATAAAAATGAAGCCAAAGGTTTTACTGTAAAGCATATGCTAAAGACTAAAAGTATTTACTTTTTAATTTCCAGCATTTGCTAGAATATTAGTATTTGCTCCATTTGGTATGAATAAAAATGAGTAAAGGCTTCAGATTTGCAGTATTTACTCGCTACCTTGAAAAAAGAGAAGCAATTACTAATACGAAAAATAGGAGCTTCCGTATGTGTGGTTTGGCAGGAAAAGGTATGAACATAGAAGATGGAGTGTCTAGGATTAAAATATAAGCAGTTGTACTGAATTTGGGGAAGGAAATGAAACCCGCAGATGGCCGATAATTTCTTGCAATATTCTTGAGACAGAAAAGGGCATCATGACTGCGAAGTAGCAACTTGAGGTTCCGATTGTATTCAAACACTACTGTCAGCGTAATTGTGTGCATGTACATGTACGTGTGTGTATGTACACACAATAGAGACATTATTGTTATAAACCATTCGGCTGTGCAATCAATTGCAAGTAGAAAGCATTTACTGCTATTTCAGCAAGTAAATGCTGAACAGTAAAACTTTATTTTATTCATACGAATTGAAGCATTTGCTTTTCCTTAATGCTTTCACTTCGAAAAAAATACTTTTACTTGTTGCTTGTACTTCGTAGCATTTGCTAGTTTTTATTCATACGACCCAATCTTCCGATTTCCAGTTTCATTTGCATCGGTTTTCTTCATGTTGGCTAATGTCTTTGATATTTGTTTCTCGTCCATTGTTTTACCCAAGTTGTTAACAATGGTGACTTTGGCCTTCTGAAATGCGCTTGTCCTTATCTCCTTAATATGCCAGGCAATTGGCTCTAATTACCAATAAGGACTGGATGGCCCTTGATGATGGACACTAATACAACAGCGAGTGTTTGCTCACTAATGGTCTCACTGTTGTCAGATTCAAAGGTAGCCACGTTTGCAAACCAAATCGTGAAGTTACAACAGCATGTATAGGCCTATAAACACTCCTAGACTCATTAAGTAAATGCTATTGTTATGCAAGTAAGCATTTGCTAGAAGTGGCAAGCAACAGGTGTTAGTCAAAGCAAAAGGTTATGAATATTTGTTTTTTATCAATTACTCGACCTAGACCTTTTACTTGTTGAGCAATTGCTTTTGCTTAAACCTTTAGCTATAGCAATTGCTACGTTTTATGAATGGGCTACTAGCTATAAATAATATTAACAAAGTGCATGGGAACCTCGCCTTCCTTATTGACCAATACAGAGTTGCTGGTACTATAAACACTCGGTAAAAATATTCTGTCAGGCTTTCTGTCGCTTGAATAGCAGATGAGATATAGGGTCGTATATATGAATAAAAACTAGCAAATGCTATGAAGTACAAGCAAACAGTAAAAGCATTTACTTCGGAGTAAATGCATTAAGGAAAAGCAAATACTTCAATTCGTATGAATACAATAAAGTTTTACTATTTATCACTTACCGAATGAAATAGTAGTTAATGCTTCTAACTTGCAGTCGATTGCACATCCGAATGGTTTATAACATACAAGAGTCTCTATTGTATGTACGTACAGCCACACACACATCAATTCACGGACGTTGAGGGGTGTGTTTAAATGAAATCGGAAACTCAAGTTGATGCTTCGCAGTTAGGCTGTCGCTTTCCATCCCCAGAATGTTGCAAGAAATGATCGGCCATCTACGTCTCATTTCTTTCCCCAAACCCAGTACAACTGTTTGTATTGTTATCCTAGACACTCCATTTTCCATTTTCATACCTATAAAAAAATATATAGGTATAGAATAACACGCAATGGCAGCAATTTTGAGAAATTATGAAATTGCTTGTTATTCTACCTATATTTTTTTTCAAAGAACGAATCTGTGATGGCATTGTATAGCTAAATATCTTTCTCATATAGCAAACTATGGTTGTGTACTAAATTCCATGCTTTTATCATTTGAACAATAATTGTTCACCCGTCTGTCTGACTATAATATCAAGACGTCTAGGTGCTAAAGATTTAATCGTGCTTTACAATTAAACGACTGTGCACGTTGTTTTGTTCTCCCACTGTTCTCTCAGCAAGTGTAGTATCCACTGAGCTGAAACTTCAACAGGTTGGGTTTTGGACATTCTTCTTTTGATTAAGTCTGGTGTTATTATAATGCACAAAAAGCAAATGATCCTATCATGTCTTCAAGGTAGTTTACATCATTTGCAAACATTAAAATCAAAACTATACTGAATTATTATGAAATACCTTACCTGACAACAGTCTCTCGAGCATCCTGTGAAATCACGGCACCTGATTTGATGTGGTTTTAAACAAAAAGTGGAATTTTGCCGGCCGGCAATCATTGTACAAATTTGACTATTTTCAAACATTGCCTCAAAATTGTTTGAATATGTCACCACTGCAGATTTCAACAAATTACCATAACTGAAGCCTGATAGCAGAAAGTTAAATCTTGTTAATTAAGCACCATTTCTTTTCTTCAAATTTTCAACTTCTACTGACTGCCCAGACTGCAAGAACAGCACTTTTTTTCTTGGTTTTTCCAGTTTCTATGAACACAAACCTTTAAACAGGGCAGCATCACAATGTTTACTATAACTTTAAACTACAAACTCCCTAACCCAGCTATTTTCGAAAATTACAGCAAAAGCAAATGTGACCCAGCACGAGTAAATGAGACACTTTGAGGCAAAAATGAAAATTGAGATTTTGATTTCATAATTTAAAGCTTGTTTAGCTTTAAATGATGAAATCAAAATCTCAAATTTCATTTTTGCCTCAAAGTGTCTCATTTACTCGTGCTGGGTCACAAATGGTGTATAGGCCCCCTACTACCTTCAAATGATTTGCTGAATACATTCAAACTATGATTTGCGATTATTTATTTGTTGTTATTCAGGTGCTACGCAAAGTCTGTTGGGCGTTCTCGTGGCCGTACAGTGCATTTTTGAGTTCGGTTCTGGGTTCCTGAGTGGTTGGGCCATCCTCAAATTTGGCCACGTGGCGCTGTTGGCTCTGGGGTTATTTCTCTACATCGTCCGATTTTGTCTTTACTATCTGATCAAAGTACCCTGGATAATGATATTCGTCGAGCCGGTGCAAGGTAAATTAAGATGCAATTAAGGCAATCGTTAAAAAAATATTCGACTATTTTCACACTGCCCCCAATTTAATACATTTAGTTTGTCTACATCTTATTTACAGTACACAAATCCGTGAAAGGGGTGCAAACCAGCTATGTCTTAACTAGTGGTTTCTATAGTCATAATAATTCCCTGACGTCTATAAATTGCTCTGTTTTGCCTGAAGGAAGTAAAGGAACCAGACTACAAAAATATCAATGTTTGTCTTGGTTTTGTCCAGCCTCTATGAACACAAAAATTGAAAACAGCCGTCTTACAATAAGGCAGGGTTGTAGTCGAGTCCCTGCAAGTCCTTTCACACGTCCTTTCGTGAAGCCAGTCACAAGTCCCTTCATAAAGGCAGTCACAAGTAACTGGATGAACAATGACAAAGGAATGCCTTTGTCAAAGTTGATTTGAATAGCTTGTGATTTAAATTGGAACTGAAGGACTTGTGATGGACTTGCGATGGACTTGCAGGGACTTACGATGGACTCGACTACATCCCTGCAATAAGGTACAATATCAATCCCCTAACTCATTCATCTTCAACAAATACAGTAAATGCAAATGGTGTATACTACCTTAAAAAAAAAACCAAAAAACCAAACCAAACCAAATAATTATATGAACAGGATTATGCTACATAATGACATGGACGACCTGCGTATCCTACATGAGCGAGGCGATTTCGTCGGAGAACAGCGGTACAATGCAAGGTGTCCTTATCTCCACATACCACGGCCTGGGTAACGGGATTGGGTACTTCCTAACGGGGCTGCTGATAACCCGATTCGGGGCTCCGTGGACGTTCATCATTTATGCAGTGTCCTGTGCCGTGTTTCTCGTCCTGTTCCTGGCCATCCAGTGGGTAAGCTCACATAAAGGTAGACTCTAGACCCGTGAACAAAGGACGTCCATAGGATGAGGGAAGAGGTAACGGATTGTGGACTTGCACACGTTAATAGTCCGTTCTGCCATTCTAAAAGGAGCTTTAAAGATAGGATACACCATTGGTAATTGCTTGAATTATAATGAATGGGTGGATTTGAGGGGTTGGATTTTATAGTAAATACCGTTTAACTGACCTGTCCAAAGTTTTACAATCATGGATGCCGAGAAAAGCACGAAAACAGCGTCTGTTTTCAACTGGCGTCGAGCAGTTATTCTTATGTTATTTGTGTTTTTTCGCGATCGCCATCCGGCGATCGCGAATTTTTCTTTATAGAATTATATTTTTCAGAATAATTACAGGATATCTAGCGCAATCATTTTGCTGGATGCCTAAAATCATTATTTACTTTCAGATGAGTAAGATATTTCTTAATAATTCGGTAGTAATTTTTTTCGATATCTGCAAATGGTGTATCCTACCTTAAGTTTAATGAAAAAATTGGGTCAGGGTTATCTGCAGAAAAATGAAGGGCACAGAATCAAAAATGTGGGTTGAAAACATTCACTGGAAGCGAGAAAAATGAGTATTTAGCCACTGTTTTCTTAACTACACGAATACAAAGAATGTCCACAGTACATATGGAACGTAACATTTTGTGTGTGTATGTATTGGAAATCGTTATTCGCACATAAACAAACTATAAATGGGAAACTCCACGTAAACAGCGTGAAAGAGAAGTTCACATTCAAGTACAAATAAGAAAAACAAGCTGTTGGTATTTTTGAACAAAATTGTTGTTTGTTACAGGTCTATTCATGTAACAACCTTAAAACTAGAGATAGTGGTTGTAAACAAAGCTGGTACCTAAATATGTTTGATTGTCATTGGACAGTACAGAAATGAAAACAAAGAGTTATCATGACGTCACTTCAAATTATTAGCCGCATGATCCATCACAGATGGTGGCTCTGTAAGTGCTTAGAGCGTTGCTGTGCCAAAATCGACATCCAGGAACCTCTTGGTAAAGAGGGGCACTATTTGACAACCAAAGTCGCACGACGGGGTCATTTTGGTTGTAGTCTAACAGTGCCTTTTGAACATGACATAATGAAATGAACACGAGAGAGAATAAATAGTCTGGGTAATCTTGTGCATTTTGAACTAGACCAATCAATACACAACGACGCGCGCGGCTCTTGCACGAATTTGTGCTTGTAACACAGACCTGTGCAAGGTTCATTTTTGAAGGTTCATTTGAAGCAATTGAATGTGCTTTTGGAAATCTTTTGTTGAAATCAAATCCTGCTTTTGGCCGTGTCCGCTTTGAATGCAAAATCACATCATGCCCGTTCCTCAATATTTTTTAATCCCCAGTTTTCGGAGGTGCCACCATTGCCCTGGAAATTGGGTGCGGAATCGTTACAATCACTCTCTGAAGAAGGCGGGGAACTAGACCGGGAGGAATTGCAGCAGAAACAATCTCTCCTTGAATCACCAGAAGCAACAAAATCAGGGAAAGTTTGCCTCAAACTGCCAGAATTTACTCTTAAAACCCAAACTGTCAGCCAGCAGGATCCGTGATAACACAATAAGAACATTGGGGTCGATTTCACGAAACTTGTCTTATCTTGCGACTCATCTTAGGACTTACGACGAGTCCCAGCTCAAATACCGATCTTGGCTAAGACGTGTCCTAAGATTGATTTCACTAAACCCATCTTATGAAAGACGCATCACAACTACCAATTTGATGGCTGTTTTACCACTAGAGAAAACAGTAGTTGAAAAGAAACGCGCAAACCAACTTCCCGCGCACGCGCGTGCATTAAACTTCGAACTTTTACCAGAAAATACAATCATGTACGATAGTTCTGCATGTTCTATACGACAGAGTCGACTAGTTGTTGGCGTATAAATAATTCATACACGTATCAAAAATCTTGTTTATACCCGTTTCGCCTTCGAAACTATAACTCTAGGCCGACATTTGGTTTTTAAGAGAAGATAATGCAATGTTGCCAGACGATATACAGATTAACGCACGTATAAATGAGATAAGACGACCCTCGGAGTTCAGCCGCGTTGCTAAGGAAGTTAAGACGGGTTGAACGCGTCTTAACTTTGGTGAAATCCTGGAACGAGTCGCGAGTTAGGACGAGTTACTCTTCACGTATCTTAGCGTTTCTTGAAATCGCCCCCTACTATAAATAGTTCTTTTAGGTATTGTATGTTAGCCCTAAACCCCTAGGGAGTGAAATATTTAATATTACAGGATTCAGGAATACAATATTAGATTTGTGGCCCTTCTCCAACATGTATTTATACTTTACGGTGGATCATTGTACTGGCGCAATATCGTGGTTTCTCAGGGATTTTTTTATTTATTTTTTTATTTTTTTTGGGGGGTGCGTTAGGTAACAATAGTCTAGAGAGTGTATAGGTGTAGGGGAGTTCGTCGGTCCCATATCTTGCTGGGTATTTATTGCAACCAAAATGTTTCAAAAGATGTAATTTGCATCAGAAGATGTAAATTCAATATTAGCAAGAAATGGGACGGAGAGAACCACCCCTCCTTTATGGTGGTCATTGTACCGGCGAAATGTTATTGCCTTTCAGAAATTCTGTTTCTGATGTTTTTTTTTAATTGTACATAGTTCTACTTTATATTTTTGTTTAATATACAAATAATAAATCCGGTGCAATGGTATATATAAGGGTCATCTCTTCCCTCAAATCTCAAAAGGTGTTGGAGGGCAGATGCAGTTTAGTATTTTGACGACAGCAATAATGACATACAAGGCTTTTTTGAAAATTGTTTTCCAACTTTTTCAAAGGCTACAATTTCACTTAGGTTTTGGAAATACGTGCCTTTTAATATAAAGTGTGCATCTTTTTGTTTTTAATAAATTCACATTTTTTTCCCCCAGGTTGGTTGAATTTTTATGGCATTTTTATTTTGTATTTATTGTAAGTTTTAGCCCCAATAAACACAATGTTACTAAAATATGCTTGTTAACAACATAAATCAGGGTCCTTGTCAATTCTTACTGGGTTAAAGATAGATATACAGCATTTGCGTTTGCTGTAGTTTTTAGATAATAATAGATTTGGGGTTAGTATTTTATAGCAAATATTGTTACATCAACCCGTTTCAAGTTTTGTGTTTATAGATGCTATAACCAGATATAATTATAATATATTTTTGACAAAACAGTGCAATTTAGAGGAACCAGACTAGCTGGCTTGCTCCCATTCACGAATGTGTAACCGGTTGCAAACCAAATGTAGACTTAATTTAGGGCAGTATTTGAAAAAAATACTTTTGCAATGGTGTTCGGCTTAGCATCATTAGAAATCGATACAAAAATTATACTTTTCATAAACAACAGCAGCACCAGGCGCGGTAAATAATGTTGCAACCACTGACCTCTATACATGGACAGATCATCTATTGTTTCATTTTGAAGTCGGCATGCAGAGAAGTGCAACATGGCGGACCCACGAATTCACTCTGTGAGCCAATGAAATGTCCAGGTGTAGAGTTCAGTTGGTTGGTAAATCCACTGACCTCTACAACTGGACATTTCATTGGCTCACAGCAGTGACGCCATGTTGCACTTCCAGTTCGCGCCGACTTCAAGTGTTAGCACAGCAGAATATGGACAATGATCCGTCCAGGTGTTGAGGTCAGTGGTTGCAACCTCACGCTGCTTTTTACTTCATGAGACCCACCCTGCAAAAATGAGTCTGATGTGTTAACAAGTTTTTTTTCCAATTTTACAGTTAGTCAGAAAGAGCAGGAAATAAGCTTTCATTTTATATGGCGCAACTCTGTAGTGTAATGCATTGGTCTTTTACAATTTTGGGAAATTTGCTTTTTCCAGGTTATATTTAAAATGTCTTTGAAAAGAAATGAAGATTTACAATTGTAGTGCTTCATCAGATGCTATGGTATTAAGAGAATGACAAAACCTGTATTAAATATTTTTAGGGTTCAAAACAATCTTTTCAATCGATCAGATTTGATTATAGATGTCAAAAAAAAAAAATGCCTTAAAAAAAATATATTATTTGTTGAAAGAAAAATCACCTTCGAGACAATTAACAGCCCTTTAGGTAAAAATGTATTTTGCGACAAACTCATTTTTGCAGAGCGGGTCACATAATCTCAATGAAAGTCAATTATAGCTCAACGGCTTAATTCGCCAGGGTGACTAGTCCTATATGGGAGTCGGTCAATGTGTTCAGTCATAGGTCCGTACCCCTGAATTGCTTAGTCAACACCTCTTTACTTTTTGTTCTTCATTTTCCCCTTACCACCAATGCAGACGTACGTTCTGTATTTTTCTTGATTTACGTTAAAGGGGGGGGGGGGGGTGGGGGTGGTGGTGGAGTAATGAATAGGTTACTTCATTCTTTTATATTGGAGCTATTACTCCAGTTTTCAAACATAAGTCACATCGATTTGAAACAATGTTGACCGGTAGTCGAATGGCCGAGTGGTTAGGCTCCTCGTTTGCGGGGTTTAATCGCCTGGGTTCGAGTCCTTGTCCTGGCCGATGTTTTTTTTTTTTCGCGCGAAATTTCGCAATCTTATCTTTAAAAGAATTAAATTATAGTCTTCAAATACCAACCGGAGTTAGCTCAACGGCTTAATTCGCCAGGGTGAAGAGTCCTATGTGGGAGTCGGTCAATGTACGCAAGCGGGGTGTGTTGGCTCTGACATGATGTGTCGCTCGACGTTACAATACATTTGAATGCTATGTTTTTGAAAGTGCAAACGTACAATGTAGTCCCCTCGCATGCAAATCGACTTGTAATTTCTAAATCCATTTCGATGCCACCCTTGGACTTCCACAAGATGTGGAATAGAGAATAATACGATTTTAAAATTTCTTGAACTTTCTATGCATAGTTTTCTTTAGTCTTGATCGAGGCGTCCATTACCCGTCCGTACGTACATGCACGTACATCGATGCCACGATGCTCGAAATTTCGTAGGACTGTCTCGCGACGACCCCCGATGACCCACACTCTAAAAACAGATTGGTTAAAAGACCAACCAATCTAATTGGTTGACCCAATATTGGTTGTTTTTAACCAATGTGTTGGTTAAAGCGTAACCAATGTCATATTGGTTGAAGGTATCAACCAATCTATTGGTAATTTATAACCAATATGTTGGTTGTCCTTCAACCAGTCATGTTGGTTGAAGGTATCAACCAATTTATTGGTCATTTATAACTAATATATTGGTTGTCCGTCAACCAGTCATATTGGTTGAAGGTATCAACCAATCTATTGGTAATTTATAACTAATATATTGGTTGTCCTTCAACCAGTTATATTGGTTGAGCTTGCAACTAAGGTATCAACCAATCTATTGGTCATTAATAACCAATATGTTGGTTGTCCTTCAACCAGTCATATTGGTTGAGCTTGACACCAAGGTATTAACCAATCTATTGGTTATTCATAACCAATAGATTGGTTGGCCTTCAACCAGTCATATTGGTTGAGCTTGTATACAGCAACTGACCAATCAGAAGTGAGAACATTTGTTTTGACAATAGTCGATGTTAAATTGTAGTATTTAGTCCAAAATGCACTTTTTTGGCCATAATATGTAATTATTCAAACGATTCCATGATTGAATTTAGATTTTTGTACAAACATAGTGAAAAATTCACATTACATTTCCTTTGTATTCAAATTTTGACATTATTCATAAAAAAACTAGCTGTGACTTCGTCGTGGACAAAAAAAGCGAACTATAAAACTAACAACGGCAGTAGCTAAGTTTGTAGTAAGTGTTCAGTAGGTAATAGGTTATTATTGTATGTATGCGTATTTGCAGTGTGTAATAAGTTAATTCCATTGGTATTATTTAATTACGTAATTTGTCCACGTAGGAACCAATACATAAAAACAACCAATAGTATTGGTTGTAGCCTAACCATTATAAATTGGTTGAATTAACCAATAATGTATTTTTGCATTTGTTATAACCAATGCAATTGGTTGCGTGTTAACCAATATGAATTGGTTGCAGCCCTACCATTATGTATTTATTCACTAATTCGCAGCTCAAACGTGAATAAAATGTTTCTATCACGCCAATCCGCCTAAACCCCCGCCCCGACCTGAAAGAAAGAACATGTTAATGCAATACCAATGGGTAACATCGTTCTTCGGCGACGAGCTACAAACGGACCGATACGTGTACCAAGGCCAAGTGGCTTGGAAAGTTGAATCATGGAGGAATACAAATTCCTCCAATCCATACCTGAATGTTGATGAACCAAACCTTTTCTTGCTGTTCCTTCCAGTTTGATGACATATTCACGATAACCAAGTACCTGTAAAACGTGAACTTGAATCATAGAATGCCGTCATTAATGCAATATTTATACATCTTATCACAATGACATATATAAATTAGTTTTCATAAAACTAAATTTGACGTCCGATGTAGTTGCGCTGAAAACGATCAATGACTGCCACACCCTTACCGTGTGCACTGTAGCTCATCTCTCTTACGTAATATGCAAATATTACAGGCTCCTTAGCTCGCGATAGAAAATGTAATTATTCACTAATTCGCAGCTCAAACGTGAATAAAATGTTTCTATCACGCCAATCCGCCTAAACCCCCGCCCCGACCTGAAAGAAAGAACATGTTAATGCAATACCAATGGGTAACATCGTTCTTCGGCGACGAGCTACAAACGGACCGATACGTGTCCGCCATCTCAAGTGACAAAGAACGGGAAGTATGCATGAAGTTATACATTTCTCAGAAATCTTCTTGATTTATAATGCCAATATAATGAAATTAACATACAATCGCAACTGTTATTATTTTGCGAGGTCAAATAATCGAAAATACTAGTAAGACAGGTACTTTTAAGGTGTACTTTATGGCAAAAATGTCCTCTGATTGCCGGCTATGGAATAATAATGTTTAAGCGCCTTGCATCAAACAAAATTAATACTGTATTTATAAACCTAGATTCATTGACACAGTTAATTGGTTCTGTAAAGATTCTTTTACATATCCGTCCTTAGAACTTTCTGAGCGCCATCTACCATGTTTTTTCAACAACCTGTCTGGCACACCCACAGCAGCAGCTGCTGTGGCTCCACCTGAACGTAGGCTATGCAGACCGAACTTTGTTGGGTCTACTCACACCTCCTTCAGAGCTTCTTTGAAAATCTGTCTGCACCTGGAGTACGAGAGCTGACCTTTCTTAACTTATGAGCTTTGATAGATTTTATATACACAACTGGTCTGAATAAAAATCCTTCCGTAAACTCTGTGATCTTAGCCAAATCCACATATTTCAATAACATGTTTACCGGGAAAATGGCAGATCCCGTCTTGGCAATGTAAACCCAAGAACCTTCTTTATATTGATCAGTCTTACTTTTAGTGAGAAAAGATCCTAATAAAGGACGAATGAATGTCCACGTCACATTCTCTGATGTTAACAAGTTCGTCATTACGTAAAAAACCTGCAAAGGAAATTAAGCACATTGCGCAGAGTCGAATGTGCATTAATATAGTTTGTCAATCCAAACTTATCAACAATTTTTCTTAAAAGTTCTGAAGTAACAGGGTCTTTCTTGCATATAGGCTTGGCGGACAGACGCTTTAAACCTTCCAAAATTAAACGTAAGAATTTTCTATCACATGGATTTTCTGCAACATTTGGATTGCAATCATGATGCCACTTAATACTGTAGAATATTCCTTCTATTCTCGAAAATGGTGCGTTTTCTTTAAATAATTCCATAAAAAACCTTGCTACATCTTCTGATTTTGCTGGAAGAGCCAAGACCTTGTTTTCCACACACCAATGCTGCCAGGTGGCAAAGCATCTCTCATATTTGAGTACTGTCTTAGGTGCCCTCGAAACTTTCAGAACCTCTTGTAGTAAGTGCGTGTGGCTTCTTTCTCTGTTGATTAAAAATCACCTGAATTAATAACGTTATTGAACTACAGAACACAGGATTCTGATATAGACCACAAGATGACAACATTAATCACATGTTATGATGTCCAACAAACTTATCAATTAACGGTTTACTGACCGTACACAATTGGTTTGCATCTCGGCCACAGTCAAGCGACAATTACGTTCAGGCCAATGTCAAGCGACGTCTGTGAGAGCTACCAAGCGGAATTACTACTCTCCATAGGGCCACATCATGTGAACACTCTAAATGAGCCAAGCGGCTTTGCCAGCCATGACTGGCGAGCATCAATGCTGTTTTAATTATCAGACGTGTTAACCTTGCAGTCTGATACACAAAACTGCGCTTGTCATTCTGGTACTGCCAAAAATGGACTCGGTGTTCTTTCCTTGAACAAATATGTTTACTGGATCACTGAATCTCAACACTTTAACAACCAAAGTTGTATAGAGGCTAGAGTCTGAGAACAAAACAGGCCAAAATAATGCAGAAGGCCAATCAGAAACTACACTGGCTCCCAGTACACAACTATACTGGCTCCCAGTCGCCGAACGCATTCAGTTTCGCACACTGGTTCACACTTACAAGTCACTTAATCACTCTGCACCAGATTATCTCTCCTCTCTTCTCAAAATCCATAAGAGTCCTTACTCCCTTCGTTCTTCTGCTTGTGAGTCTCTTGTTATCCCTAAGTCACATAAATTGGCTGGTGACAGGGCCTTCTCTGTTGCCGCCCCCCGGGTATGGAACAACCTGCCTATCTCCATCAGAAACTCAGGCAGTGTCTTTTCCTTCAAAAAAGCTCTCAAAACCTACCTTTTCCCCCAAACGTAGCTGCATGTCCTTTTTTCTTTGTTGTTTTTTGTCTTCTATTCCTCTTTCTTCTTTTCTAGCGCCTTGTATCCTTTGGTAATTTGGCGCTATACAAATCCAGTTATTATTATTATTATTAGAAACTACTAATGTCCCTCTAGCTTTACATGCTTTTATATGCTCCAATGCATTGCATACGAGATTAATTGGAGGCACTAACCAATTATTATCCTTGCTCCAATCAACACTGAAGGCATCAACGTGACTGGAATTGGGCATCCAGTATTTCGAGTTGAATATAGGCAGTTTCGTGTTGTACTCGTTAGCGAACCGATCTACTGAGTGTGGACCCCATAAATTGTCGATAAATTGGAAGAATTCATGCGACACGCCTCAATCATCCAAATCATCCTGTCTACTGAGATAATCTGCCTCCGCGTTATCGTGTGTTGGAATCCATTCAACTTTCAAGTTTATTTGGTTAAGACTACAAAAAATAAAACAGGTCTAAACTGATTTCCTGTAATTCTTTAACCATGCTCCCTTTGGTTATTACGGCTACAACTCCTTTGTTATATGTATGCAATTTTACAGTTTTTTCTTTTAGAACTGGAGCAAACGCTCTGATTGCTAGGGACGCCCCTTTCAACTTACGCCAAGTGGAACTTTTTGCTCTCTCCTCTTGAGACCAGTTTTGCTGAAACTCGATTTTCTGTGAAGCGATGGACCATGCTCCACATCCCGACTGACTTGCGTCAGTATAAACAAGAACCTGCGGAATAGAGTATTCAAACAGTAACCGTTTATTCAGGTTATTCAAATCTGATTTCCAGAAAAATAGTTCTTCAATCACTTTGCTGTCGCTGTTAAGAGAAAACTCATAATCCCAATGGTTTTGTTTGGCAATTTGCATGTGCAAATATCTGGATTTCAGTTGAGCTATAACACATGAACAAGATATTATTTTACTGGCAACGGAAGCTAGTTTTCTTGCGGTTACTTTAGGTAAACCACTAATTAAAGTTTCCAGCGATACCAACGTATCGACAAGTCTTCTATCTGTGACTTGAATAGAGCCTTCTACTGAATTCCATGTCAGTCCCAACCAATCCAATTGTTGAGTTGGTCTCCATATAGATTTGTCCTTGTTAGGAACCAACCCAGCGGCGAGTAAGTCAGCCTTTACTAAGCTAGCTGTCAATTCACACTTATGCCTGGAGTCTTCTCTTCCCCATCCATCGTCTAAATATACAACAATATACATACCTCTGGATCTCCAGAAGGCTACCAATGGTCTTAAAATCTTAGTAAATACATAAGGAGCTGTAGTCAGACCAAAAGGTAAAACATTGAACTTAAAGTATCTTGTAACACCACCAAAAATCCCACGCAAAACCTAAATACTTAGTGTGGTCGGAAAATATGTCAACGTGGTGGTAAGCAGACTTGAGATCAAACGAAAACATGAAATCATATTGCCTGTAATATCTCAATGCTTCCTTGTGATCTTCAAACTTAATCTTTTCTTTCCAAACGAACTGATTAACATATCTCAGATCAAGAATCAATCTTTTCTTGCCAGAACTTTGTATTGCGACAGTCAATGGGTTTACAATATAAGGAGGTGAATCCAACTCTGAAATAAGATGCTTACTCTTGAGTTCCAATATGGCCTCCTATTTCGGTGTGTTCAGTTGAAGGCACATGGCTTCCCGTGGCTCTTGCACATTTACTATGGCCTCCAGCTCGTCACTCATATATTCATCCACAGCTCTCCAGCCTAAACAAAACTTCACGTGAAATTCTTGAATCCATGTAAAATACCATGCGTGCTTCAATTCAACAAGTAGGCCATATAATACGATTGAATTCAGAATGAAAACAATAGGTAAAACCAATACTTATAAATACGTGTACAGTGTGATACTGGCGTCATGCATGCCTGCATATCCAACAAGCATAATGCAGAATCAATGACAATGGCTACCAACCAGGGAAGAGATATTAAATGTAATGGAACAGCGGTTAAAACGCTACCTCCGGTACTGTACCACATTGTAATCAACTGCACTTATTGACAAAATGCTATTAAGTTATTTGATTTGTACCGGATCAAACAATACGAACCTGCCTCGGATTTATCCGCAAGGCGAATTAACTTGTTTCTCTTTTGTAGATCTGTAACTGCCTCTGATAGGTTTTCTTCTGCGGATGCTAGAGAGCCTTCCTTTAACAGCTTCTGTACAGCTCCTATGATTTGAACTATTTTTTCGTTAAATTCAAACTGGGTACGATTACCTTTAATCAGAATTGCATCTCACTAGCCCTTTATAAGGACTGCACTTGCAAGAGAGCTTTCTCGTTTTCCTGTTTTCGTTCTGCTATAACCTTGTCAAAGTGGGATTGGAAACCACCAAGAACCTCCGATACACCTGCCTTCACTATTGCTGAGACATCCTTAGCAGTAAGGACCAAGGCAGGTATAGAAGGTTGGAAATAAGGCCTCTCGGTGTCAGATAGTTGAGCACCATCAGAAAAAGACATTGTAGCGAGCGAGAGACGAACTAAATTTGACGTCCGATGTAGTTGCGCTGAAAACGATCAATGACTGCCACACCCTTACCGTGTGCACTGTAGCTCATCTCTCTTACGTAATATGCAAATATTACAGGCTCCTTAGCTCGCGATAGAAAATGTAATGGTTAGTACTATAACCAATATGGATTGGTTACGTGGTAACCAATACAAATTGGTTGGAGTCCTACCATTGTGGATTGGTTAAATTAACCAACATTGCATTGGTTGGTTTTATAACCAATATGGATTGGTTAAATAGGTAACCAATGTCATATTGGTTATTTTAACCAATATTTTGGTTATCCACATATCTACCAACTGGATTGGTTGAAATCGACCAATATATTGGTTATTTTCAACCAATCTGTTTTTAGAGTGCACGATCTGCCCAAATTTTATGTCGTGTCGTGGAACAAATGCGTCGTGGGTTCGTTGTGACCTTACCACGACAACATTTCGTACGATCCGTTGTGACCGGGGTTTATTAACACAGAGCCCTTTGGGTTAAACGGAGCAAATCAATTCCCATAGACCTAAGGGCTAAAACGCCTATACTTTCACGATCTTATTAAAATACTTAGAACTCTCACGTGTTCAGAGACAACAGAAACATGACGACCAGCATGTCATATTCTTTTAAATTTTTGGTGGGTTGACCGATGATTTGTTTTTGAAAAATTCTTACCCAATGCAAACAAGACAATTTTATTTAAATTTCAGAATTTCCAATGAAAAATATATACATTGCCAACCTACTCCGAGTGTCGCGAGGCAGCGCCGTTTGTCTGATTTTGTGTTGTTTCCTTTGAGCCCGCGCTTTGCTGGTGACTTCTATTTGTGTGGCGCGCCCTCTATCGACATAAAATAGGTCGAATTTTCGGACAATTAATGCGTGGGCGGCTCATTAACCCTGAAAACACAGTTTCTCCTTCTTCCTTTGAGCAGATGTAGGATAGAGCTATTACTCCAGCTTCCAAACCTATTAGGTCACATCGATTTCAAACAGTGTTGACTGGTAGTCGAATGGCCGAGTGGTTAGCCTCCTCGTCTCCGGGGTTCCATCGCCTGGGTTCGAGTCCCCGTTCTGCCCGACGTCATTTTTTCCTCAGTTTCAACGCGCGCGATTTCACAATCTTATCTATAAAAGAATTAATTGATCGTCTTCAATCACCAACCGGAGTTAGCTCAGCGGCTTAATTCGTCAGGCTGGTACTGTCCGCGGAGTTCAGGTGCGCACTAGTATAGGGACGGAGCTCGTTTGCTTGCATAGGCGGCAAGAGCTAGGGCCTCGCTCCGTCAGTCCTCCCTTTACGGTAGCGTGGCCTACGGGTTACATGAACATGGACAGGGAAGGATGTGTGGTGGGCCGGGAATCCTAGAACCCAAAAGAGTCCTATATGGGTGGTCGTTCAGTGAGTAAAGTCACGGGTTCGACCCCCTGAATGCTTGGTCAACACCACATAACTTTTTTTTCTTCATTCTACACTGGAGCTATTAATTCAGTTTTTAAACAAAGTCACATCGATTTGAAACAATGTTGAACGGTAGTCGAATGGCCGAGTGGTTAGGCTCCTCGTTTGCGGGGTTTAATCGCCTGGGTTCGAGTCCTCGGCCTGGCCGATGTTTTTTTTTTTTTGCAGTTTTAACGCGCGAAATTTCGCAATCTTATCTTTAAAAGATTTAAATTATAGTCTTCAAATACCAACCGGAGTTAGCTCAACGGCTTAATTCGCCAGGGTGACTAGTCCTATATGGGAGTCGGTCAATGTGTTCAGTCATAGGTCCGTACCCCTGAATTGCTTAGTCAACACCACTTTACTTTTTGTTCTTCATTTTCCCCTTACCACCAATGCAGACGTACGTTCTGTATTTTTCTTGATTTACTTTAAAGGGGGGGGGGGGGGGGGGGGGGGGGGGGGGTGGTGGTGGAGTAATGAATAGGTTACTTCATTCTTTTATATTGGAGCTATTACTCCAGTTTTCAAACATAATAGTCACATCGATTTGAAACAATGTTGACCGGTAGTCGAATGGCCGAGTGGTTAGGCTCCTCGTTTGCGGGGTTTAATCGCCTGGGTTCGAGTATCTTTAAAAGAATTAAATTATAGTCTTCAAATACCAACCGGAGTTAGCTCAACGGCTTAATTCGCCAGGGTGACTAGTCTAGTGGAACGCCGTAGCAGACATATATCAGTCGACTCGTGCCTGTGTCACGTTGAAAACCGTGCCTCCCTCACGTTTAGCCCAAAAGTGTAACGCTGCCACGTCGAAAACCGTGCCTCCCTCACGTTTAGCCCAAAAGTGTAACGCTGCCACGTCGAAAACCGTGCCTCCCTCACGTTTAAGCCCAAAAGTGTAACGCTGCCACGTCGAAAACCGTGCCTCCATCACGTTCAAAAAGTGTAACGCTGCCACGTCGAAAACCGTGCCTCCCTCATGTTCAAAAAGTGTAACGCTGCCACGTCGAAAACCGTGCCTCCCTCACGTTCAAAAAGTGTAACGCTGCCACGTCGAAAACCGTGCCTCCCTCACGTTCAAAAACCGTAACGCCGACGTCAATAAAAACCGTAACGCCGACGTCAATAAAAACTGTGCGCCGCCGACGTCAAAAACTGTGTGCGTGCGTTCGCCTTAGCATTGATACGTACGAGGTTGTACAGTCAACATGGCGGCATCCACAACACGTTATGAGTGTGCTCGTTGTGCTCCGAAAAAAAGGTATGTTTTTCAAGTTTACAAATACCTTATGAGGCAAATTTGTTACTTGCTCACATAAATCATGAAAATGGAAGGAACTGGATAGCAGGGATATCATTTAAATAAGCATTTCTTTTTGGAAATTTGAAGCCAATTTTGAAGGAACAAACCCCCTCACCACTCGGTCATGTCAGCATGCAAATGCAATGACCATGCATCATTATGGTCAGTCAACGTTGGACTGGTAGAGAGTGGGGCTGGGTTTAATGCTTGCCCTGCCTCTGGATTTTTAGTAATAATAACAGATTTCTGAAAGTGTAACTGTAAGTTATGATTAGGAACCTCATTTTAATACTTTATTTCAGAATCTTAAGAAGAATGTGTCCTGCTCTATCATCCATGGCCTAAGTTGAGAAAAATTAAAGAAAAAAACCTGTACAGTCATGAGTCGATACAATAAGCTAGTTCGATATTCCCACTGTGCATGTGCACATGAAGATTTGACGATTTGTTTCTTTTGAGATAAAAATTTCAGCGATTGCGTGCAAAAGCATAGTAGGTACCAGCAAATTTAAAGAGATCGTCGTGTTCTAAAGTTACTAAGTAACATTTTTCTTTACGTTTTGGTGTTTTCAGGTGTTTTGTGTGGCCAAACTTTTGTTCGAACAAAGTTCCCATCATCTTTTCGATTTGACAAGAAAATGCACAAAATGCGGATTCGGTTACCACGTCCCTCATAGCCTTGTGTGCATTTGTCTGCCGTGTTTATCCCAAGAGAAAAATTGTTGAATCTTGTTGTGCACATGCGCAGTTGGAATACGGAATTGGCTTATGCTGTATAAAGTTAGGGTCACTGGTTTTTTTAGTGGCATAGGTTAGGCAAGCAACAAAAGCAATCAACAAAGCCTAGTAGGGGCCTATGGATTTAACCAAATCTTGCTAAAATACAATGTAGCCTATACTGTATTAAATCAATATTACACATCTTGAATCTATTTTTTTGGAAGGGGTCGGGTTAGTGATGTGAAGTTGTTGGGGCTGGGGTATATGTACCAGTACGAAGACCACTGGCACTGACTGACCATTTAAAGAAATAAACATTAAGTCTAACTATGCATTTTTTACATTTACAGGTGGTCAGTTGAGAAAAGCCACAGACCCTGGAGGATGAAAAGATACTGGGAGACATCAGAGGCAGGGCTATGAGAGCAAATGGAGTTCAATACCATAAAGAAGACATTAATGTGAGCATGCAGGTTGTCCCAGTACCCATCAATGCCCAAAATGTGTACACTTGTTCAACCATGAAAATAATGACATTACGTTTATTGTAATAATCAACTTTGGCATACTGTAACCTTACATGAGAATTTTCAATCATGAAAATCCGATTATACACTCAATTTTTTTAGAGATAGTGATTTCATACTTTTTAGGGGAAAGTGAAAAAATGCGTCTGCTGTAAAGTATGATTTAGAAAGAAGCCAAAACCAATACTTTGTAGTCGCAGTCGACTACTGGCTTTGTCACAATACAAAAAAGTGTCGCCGTCTATAAGGTGAAACAAACTTGAAAATGTATTAATTATTAAAATAAAACAATTTTGAGAGAAATACAGAGAGAGGAGGGAACAAAATATTAGAATAACGGACACAATTTTTTTTTTGCTTTTTTCAAACAAATTTGACTTGCACACATTTGTTTTTACTTCGCCATCTCTAACCCATTGTACTGTGTTTTCAGTTTAATTAGCCTAATCTTTTCAAGACCTAAAATTCTTATGAAAGGTTACAGTATGTGAAAGTATGTGATTATCATGGTGAAGAAAAGTTTAATCTGTTGGGCAATCGCTGGGTACTAATCATTGCGAGACTGTATTTCTATAATTTAAAGAAGAATAATTATTACTTTATCATTGGGAAGGTGGAATGTGATTGCTAAGTAACACCTGTACATTGCTTTGTTTGTACTTTATAACCATTTTAAAATGAAACAAAGAATGTGTTTGGTGAATGTTTTTTCCTAATTAAAACTGTTTTCATTCTGGTTGTTTCAGGTGCTGTATTCCATGGCAGAAGCCAACGCTATGACAAATACCATGCAAGCACCATACAGGACATTCTTTCGTCAGGTGCCATAATTTCTGAGAAGAAGGTCCTTAAACTGGCTAAACATCAAAAGTTGCTGATGCAGTCCTGCAACGAATGAACACCAGCCATCAAGAAACTGTCCACATATTAAGAAAATAGTGGTCATAATTGGAGAAGAAGGCTACTCCCAAGTACCTATAACATGTTACTGTTTGCTGTATACTCTAACCCATCGTATTTCAGGTTGAATGCATATTGAGGGAGTACTGCCCCTTAAAAATCTTTGAATGCTAGCTTTATTTAAATTAAACCTGAATATAACCAAGGATAAATTGTTTTCCCCTTTAATTATCTGGTGTACAGGGTGGTCCAAAAAAAACTATACCCAACTTTGGAGGCCATTTTCTCCTGGATAATAAAATATTTTAGTATATCATTTGTTGAACTAACTGAAATGAACAAAACCAGAAGCCTATCTATTAAAAAGTATTATTTATCCATTTTAGTGTAAATAAAAGAAGCTCTCGAAAAAAAAATTGTCAAAGGACTATCGCGTCATTACATTATTGTGTCATATCATATTCAAACATGTTGATGCATTGACAGCTCCCGTGGAAAAGCCATTTTTACACATACTCGCTAAAAATAGGAATATCTCCAAAAATATTAATGTAATATCTTCCCTATTTTCACCAATAATGCTCAACGATATATGCTTTAATAATATGCAAACCAAATTACTAAAATATTTTATCATCTAGGAGAAAATGGCCTCCAAAGTTGGGTATAGGTTTTTTTGGACCACCCTGTAGCTTAATAACACACTTGTGATCAAATGGGCCAGCATTGGACCCAACATGTCATTTTTTGCTGTATAATACATACCATTTTTATATTGAATGCATAATAAACAAGTACTGCCCCTTTAATTCTCCGACAGCTTTAATGAAACTTAATATAAATACAAATGGTGATGAATAATAAAAAGTGATGTTTTTTGGTGGTAGCATTTATACAATTTGCATACAATCAAGCATAAAACAAAATAGTTGCCACTTAACAAAGATATACAAGTACCAGCCACCTTAAATTTTCTATTCCCTTCAATTTAATTGAAATATAAAATATCATGATAAATAAAGACTGCAAATAAATATTTGTCATGTCTGTGCAAGCCTTTCTGTGTGATTCTCGCTGTTTATCCCTCTCAGCTTCCATCCCAACCTGTTCAATTTGACTGTGGAGGTCTATGCACAACTCTATCCGGGGACTACCCCCCCCCCCCCCTCCTCCCTCCCCCCCGCCCTTCCCCCCCCCCCCCTTAAACCTATACACTCCTTAGACTACATGTATTGTCATATAATGCGCCTAAGTCACCTAACCATTGTTAAATATCACATCTTATCTCACCCAACAGGGATTACCAAAATATGTCAATAAAAAATAACCATCGTATGTTCAGGCCCAATCACACTGTAAACAAAAGTTAGTCATTGGTGCTCATAAATTAGTCAAAATGACTAATTTAGATTAGTCGGGTCTCGGTGACTAATTAAACCAACACAGGACTAATGCTTAGTCAGCAATGACTAACTTATTATTTTAAGTTCATCAATGCTTCAGAAGCATTTTCATCATTAAATTAATATGTATATTGTCACTTTTATCGATATTACACTTTTTACAAATTATTTCATTAATTTAGTGATGATTTAGTATTATTTGTTCCTTTTGAATCAATAAAATTGCGAATAATTGCTTCGCCAATGACTAATGTGGCTAGTCATTGCACTAACAAAATAATGCTATGACTAATGTAGCTAGTCTAGCAATGCTGATTTCCAATTGGTTAAACCAAGGTTGAACGTAACTGGTAGTTTGCATTGCGTGTATTTTCGCAACGGGTACCACCGAAGTAAAGCCACGTTTTGATTGTTCCGGACGCCATTGTTGTTTCGACGTGCTGTATATGAACTGTGCGTTCAGCCGTGATCAGTGCAAACAATTGTTGCAACAACCGTTTTGAAAAGTCAACAACTTCAACATGCCATCAGTTGCAAGGTAAGATCAATATCGATGTATTATAAGAAAGTTTTTAGAACCTTAAAATCATGAAAATTGAAAGCAAACTTCGCTTCGATCATGGATCTACAAGTACATGTACAACGAGTGGCGGTACACAGCGCTGCGATTAAAACTGCCACGTCAGCATTCAGTCGTACCTACTCGTTGTGACTCGGGACGTAGTCGAACGTGCAAGGAAGATCAGCGAAGTTAACTTTCATTTGTTTACAGTGTGTTCCACACAACCGACCATTACTAGTTAGTACGGGATTCCAGCTCTATAATGACGGGAACAGGTCAACTCGTACGCGAACCAACTCGTACGTGGGACAACTCGTACGCAGATTGGTCAACTCGTACGCCAACCAACTCGTACGCCAGCCAACTCGTACGCGGTTTAAAATTGTGGTTTACGGGTACGGGTGGACATTGATTAATTAAAAAGGGAAGAGACTCTGGGGAATTCAAGGCGAATCTGTACAATTGTTGGCATTATTATTAACCTTTTGGGCAAAAAATATTAACCTTTAGCCTTGTAATTTGTATACATTTTCGTAAAGATGTACAAGTTGCATGAGATTCATTCTGTTCAGTCTCATCTCTTTCGGTTTTTAAGAATAAGACTTCTTTTAAAAAAGGCATTCGTGTGAGAATTTACGATTGTTTATTTTACATCTTTGTTTTAATTTCGTAATCATTGTTTGACATAACTTTTTTTAATAATATATATATTTGTAGACTAATGTTTTCATTTGATTAGTATTTTAAAGAAAAAATAAATACAAAGTTGGCACACGTACGAGTTGGTCTGGGTACGAGTTTGTCGCGTACGAGTTGACTTGTATTCATAATGACATGGGGAGATTCTACGTTTAGAAGTGAACTGGGAAAAATAGGGTATTTGACTTGTTTATTACATTTCATTCATAGTTTATTGTATGTTATTGTTAATAGTCAGCGGGTCTTCGAGTCAGCCGTTGATTTTTTCGAAATTATATAAAAAATATGTCGCGTTATTTATTCCCCCTCTTAAAAAAACAAAAAAAACACCAACATTTAACAATGTTTTTCCTTTCAACTTAGAACTATTGCTATTAATTGAAGACAGTGTGTCATGTACTGGTATAATTTGCCCACCCTAATTTTAAAGTGTTTTACATGTATTTTCTATTATACAGGAAGATGGTGCACGTTATATCAAAGACGACGGCGCATTCATTTGGCAGTGACGGAATTCCAGGTAATAGTAGAGGGCATCCAGGTCTCCCGCTGCGCCAGCCTTCTATCAGTGGTAGCCGTATACCTTTCGTGCTATTATAAACGTTAACCTTACGTACCCAGCTACACTAAACTAACATTCTGCCAGAAGATTCTGCCTAGGCCTAATATACAAGACAGCGTACACATTGATCGTGTGATGGTTTCGGTACTTGAGAAACTTGAAAAATAACAATAATAATAATAATAATAATTTGTTTATATGGGCAGTGCTGGCTGGCATTCTACAATTTATAGAATTTACTTTTTTTTTTTTCTCAGAAGCAGACCCATCTAATACTTGCCAAAATACCCCAGAAAAACACTTCTTTATTTTGTGCACAATGGCGAAACTAGAACATGTGCTTTACAATTTTTCCAAACGAAATGTGAAAATGGAGTGATCTGTAAAAAACAATGTTTTTCTTTCCATGATCAGTGTGTTGGTCATTGTGTTACCAGAATTTTAGGAATTCTTTTGTGAAATAGGGGGATGTCTTAGTGTACAGGGTATACGAAAATTTGAAAGAGGTGGGGGACCAATTCGCCATAGTGTGCCAGGTATATGCCCGATTTATGCAATGGTTAACATTTCATCACTCTTATTATGTACAAAATAAATGCAATCTACTATTTTTTTCTTAAAGTTATTAGACTGGTTTTAAAGCTTCTTTTAAGGTAGGATACACCATTATCAGGAATTATCAGGAATAGGTGGATTTGGGGGTTGTATTTTATAGTAAATCTTGTTTAACCATGGAGAATCTTATTTCTCCATGGTTTAACTGACCTGTCCGAATTTTTACAATCATGAATGCCGAGAAAAGCACGAAAAACAGCGTTTGTTTTCAACCGGCGTCAAGCAGTTATTCTTATGTTATCTTTGTTTTTTCGCGATCGCCGTCCGGCAATCGCGAATTTTTCTTTATACAATCCTATTTTCCAGAATAATTGCAAGATATCTAGCGCAATCATTTTGCTGGATGCCTAGAATCATTATTTACTTTAAGATGGGTAAGATATTTCTTAATAATTCGACAGTAAATTTGTTTGATATCTGCGAATGGTGTATCCTACCTTTAACAACAAACCGTATGAAGTTTTAGCTCAGTGAATTCACGTACATTCCGAGAAAAACAATATTCTAGGATCTAAATGTCAAACCAAGTATGCTTTTCAACAACAATTTCGTCAGTTACTTTTTGGGTATCTGCAAATGATGGACTAGAGCTTTAAATTTATAAGTAAATGCCAGCAATAATACTTAGCCATTTACTAGTCTGTAAAGCAGCTCCTTTTGTCGCGCGAGAACATACTCTTGCCAGTGACAGTCTTTTATTCACGATATGTTTTATTTACCTCATTACATTTATAATTAGTATATGCCAGCAATAATACTTGGCCATTTACTAGTCTGTAAAACAGCTCCTTTTGTCGAGCGAGACCATACTCTTGCCAGTGACAGTCTTTCATTCACGATAGGTTTTATTTACCTCATGAAATTGTGAAAAATAATACTTAGTCATTTACTTATGTCTGTGAGCAGCTCGAAAAAAACCTCTTGCCTGTGATAATATGATTTCATTCACAATATGTTTTATTTACATTATGAGTACAAATGTATTAATTAATCATCTTAATCAATTCATAAGTACATGTATAAGTAAAGCAGTGTCAACATGAAGTTGCTTTTCTCCTATTGCGTTGAAATAATACTACATGATTAGTCATCATTTTGAATGACTAACTGTAAAAGTCAGATGACTAACGTTTAGTCATTTCAGACGCTTTTTGGTTTAATCAGAAGACTAATTAATATAAGTCATTATGACTAATATTTGACTAGTCATGTGACTAATGTGATTAGTCATCATTTTGAATGACTAACCGCAAAAGTCAAATGACTAACGTTTAGTCATTTCAGACGCTTTTTGGTTTAATCAGAAGACTAATTAATATTAGTCATTTTGACTAATATTTGACTAATTAATGTTGGTCATTTGGCCTGCCTGACTAATTTTAATTAGTCATTTCAGACGTAGGGCAGGACTAACTTTTATTAGTCAAAATGACTAACTTATGTTTACAGTGCATGGTCCAGTTCACATGTACATGTACATTGTACATGTACAGGCTAGGGAATGAGGATCAAAATGTACATTCGAAATGGAGATAAACAATTAGACATGCTTGGTATGCAAACTTTGCTCAACTTGTTGACAAATTTGTTTCCAAGAACAATATGAAAAGGTTCCCAACATTAAATTATGTTTTTTGTGGCTTTGGAGTTGAGATCAGTGTAGTAATTTGTGTTCTCCCAGAATTCACAGCGGTCTGTGTAGACTCGGAATTAAAAGAGCAACTGCTTATTTAAGCCATTTTTAGTGAAAGTCCGTGCTTATTTCTGTTGTCATTGCTCAAAAAAACAACATTGCAACAAAGAATTAAACAAGCCAAGAAAATAATTATAAAAACATGATTTAGTGTTTAACGTCGGCCGTTATGGTTTTATTGACGTCGGCGTTACGGTTTTTATTGACGTCGGCGTTACAGTTTTTATTGACGTCGGCGTTACGGTTTTTATTGACGTCGGCGTTACACTTTTTGAACGTGAGGGAGGCACGGTTTTCGACGTGGCAGCGTTACACTTTTTGAACGTGAGGGAGGCACGGTTTTCGACGTGGCAGCGTTACACTTTTTGAACGTGAGGGAGGCACGGTTTTCGACGTGGCAGCGTTACACTTTTTGAACGTGATGGAGGCACGGTTTTCGACGTGGCAGCGTTACACTTTTTGAACGTGATGGAGGCATGGTTTTCGACGTGGCAGCGTTACACTTTGGGGCTTAAACGTGAGGGAGGCACAGTTTTCGACGTGACAGCGTTACACTTTTGGGCTTAAACGTGAGGGAGGCACAGTTTTCGACGTGACAGCGTTACACTTTTGGGCTTAAACGTGAGGGAGGCACGGTTTTCGACGTGGCAGCGTTACACTTTTGGGCTAAACGTGAGGGAGGCACGGTTTTCGACGTGGCAGCGTTACACTTTTGGGCTAAACGTGAGGGAGGCAAGGTTTTCAACGTGACACAGGCACGAGTCGACTGATATATGTCTGCTACGGCGTTCCATATGGGCGGTCTGTTCTTGACGCGCGTAACTTGTTCTTGCAAAACCCTGATGGATAGGTGGTGTGTGTTCTTGTTCCGAGTGCAATGTTCACGGGTCGCGTTCCCGCCGTTCGAGCGCGAGAACAGAGTTCGTGTGTCAAGAACAGACCGCCCGAACTCGGCCTTTATGACGATAGTGCAGGCCCGTACGGTACACAGGGGGTTGCGACGGGTGCATACGCACCCCCACCCCTTTTTTTCCAAAAAGGTCCACATTTTCCAGGGTAAATAATGGTGATTTGATGTAGAAATAACGGTACTGTACCACACAAATAATAAAATGACATTGGGATCCATACTTCTCGTAGGTTAGACCTATACCGTGTATACAGTCGGCGGCTTCAAGAGGGTTCTTTATACCCAGCATGATATGTGGCAGAGGGGTACCCCCCTCTTATCCATATACACAGTCCACACTATTGTTACCTAACACATCTCGCTTGAAACCTATAAAAGAATTCCTAAGATACCGGGAACACAGTGGTCAACACAAAAGAGGGGGATTTCTCTGCCACATATGGCGCTTCATATGATGTTCTTGGTGAACATCTGCAGTTGAGTTATACTTCCTTTTATATGAAAGTTTTACATTTCTAAAGACGAGTTGTATTTTCAGAAGACATCGTCCCACGTACGCCAAGTGATCGTTATTTACATAGACGTATCATTTGAAAAGACTCACAATCCTTTAGGTACGTCTTTTACTTTACATTGTATTACACGACGTATTATCAGAAAAGACTCACGATCCTTTAGGTACGTCTTTTACTTTACATTTGTATACACGACGTATCATTTGAAAAGAGTCACAATCCTTTATGTACGTCTTTTACTTTACATTTGTATACACGACGTATCATTTGAAAAGAGTCACAATCCTTTATGTACGTCTTTTACTTTACATTTGTATACACGACGTATCATTTGAAAAGACCCCAATCATTTAGGTGCGTCTTTTACTTTACACTGTCTTGTATTACATGAGGTATCATTTGAAAAGACTCACAATCCTTTAGGTACGTATTTTACTTTACATTTGTATACACGACGTATTATCTGAAAAGACTCGCGATCCTTTAGGTACGTCCTTTACTTTACATTTGTATACACGACGTATCATTTGAAAAGAGTCACAATCCTTTAGGTACCCTATTTTACTTTACATTTGTATACACGACGTATCATTTGAAAAGACTCACAATCTTTTAGGTACGTCTTTTACTTTACATTTGTATACACGACGTATCATTTGAAAAGACTCACAATCCTTTAGGTACGTCCTTTACTTTACATTTGTATACACGACGTATCATTTGAAAAGAGTCACAATCCTTTAGGTACCCTATTTTACTTTACATTTGTATACACGACGTATCATTTGAAAAGACTCACAATCCTTTAGGTACGTCCTTTACTTTACATTTGTATACACGACGTATCATTTGAAAAGAGTCACAATCCTTTAGGTACCCTATTTTACTTTACATTTGTATACACGACGTATCATTTGAAAAGACTCACAATCCTTTAGGTGCGTCTTTTACTTTACATTTGTATACACGACGTATCATTTGAAAAGACTCACGATCCTTTAGGTACGTCTTTTACTTTACATTTGTATACACGACGTATCATTTGAAAAGACTCACAATCCTTTAGGTGCGTCTTTTACTTTACATTTGTATACACGACGTATCATTTGAAAAGAGTCACAATCCTTTAGGTACGTCCTTTACTTTACATTTGTATACACGACGTATCATTTGAAAAGAGTCACAATCCTTTAGGTACGTCCTTTACTTTACATTTGTATACACGACGTATCATTTGAAAAGAGTCACAATCCTTTAGGTACGTCTTTTACTTTACATTTGTATACACGACGTATCATTTGAAAAGAGTCACAATCCTTTAGGTACGTCCTTTACTTTACATTTGTATACACGACGTATCATTTGAAAAGAGTCACAATCCTTTAGGTACGTCCTTTACTTTACATTTGTATACACGACGTATCATTTGAAAAGACTCACAATCCTTTAGGTACGTCCTTTACTTTACATTTGTATACACGACGTATCATTTGAAAAGAGTCACAATCCTTTAGGTGCGTCTTTTATTTTACATTTGTATACACGACGTATCATTTGAAAAGAGTCACAATCCTTTAGGTACGTCCTTTACTTTACATTTGTATACACGACGTATCATTTGAAAAGAGTCACAATCCTTTAGGTACGTCTTTTACTTTACATTTGTATACACGACGTATCATTTGAAAAGACTCACAATCCTTTAGGTACCCTATTTTACTTTACATTTGTATACACGACGTATCATTTGAAAAGACTCACAATCCTTTAGGTACGTCCTTTACTTTACATTTGTATACACGACGTATCATTTGAAAAGACTCGCAATCCTTTAGGTACCCTATTTTACTTTACATTTGTATACACGACGTATCATTTGAAAAGACTCACAATCCTTTAGGTACGTCTTTTACTTTACATTTGTATACACGACGTATCATTTGAAAAGACTCACAATCCTTTAGGTACGTATTTTACTTTACATTTGTATACACGACGTATCATTTGAAAAGACTCACGATCCTTTAGGTACGTCCTTTACTTTACATTTGTATACACGACGTATCATTTGAAAAGACTCGCGATCCCTTAGGTACGTCCTTTACTTTACATTTGTATACACGACGTATCATTTGAAAAGACTCACAATCCTTTAGGTATACATCTTTTACTTTATATTTGTATACAGGACGTATCATTTGAAAAGACTCGCAATCCTTTAGGCACGTATTTAAGTCAGCTAGCTTAATGTTATATTAAGGGATTACCGTTACCAGGCAGATAAAAGCACCATATTTGGCATGAAGACCCCTCTGGGTCTAGTAATTATTGTTAGCCTATATTATGAGGCCTCCGAAGTTTTGTAAACATATGTTCAGTTTGCATAAATTGTAAATACCTGTTGTGTAACATATTTTTTTCACATATTGGGGTATTTTTTTAAAGATTTTATTTGTTGAAAAGTATGTTTTGGTGAATCTACTTACATATTTTTACTTCAATAACATTTTCTGAAATGACTGAACAATTATGAGAACATAATAACGATACACAATGGCTAATTATTATATCCTATACAGTTGCGAGCATTTACCTTGTCTCCATACAATGTATATCATCAAGTAGTCTTGCCAAACTTCAGTCTTGATGAGCTTTAAAATCACCAAGTATTAAACCCTTATATGAACAATGATAACATTTTGATATTTAGCCCAGCAAACAAAAACAGGCAAAAATGAGATGGCTGTAAATTGGGCTAAAAGGTCGGTGAAGGGTCGCCTAATGTGGGAGACTTAAACAAGTTCAAGGAAATCCCCAAATAAGAGTATTATTGCTTATAATTATGTCAACGTCAAATAGTTTATTACACATAATTTTAGTGATTTCTTTGTACTTTGACCACTTTTTAGCCCAATTTACGGACACCTAATTTTTTCACATTTGTGTTTGCTGGGCTAAATATTACAATGTTATCATTGTTCATATGATTTTCCACAAGGTTTTAATATGGTAAATGCGCCAGTATGCAACTTGGTGAATTTGAAGCTTATCAATACTGAGGTTTGGCAAGACTACTTGATGATATCTGGAGACAAGGTAAATGCGCGCAACTTAAGGATATGATTTTTAGCCATTTCGATCGTTACTATGTTCTCATAATTATTCAGTCTATTATAGCTTTACCAAATGTTATTGAAGTAAGGAACTGTAAGTAAAATGACCCAAAAAAAATTGCAACAAAAATAAACAAATATATAATAATATATACAAATATGTGAACAAATGGTATTACACGACAGGTATTACAGATTTATGCAAGTCAGGCAGATTTCCACTAAAAATCCAGCTTGCTGGTGGCCATCATTTTCGGATTCAGCACTCCGAAATAGCTATGTTACAAACTTCTGCTCAAAAGATGCCTCTTCTTGCCCGCGATTAGACCCTTTGTTAAATATCGCCTAGACTATAATAGTTCTTATTGCCGGACAACCATTGAAGTAATAGAAGGCAGTGTGTTCTCCGTTGTTGCAAATCCACGAGTAGAAAGAAATTGAACAATCGGCTACCGAACTCGTTGTGAAATTCTATAGACGTCGACGGTCCGATGGGGTTGGAGCTTGGGGCGGAGTCAGCAAAGCAGAGCTTTTCATTGGCCAAGAGCTTAATGACCGTCCTACGTACGTGCAAAACGCATGAACACTGATATAACTTTAAGCTACCTAATTAAAAGACGTTCCTAAAGGATTGTGAGTCTTTTCAAATGATACGTTGTCTATGTAAATAATAATAATAAGTTGGCGTACGTAGGATGATGTCTTCTGATAATACAACTCGTCTTTAGAAATGTAAAACTTTCATATAAAAGGGAGTAACTCAACTGGTGTTCACCAAGAACACTCCTGAAGCCGCCGTCTGTATACACGGTATAGGTCTAACAAACGAGAAGTATGGATCCCATTGTCATTTTCTTATTGTTGTGGTACAGTACCGTTATTTCTGAATCAAAATACCATGGGGGGGGGGGGGGGGGGGGGGGGGGGGGGGGGGGTACGCACCCGTCGCACCCCCTTGCGTACGGGCCGCGAATTTCTTTTTAACAAACCTGACATCGCCATAGAACGGGCTTTTAGCGCATCTGGTTGTTGTTTAACATCTCATTCATCTACGTGTCGCATTGCGTGACGTGTACTATAGGGTCGAAAAAGCCCAGAGTCATAGGGTCAAAAAGAGTTAGGGTTTGGGTCAATAAGTTGAGAGTCCTAGGGTCAAAAAACCCAGAGTCCTAGGGTCAGTTGAGAATCCTAGGGTCTAGGGTCAATAAAACCCAGAGTCCTGTGGGTCAGAATCCTAGGGTCAATAAATGGAGAGTAAAATTAACTACCATGACGTAACAGTAAAAAACAGTTTTCTGACGATGTCGTTTTGAAGAAAAAGAAAATCGCGTACGGGCCTGCCTTATCGCCATAAAGAGTCCTATAACCTCCGAGCCGTGAACAACTCGATGAAGTATAGAGTTGCAATGCCCTCTTCACGACCTTCGTTGCAAATCAACGGAGAGAAAGAAAACGAACGATGATAGCCAATTGGCGTAATGACCATCTTATACGTACGTGCAAAACGCATGAACAATAGAGCGTCATACATTATTAGTTGCCAAGGCTTTTACCCGGGAAATAATTTACACAGAGAGCTTACGAGGATGAGGACATGCATTATTTTCAACCTTAAGGAATAAGAATAATAAAAGCGTAAGCTCAGCTACGATGACCATGGACGGTTGTTTTATCGGAAGATAATTGACCTGCATGTGATCAAAGATTAAACGATTGCACGCAAGCATGATTCGCTATACTCAGCAAAATAATGAGACCGAGCGAAATCCCCTATACCTATACACTCTCTAGACTATTTGCACTGCGGCGCGTGAGGGCGCAAGATTAGATACTGTCAGTGTTAAGTCTGGTTTCGTCATGGCCGGACGTTCACGTCTTCCCGGCCGGACCGATAGCCAGCCTCGGGCCGTGTTTTACACCGCGGCATGGCAGCAACCTAGGATTTAAGAGGGGTCATTTCTGGGAAGGTTTTGCCATCCCAGTAAAAGTCAATCGCGCTTGTGTTTGTGAGTTTGGACATTTGTGCTAGTGTGAAGACCCTTTCTTGAATTGTATGGAGAAATGAGGTAGGATCAAACCACTTTTTAATTTATTTTGTTGGTGCAGCTCAAAACTGAAGGAGCCCCCCTTGAAAAAGGGCGTGTCGATTTGGTTAATGGAGCCGTGCTCTGAGACAATTGTATTCTTATAGAAGTGCAGGTATTCTTGTTTTACCTCGTTTTACCTTGCTTCGGCAGACGGTTTAGAAAACGTCTCCAGGGTGCGCCAGCATATAGGTTTGAATGCTTGCTATGCTTAGCGGTATAGAGTCTTCGTACTGAAGACAACATTTTGCACGGTTGGGAGTGGCTCCACTGATGCGTGGCAATGGAATGTGAGAGCGCCACAATGGTCTATACAAAGGACTGGCCTATTTGTTTAACAATTAGGGCCAGGAATGCAGGTTTTAATATCGTGTCCAAATGAAGTTATGTTATTCAGGCTACTTAATGTTTGCATATACGTTTTCAGCAATGAATTTTCAACAACAAAAAAGATGAAGACATTGATCACCAGTAGAGGTATATCTCTTATCGCATTTAAAAATTCACTTTTGTATTGAATTCATATAATGCATATTTACGTAGAATTCGCCGTGCGATTGAATCAGGTGTATAGTATATCGCAGTTAGTTACATAACATGCACAATGGTGTAGGGGCAGCCCTATAGCACGCACACATGTTTGGGCAGCCGTCTTTAGTTGTCTTTTGTTCCCAAAATGAGTGTTTCCAATCATTTCGCTTATTTAGTTTCTGGTTTTCGGTTGAACGGGTCTGTTTCTCCGCATTCAAATGTCGTATAGTACTCTTAGTGTAATCAGTGGTCTTCGTTGATTGCTCTATTTCGGGGGTGTTTTTTTCTACAGATCTGATTTGCTGGTTTAATTGAGACCTTTATAAACCTTTACTCGGCTAATTTTAGGTTGAGTTGGAAGTCTGTGTTGAAATAATATATTTCCGCTGCATATCTGTAGGAAAGCCCGTATAATCTAAATGTTGGGACTTCGGTGCTAATTCACACCATGGGAATGAAATATCGTAGAGCCTGGTGGGTGCTCTCGCATCGTATATGGCCAGTCAGAATTCAGCGTTGTCTTTATAATGAGGTACGCAGCGAAGTCTTAAGCGGGTTGACGGCTCACAGCCGCAAAATGCGAGGTTTTGTGTGCACGAAGGAGTGACCCGCAGTATAGTAATATTCATTTTGGCAGTGGTGTTGGGCCAACATGGTGTCTCCGACTGTTTCGGGATATTAAAAAAAAAAAAAAAATAGATTCATAAAGTGTCTATTTTACAATGACAAAATTCAAGTGAATTATAACGCATACTTGTACCTGTTTTTATATTACTTTGCTTTATGCTCACGTTTTGCATGTGATGTTTGTTTTCGATAGTCAGAGTGCCACATGTTCTGGTTGGGCGCCTTTGCTTTGCTCTGGTATGGGGCAGGGGTTCTGACATGTGATTTGCCTTTGAGTTTAGTATAGCAACGCGGGTTTGGTCGGGGTGCTAGACCGTTTTAACCTTTTAGGTCAGTACACTTTTAATGAGGCATTTATGTGTTTTTTGCGCGGCCTTATTTTTGTTAGCCTGCTTCCGGAATAGACGACATTTCGAGTGTTCCTAATTATTTTAAGGTAACTAACAAAAAAAGAACCTCACATTTTGAAGATAGGTAACTAAATCACATATCTTGTCACCAAACCGGCACAGTATTCAGCACAACTTTGTTTAGTAAGAAAAAAGGGTATTTCTTACCGACCATAAAATCAGACAAGTCGTAGTTCTGTCCCTGTTTAAAAAAAATAAAACAATTGTTGACGAAAACTTGAAAAGTCTCTCTAAACAATAAGACGATATTAGTATTTTGTAGCCCTTTTGTTGCAAACAATCCTCGTTAAAAAAAATAAAAAATAAAAAATAAAAAATAAAAAATAAATAAACAAAAAAAACAACAAACAACCGTATTGAAATTGAAGCTTTTGGTATTATTAATATTAGAGTCCAAGAACACTGCCGGTTATGTCAGCATGTCTTTACTTGCTATAAGTGCCTCCTTCGACGGTGGCAGATGCATTTCATTATAAATGTAAAATTAAACCCATGTGTAAAATGTGTTTGTATATAATAATGCGATGCAACCGTTTGCAATATTTTGGGAGAAAGCCAATTATAAATGTAAAATCAAACCCACGTGTACAATATGATTGTATATAATAATGCCATGCAACTGTTTTCAATTTTTTGGGAGAAAGCCAATTTAAGCGCTATTTAAGCAGAAACTTATTCAAGCCTTGCTCATAGAGGTTTAACCCGGGAGAAACAACCAAGGGGCTTGGCTTGTTTCAGGTCATTCCGCACAATACTATTGTGACCTAAGACACGGAAAAGCCGGCTTGCGTAATCGCCATGGTTCGTCCCAGGACAGTGCTAAGATCCCGTATTTTGCATAAGTATAGGGGATCAGGCCCGCTCTGGGCAAACCTTATAGGCCCTATGTTCCAATTACAAAAAAGTTCTCTATTGAAGTCAACTACATGTATTATTATTGTGGGCAATTAACTTCTTTGAGGACCAAGGCTGTTTTGATTATTTGATCGATCGAGATTTTGGCCACTGTCGTTTGGTCACCGCTTTTATATATAATACAACCCCTTTTATATATAATACAACCCCGATAATGTATGGCTGTCATTGCCTTGCTTTTTATTTCCAATCTTGTTTCGGTCGGAGATGAAATCTCACTATACGAGAGTGGTTTTTCAAGTTCAACTTCTGAGGTCAAAGGCCATCTGTGGTCAAGTTTTTAATTGGGCCGGAGTTTAAAATCTTTTTTCATTTGAAAACTTGGAGTCCAGATTTCAATGAAGTGGCCGATGTTTGTCTGATTGTGGAACGTTGACTAGCTTCCTTGTCGATTGTAAATTTGTGGATGTCAACGGCTGCTAGATGGTTAGCTGCTTTGTAGACATGTATTGCTGCTTTATAGACAAGATGTCTTCCTGCAGGATGTTGTTATCTGCAGGTATGCTGTTATCTGCAGGTATGCTGATCATCCTGTACATGATACAGTCACGTAGAATGAACATCACGGTAGAATGAACTTGCTTAGGCAGATCATTAAGGTAGACGACGAACAGGGCCGGACCCAAGACGGTTCAGAACTATAATGCATTCTTGTTGGCAGCATTCGTGTTTTAGGACGGGCCTAAACAAACAAAAGGGGCCTTGTTATTCAAACAAAACGGAGAGTGGACCCTCAAATGAATTGTAGCGCCTTGAGCAGCGTGTGAACTTAGGCGGTCGGCAGCCTCGCGGCACGTTTCTTAGTGCTCGCTGGCTTATGAGTGCAGTCTTTTGAACGCCTTACGCGTGGAAATGACGCGCATTGTTGTTTAGCATCAGGTATGATGAAATGGTACAGCTATGATGAAATGGTACAGCTAGTACCCTTTTTATCACAATAGAACAGCCCCAAAGACAGCCCTCATGCTGGACGGCTCGTTGCGTCTGTTTTTGTAGGGGGACAATGATCTCATGAATATTCTTATAATGCACAAAACCAAAACAATCCGTGATTGGACAGCGCCCTCTTGTGTTTTAAATTGGACAATAGATTTCCGGTTTTAGGCATACTGAACAGCCATGTTTGGTGGCACGTATAATGCAAGAAGGCGCGACCGACTGTCGGTCGAGTTGTACTAAAATGCACAATTTTACGCTAGACTAGCGTGGTTAAGATCCGTCGGAGGACGGGCCTCCGCATAAGAGAGAAACAGTGCATGGATGGGCCCTGTGTGTTCAATTGTAATCTAACATGGTTAAGATAATAGGTTTTGCAGCGGACGGGCCCTGCGTTTTGGATTTTAATCTAGTGTAGTTAAGATCAAAGGATGAGAGATAGTTATAAGTTACGCAGCAGACGCGCCCTGTGTGCTGAATTTAAATCTTACATATTGTTAAGATCAGACGATCAGACGATAAGAGAGAATATAAGTTATGCAGTGGTCAGGTTCTGTACTTAAATCTAGCAATGGTTAAGATCTAAGCATAAGAGAGAATAGAAGTAACGCAGTGAATGGGCCATGCGTGTCGGAACGTAATTCTAACATTGTTAAGATTACAGAATAAGAGGTAACAAATGTTGCGCAGTGGATGGGTCCTGTGTGTTAAATTTAAATCTAACAATGTTAAGATCATAGGTTAAGATAGAATATAAGTTCCGCAGTGCACGGGCCCGGTGGGTTGAATTTAAATATAACAATGTTAAGATCATAAGAGAGAATATAAATTCCGCAGTGGGTATAGGCCCTGCATTTTGAATTTAAAACCAACATTGTTAGGATCAGAGGATATGAGAGAACAAAAGTTACGCAGGGGACGGGCCCTGCGTGATGAATGTTTATCTTACATGGATATCATCAGAGGATAAGAGTACATAAAAGTGACGCAGTGGACAGGCCCTGTGTGCTGAATTTTTAATATAACATGTTTATTTTTAGATCAGAGGTGGGGCCTCCGCGTGAGAGGCAATAGAAATTCCGCGTGGACGGGCCCTGCGTGTTAAATTTGAATGTATCTGATTAAGATCAGAGGACGGACTTCTGCATTTGAGTCATAAGGAGTTCCGCCGTGGAAGGGCCCTGCGTTTTCAATTTGAATTTATCTGATTAAGATCAGAGGACGGGCCTCTGCATTTGAGACCAAACAAAAAAGTTCCGCAGTGGATTAGGCCCTGCGTCTTAAAGGTGGTATACACTATTGGTAAATGCTTGAATTATCATGAACAGGCGAATTTGGAAGGTTGTATTTTATAGTAAATATCTTTAAACTGGCCTGTCCGAAGTTTACAGTCATTAATGCCGAGAAAAGCACGAAAAACAGCGTTTGTTTTCAACTGGCGTCGAGCTGTTATTCTTATGTTAGTTGTGTTTTTTCGCGATCAATTTGCTGGACGCCTAGATCTTTATTTACTTTCAGATGAGTAAGATATTTCTTAACAATTCGGTAGTAAATGTTGTGTTTTTTCTCTCTCCATATCTGCAAATGGTGTATCCTACATTTACATTTTAATGTAGCTGATTAATTCAGAGGACGGGCCTCTGCATGAGAGACAAAAGTAGTTCTGCAGTGAATAGGCCCTGCGTGTTAAATTCGTATGTATCGGATTAAGATCAGAGGACGGGCCTCTGCATCGAGAGACAAAAGTAGTTCCGCAGTGGATAGGCCTTGTGTGTTAAATTCGACCGTGTATCGGATTAAGATCAGAGGACGGGCCTATACATGAGAGACAAAAGTAGTTCTGCAGTGAATAGGCCCTGCGTGCTAAATTCGTATGTATCGGATTAAGATCAGAGGACGGGCCTCTGCATGAGAGACAAAAGTAGTTCCGCGTGGTTAGGCCTTGTGTGTTAAATTCGACCGTGTATCGGATTAAGATCAGAGGACGGGCCTATACATGAGAGACAAAAGATGTTCCGCAATAGATAGGCCACGCGTGTTAAATTTGAATGTAACTAATTAATTATTCTGAAATTATTCTCATGTAGGGACATGAGAGACAAAATAAGTCTCACAGTGGATATGCCCTGCGTGTTAAATTTTGAATTTAACTGATTAACTGAGATCAGAGGACGGGCCTCTGCATGAGAGACAAAAGTGTTCCGCAGTGGATAGGCCTTGTGTGTTAAATTCGACCGTGTATCGGATTAAGATCAGAGGACGGGCCTCTACATGAGAGACAAAAGAAGTTCCGCAATAGATAGGCCACGCGTGTTAAATTTGAATGTAACTAATTAATTATTCTGAAATTATTCTCATGTAGGGACATGAGAGACAAAATTTGTCTCGCAGTGGATATGCCTTGCGTGTTAAATTTTGAATTTAACTGATTAAGATCAGAGGATGGGCCTCTGCATTTGAGACAAATAGAAGTACCTCAGTGGTTAGGCACTGCGTGTTAAATTTTGAATTTAACTGATATGATCAGAGGACGGGCCTCTGTATTTGAGACAAATGGAAGTTCCGCAGTGGATAGGCCCTGCGTGTTAAATTTGAATTTAACTGATTAACCCTAACCCCCTAGGGCAGGCTTACTCTGGGCCGGCTAAAGAACTGAGTACTACAGAATATTACTTAAAATTTTGTAGCTCGGTTCCTTTCTCTACAGTCTCTCCGTGACTGATGATTGGGTGTGTATGTCAAATTACAGATACTGCCAACCACAAAATACTAATAGTGGTAATACAGGTCAGTAATTCTTACCTGGCAAAAAATGCAGTAGTTCAGCCTTGACCCCATTGCCGTGTCCCATGTGACAATCTTTGCTGTAGAGGTTAGAACACTCCACGCAGTATACATGGGCCATGAACACTCAGCAAGCAGAGGGCTAGGGACCCAATGCTTAGTACTACGAGTGCAATTAGGGGTGTACATGTACCAAATACTAAAAATTACTATAGGCATTGTACACAGGTATAGGTGAGAGTTCTGCATACTACTTTTTACTGCTAGTCAAAAGCAGCATTAGGTTGGGTTAGCGTTAAGATCGGAGGACTGGCCTCTGCATTTGAGGCAAATAGAAGTTCCGCAGTGGATAGGCCCTGCGTGTTAAATTTGAATGTATCTGATTAAGATCACAGTATGGGCAGTTCCGCTGTGGACGGGCCCCGCGTGTTAAATTTTAAATTTAACCGATTAAGATCAGAGGATGGGCCTCTGCGTGAGAGGCAATAGAAGTTCCGCAGTGGATAGGCCCTGCGGGTTACATTTGAATGTAACTAATTAAGCTCAGAGGACGGGCCTCCGCATGAGTGACATAAACAAGTTTCGGCCAATCCTTGTCTATTTTTTATTTTGTGGTCATCTTTACTCCACTTCTTAAAAGTCTTATTTTGAGATCGGAACTTTTGCCTAAAGACCTCAAAAGAATTATAAAAAAGGAATAGCGGCACGTGAAGTAGTTGCCATAATAACCAGATTGGCCTAAATTGTTTTTAATCGAAATGTTCTTTTGTTTTTCCTTTCCGTTTCCTAAATGACGTTTAATGATTGATCGAAGTCATATTTTTTTTTTCACAGACCCTAAGAACCATTTCGATGGTGAAAAGCTATGTTGTTGTTTCCACGGTCGCCGCTGAACTTGGCGAAAATTGCGTGTCGACTGGTCTGCAACGGTCCATCGGTGCAGCCGTTCTGCAACACTGCCCGTTTCCAACGCATAGATGAATCCAATCGAACATGCTTGGACATTCAGGGGCCAGTAGCCCTGTATCCCTGTAGTAAATTAACGTCTCATGGTCTTCAGTCCTCAGAATGAAACAACCTTTTCTTTGTATTGTTATCTGTTTGTGTGTGAAAAAGTGCCTGAGTAAAGTGGTAATGGCAATAATTACAATAAAATAGATATTAACTGTACACAGTTGCGGTAGGCTTTGACCCACAAGGGGAAATTTGACGAAACGGGGCGCTTTATGCATGCAATTCGGCGTCGAGAAAAGTCCCACACGCTGCACTTCTGTTTGTTGTTGTCCTTTGCATATTTGCGGACTTGTGAAGCTCATCTGCAAAATTAATTTATTAACTAAATGAACAGCGTTAAAGGTAGGGGGCGGTCTTGTAGGTTCATTCAGGACGCATTTCCCAGTTCCGCGCTATTTTTCTTCCCGTGCTCGTTTGGCGTCTGCAAGTCTATCGGGATGTTCCCGAAAGCGAGGGCGGAGTTCTAAGCGAGGAGTGGCGACACGAGACCCCATAATAATATACCCGTCATTGACGCTCCTTGGCACCGCGGAGCATGGAAAATGTACATGTACGTTTAAGATATCTTGAAGGTCGCAATTGGGCCGGATGGTTCGAACTGTCGCTCATTATGTAGTATTCCGCGCCCTAATAACTCTCGGCTTTTGATGCCCCGGTATGTAGGGCTATCCGCCCTCTGCCCACCTACAGTGTCAAACTGCAACGCGCTACTCGCAAACTGAATGTAGGATATTCTAACTCTGGTGCTGGTCCTTCTGAACCTGCTTCCGCCGATCTGGTTAGCATCGATAATCTGAATGGCTACGCGCGCCCCCGTCTACAAGGGGCGACTTTCAAATACAAGTTGGTTTTCATTGCACGCATTTCCACCGCGTCTGTCGAATAATACGCTATAGCATTTACGGCAAACGCCATCAGATAGGCGTACAGTTCCCGGCTTTACCGGTTGGATGGCGGCGTCGCGTTGTGCGTGTGGCGTCGTGCGGGTGGTGTTGTGCGGTCGGCGTCATGTAGGCGGCGTCGTGCGTGTGACGCGTTGCGACGCGGTACGGGCGACGCGGTACCGGCGACGCGGTATGGGCGACGCGGTACGGGTGAGGTACGGGTGAGGTATGGGTGAGGTATGGGTGGTATTTGGGGCGAGATATATTGGGAATGGGTGAGGCTTCGTGGTCCCGGTTCGGAGCGAAGAATCTCCCCATATCTAAAACTCAAGTATAGATTCTGGGGCCCGAACAAGGCAGCAGTGCAAATAGAGTACTATTTGCACTGCGGCGCGTGAGGGCGCAAGATTAGATACTGTCAGTGTTAAGTCCGGTTGAGGCAAGGATTTCACTATTTTGGAGTAGTTGTGCGTTATAAGAGACGATCCCTCTTTTGGAGAGTTTTGTTTTTACTATTTAACATTGAGAGAGTCAAGTTTTTCTGCAGTTGCATGCGCTGGTATAATACCGATTGCGTGTTACAGCCTTAAACTTACCGAGCTTAAAGTAGAAAACCGGAAGCCATGTTTCTCATCGGAATTGCTGTCACCGCTCTGGCTTCTCTGACACTGCTAGACGTATGCCAAGCCGCCTGTTCCCCGTGTCCGTTCCAATGGATGGAGCATCAGCATGGTTGCTATCGCTACTTTCCGGATCCTCTCTCGTACGAAGATGCTAAGGCATAATGCCAGCGTTATTCCACCAAGGGCGGGGCAGGTGGTTTAACGACGGTGAATACCACGGAAGAGGCAGTGTTTCTCATCGACTACGTTGGAAGAATCCTAATGGATCGACACATGTAGGTTATACCCCAAGCTTTGTGTGGTTATCCGATGAGGAGGCAAAGGAAACGTTCGGTAAGTCTTATCAATTGCAATTGCTTTGAAGTTATACTTTAAGGCCGGTTCTTACTTCACGCGAAAGCGATTGCGATACAAATTTTACGTCACAAAGCATTTTCTGCGAACATTCGCCCAAGTTGAAACGTGTTCAACTTTTGCGATTTCGCATCGCGAAAACTCCCCCTGACGTCACAAATTCGCGCTCGCTTTTGCTTTCGCGTCGAGTATAAACCGGCCTAAAGTCGTTACCGCGCAATGGGGTCGACCATTTCAACTCCCTACTTCGAGGTGTATACATCTGCTATTTTAGGTATTCTACAAAACAAATAGAGCACCCGGTCGTGCACGCCTTCCGCCGACTATGTTCACGACCACCCAACGACCACCTAACGACCTTCAAGACCTCCGCTCTTTATTCCCGATCACTCCCGATTGTTTCGAACAGTTCAAAATAGTCGGCAACACCTCGACCAAGTTCATCGACTTTTCGTGACCTTACTAGACCCGCCTAAGTCCTTCCCTAACCTTTCCCACTTTTACAGACCATCAAGGGCTGGAGAAGTCGCCCTCCAAATCGGCTAAGTGTAACCAGGCCTCAGTGTGGAAGTATACATGTATGTTTGTCCCTTTTGCATGTGTCGGGTAAAACATTCCCATCGTTCCATTCTCATCTCGCTACCAATTAATACATTCATGACTCCCTTTTAGCCGGATAATCCCTTTGTTTGGTTTTTATTTTAAAGCTTTTGTGCATTGAATAACATTATGGGAATGTTGTCCTTTACGCTAGGTTCCCACTGTCGTGCGATCCGTTACGAACGCCACGATTGGCCATGATTCGTAGCGCACCTCAACAGAGGTGGTTTTTGTCTTGTCCGAGGTTGATCCCGATCACCACGATTTGGAAGCACGATTAGATGCGATCTGTCGCGCTTTGTTACGATCTGATGCGATGATCACAATTTAAAATTAATCGTGTTGATCGTAGAAAATGTTTGAACCGTCCAAAAATGTTCTACGATCAACACGATTGCCACGACTGACCTCAAGATCTGATAGGATCACCACGATTACTCCACGATTACTCCACGATTAAGACCACGATTTCAATCGTGGCGCGAATTGTGATAGTGGGAAACAAGCATTATATTAGGCCAGGGGCCAATTTCATAGAGCTGCTTAGCACACAATTTTGCTTAAGCACAAACAAATGCTTAATAAATCAGGTAGGGAGCAAAAAGTTAATGCGACTCTTATGCTAAACTAACAACTGCCAAGTACCAATCAAAAACAATATACATGGAGTTGTGGCTGGTAAGCCGGTTTTACTAAGTAAGAAAGTTTTGGGCTTAAGCAATTTTTATGCTTAAGCAGCTCTGCACTCTTAAAAATACGTGGTTGAAAATTGACCACGTCGTTGTCATTTTTAACCACGTTCTCGTCGTCAGATCTGTACCGACGACATACGTGATGGTCAAAATGACCAGTGCGACGTGGTCAACGAAAACAATCACGTATTTCTGTCAGATTTTGACAACAATCGTGGTTGATATAATACCCCAATCCCGTGGTCCAATCCCGTGCCTTTTTACAAACCGAACATATTCGCAAATCGGATGCTTTCTCAATCCGGAACTATGGTGGCCTCGAAAGGACACCACACATCGCAGATTTTGCGATATCGCGCTGTTGCAAAAGGAAAGAAACTTAGACATGGTCCTTGACCTGCGCCACCCAAACCAATTTATATTCAAAACAAAGTTCAAGTACGAGAACCTCGGGCACATATCACAAGTCCTGGATTTAAATCACAGGTAACTCGGATGCTTTCCTAATTCGGATAATTTCGTAATTCGGATAATTTCGTAATTCGGATGTTTTTTGTAAAATCGGATGCTTGTTTAATTCGGTTGCTTTTTTAGTTCGGATGCTTTTTTAATTCAGATGCTTTTCTAGTTCGGATGCTTTTTGTAAACTCGGATGCTTTTTACAAACCGAACACATTCGCAAATCGGATGCTTTCCCAATCCGGCACTATGACACTCCGGCACTATTTGAACGATGTCAAACATTTTATCGCATATCTAAGCATATTTCTGAGATGTTGAACATTTTATTGCAGATTTCTGCATAGATTATTGCGATGGCGAAACAAAATTTCTAAGCAGATTTCTGTAAAGTCGCATGTTTTTGTTTTAGATTTCAAGTTCTGCGCAGATTTCTCAGTACGCAAACGCACCTACATGTACATTTTCATTGCACATTTTCTGCGCAGCTATATCGCAATTACGTACAGCAGATTTATATTCAGATTTATGCGCACATTTCTGCGATGTCAGCACGGGGCCGGGGGGGGGGGGGGGGGGGGGGTGGTCAGGGGAGCCATCAACGTTGGGTCGCATCTCATTCCCTTCGTATAGACATCATGTTTTAGCATTTTTCAGATTTCTCAGTGTGCAGAATTCTGCGATGCCGCACGTTCATAAGGCACATGTCATGCACATGTCGCATTAGGAAGACCTCTCCATAGTGACGTGCACAAAATTTTACATTCTTTATTGTAACCTAACCCGTTTTTACCTAGAGCTTTTTCCACGAAATTTCATATTTATGCATTTTGGACCCTACTCTATCGATCTGGACTGTTAAATGTTAAAAAATACATCTCCTTCCTGTAGTTGGGCGTTAGGGCGACCTCGAAATGGTCTCCCTAACGACCATGGTCTCCCTAATGTCGTTAAAATTACGAAAAATGGTCGACCAAATGGTGATTATGCCCATATATATATTATATACATTGTTCTACAAAAACATGTAATTGCCCCGTTTTTTTAACATGCATTGAAGCATGCTGCGACCACGTACTTTAATACAATTTTATTGTTTTTTTTAACTTCAATATGACCCTATAAGTTACGCTAAAAATGGTTTATATTTTTAAAACTAAAAACGCCTTTTGGACTTCATGTTTTTCTTCTAAATTTAATACTTTAATGGCTCAATCAGTATGGGCTGTAGATTTGAACCTAACTATAGGAAAGTAACAATGAAACGGACCGACGCTATGTTTTATTGTGAGGTATTATTACACAACAAACATATACAGTACATTTTATATCACCGAGGTTGTGCAGCGCGTGCCAGCGATTTATGCGCGCTGCATGCAGTCTATACAAAGGGAATGAGATGCAGACCCGGCGTCATGGTAAAGTTACCCAAAATGTTTATCCAGTGCGAACACGGCTTAATAGCCTGAATCAATCACGCCAATGACAAATTCACTGGCTTTTAGCACGTTTTTCCAATAAGGAAGACAGGTTTTGAGTTTACCTTTAACTCCTTCATGAACCCCGGAATCGCCCTGGCTGTATTCCCACTCTATAGTTGTTCCTGGTATCGGTTGGTCTGGGCCCTGGGTGTCTATGCTGGCGCTGGAGAGCTTGTAGGGAGGGGCAAGCTGATCTGACGTGGCCTTGAAGGCCGCATTTAAAAAAGCAGGTGCGGTTGTCGAGGGTAGTGCTTTAGTTTTGACGAAAAAACGGTCGCCGTAGGGCAGAAAAAGCCGTAGGAGCCCTGGTAGGAAAAGCAGACATAAGTAGAGCATATCTGCCGCTGGTAGATCTCTTTTAGGGGGGGGGGGGGGGGGGGGGGGGGCTGGTTTCTTAGTTGCGGCTGCCTTTTCTGCTTTTCTGATACGCTTTTCGTCACTGGAATCTGAGGCCAAATCATCTGCTACGTACTCCTTTACCGCGCCCCAGCCTAGCCCTGCTCTATCGGCGAGGCGAATCAGCTTCTGTCGATCTTTGACGAGTTTTGCGGCGTTGCTCGATGAGGGAGAGGATCTTCTCGTAATGATTATACTGTTGCTTGTTACCTTCTCTCTTAAAACCAGTTCGCGCCGGATGGCGTATATAAACGCAAAGTTTTCCCCAAATTCAAAACGGATGACGCATAAACACGCCAAGTTCAAGTTTGGAAATGTCTGTCAGCAGTGAGCAAGGCCGGAAATGCGTAGGTGTGCTTCCCGGCACTATCGGCCTGAACCCGCTTCGGATCGAGTTTCGTTAAAAATAGTCCCGCCCCTCGGCTCGGTGATGTTAAAATAATCCCGGCGCGAACTGGTTAAACGTGGGAACATTTCCTGAGATCCGCTGTTTCTTGCAAGCACTTTCGACTCGAACATCCAGTAAGTTGGGAAGCGGTTGGATGGCCTGCAAGATTTCTTGATTGCCTTGGTTAGGCTGTTGATTCCCGTCTACGGACATCATGGCGTTACCTTGGCCGCTTTAGTAGTGTGTGATATTATGCGTTAACAAAATTAACGTGTGGTTAGGTTGACTGTTGAACCGAGAGTGAGCTCATCAGAGCGGATTAGGCTATATTTATACGATTCAGTAGTTACGTAATACAAAAATACCAATGCATTCGCACCGTCGTGCGAAAACGAATAGAAATTCTACGTAAGGTATTTCAGAATATTTCAGTACTTTTATTGTGGGAGTGCAATGTATGTACATTTGCAAACAATAAACAAATAACAAATTATTATTAAATACCTTGCTAAACTCTTGACGAATGAAAGTCTAAAGCACCTGTACAATTATGGTACCTGGTGTGCCGTCACTTTCCAGAAAAGTGGTATTTTAATGTCAATTGCACGTACCAAACAATGCTTGATGGCTGACCAGCATTTAAAAAAATGACTTCTTTTAAATACTACCCCCAATTTACAATATTTAGTTAGTCTGCATTTTTTAGCAATTGATATGAATGGGTAAATTGTAGTCAGCTTGACTGGTTTCCTATAGTGTATGATTTCCCGATGTTTATAAAATGCTCCATTTCATCAGGGCCTTGTAACCAGACTACAAGAACATGATTGTTTTTCTTGGTTTTTACAGCATCTACATGTACATCACAAACCTTCAAACAAGTCAGTGTAAGCCAAGAAAGAATGTTATCAATACAATAGCTTATTTTTATAACCTCTTTTAATTCATGGACATCATGTTTATTTCTAGTGATTTGGATACAATTTAACCTTTATTATTAGTGCATCGGGGTAGGAATACATTCCTAGTCTTATGTGCCTCCATTGTAAGTGTTATCAATTAAAGAATTAAATTTGGAAAATGATTCACATGTATTTTGGATTTCATTGAGGATATATTATGCCCAAAAAAATTAACAAACAGTACTTTAAAAGTCGTTGTTTGCTGCTTTGTAACAAATAACTGAAACTCAATTAGAATGACTAAATTGGCAACAGTGTAAAGATAAAATGTGTCTAATATTAATTGTAGTTCCCTCTGAAAAATAAGGCCAAGTTCCAATTCCTTGGCTGCAGCTTAAATTGCATAAAAGTCTGTGGGAATATTTTAGTAAGAATTGATGATTACACTGAAGCTTGTTTATCCCAGTAATATACCAAGCACGATATGAGACCAAGGGACTACCCCCCTTAGACCACAATATACCACCATAAACCTATACACTCTCTAGACTGTTGTACTTACCTAACGCAACCCCCCCCCCCCACCCCCTTAAAAACCTACAAATAATCCTGAGAAAACAGAATATTCCGCAAGCACAATAGCAACCACAAAGACGGGAGGGCAGTTTTCTTCTGTCTGATAGTTTATAAATTGCATAAATCATATCGTATAAATAATCAACAAGGACCCTGACATTTTTGTTAAAAGGCAAATTGTAATAGCATTGTGTTGCTTGGGACTGTAGCTACATGTACTTAATAGGGCAATATTTTATTTAACACAAAATTATATGAAAAGGCACATATTTTCAATACGTAAGCAAAATTGTTTTCTTTGAGAAGTTGGGTAAAGATCCTAACAAAATATTTAAAACATAAATTACAAAGGTGCAAACGTCCTGAATTTATGTGGGAATATTTTAGTAAGAATTGATGATTACACTGAAGCTTTTTTATCCCAGTAATATACCCAGCACGATATGAGACCACGGGACTACCCCCTTAGACCACAATATACCACCATAAACATATACACTCTCTAGACTGTTGTACTTACCTAACGCACGCCCCCCTTAAAAACCTACAAATAATCCTGAGAAAACAGAATATTCAGCAAGCACAATAGCAACCACAAAGACGGGGGGGGGGGGGGGGGGGGGGGGCAGTTCTCTTCTGTCTGATAGCTTATAAATTGCATAAATCATATCGTATAAATAATCAACAAGGACCCTGACATTTTTGTTAAAAGGCAAATTTGAATAGCATTGTGTTTCTTGGGACTGTAGCTACATGTACATACAAATTCAACTAAAATCAACCTTAGAGCAATATTTTATTTAACAACAAATTATATGAAAAGGCACATATTTTCAAAACGTAAGCAAAATTTAAGAAGTTGGTTAAAAAGATCCTAAAGAAATATTTTTAAAAAAATTGCAAAGGTGCAAACGTCCTGAATTTATGACCAAAGAAATTCATGAAAATTAAAATATTTTAAGAGGATCGTTGTCGTCATTTTTCAAAATACCAAACGGATTCTGCCCTCAAAACCTGTAGGCAAGAGATGACCCTAATACGTACCGAAAAGTCTTCCATTTTCACGAATAACGTTGAACACGTTTGATTATACAATCACTGACCTCTACACCTGCATGGGGCCAATTTCACGGAGCTGCTAAACACAAACATTTGCTTAGCACAACAAAAGTCTTGCTCATTAAAAACAAGTTATCAGCCAAAATTCTACGTGTTTTTCATGCACATTTTTGTGCTTAGCAGCTCCGTGAAATTGGCCCCAGGGCGGATCATCGCCCATTCCGCCGTGCTAATGCTTGAAGGGGCGCGCACGAGAAGTGCAACATGGCGGACCCACGACGTCACTTCTGTGAGCCAATGAAATGTTCAGGTGTAGGTCAGTGGGTACGCTACGTATGACGTAATGTTTATAAATAAAAAATGTACGGAGTCAATCCAATGACCTTTACACCTGTACATTTCATTGGCTCACAGAAGTGACGTCGTGGGTCCGCGGAATGGGCGATGATCCGTCCAGGTGTAGAGGTCAGTGGATACAATGTGTCATATGAAGCACGATATGTGGCAGAGAAAACCCCCCCTCTTTTGTGTTGACCATTGCGTTCCCAGAATCTCAAGAATTCTTTTTAGGTTTCAAGGGGGGATGGGTTAGGTTACAATAGTGTTGAGTGTGTATAAAGTATAGGGATAAGAGGGGGGTACCCCTCTGCCACATATCGTGCTGGGTATACAATGTGTAGGCCTATGTACCATATGTACACGCACATCCAGATGCAACGCGAAGTAGAGTCAGGGTGTTAGACCTAAGCATATGTATGTTTATGCAAAATACGTAATGCACGCTTTATTCATCTGGCTAAGCAGGTGCGTGCGCATATCACTACCTCTACGAAATTCCAAAGACGCTGTTTCCGACTATAGTTCGTGAGTGATGATGGTTTGTCGCGATAGCGCCCTGGCCTATCGTGGCTGCGGATTAAGCAACGTCTTTCCCAAAGAATATACCCACACAGCGTCGCTAACGTAAAAACGAGTACAAAAATGCACTAGCGTAATGCTTCCGTACGTCACACCAAATTAGTTCTTAAAACGTCCTGCCCCGTCCTAAAAAAATCGTAAAATCGTAAAAATGTCATAAATACGATGTTACTCTCTATCAGAAACAGTCCTCAATAATGTCCATCTCGTCTTTAACCCGTCCGCAGTCAGTTGGTATCCAGTTCAGATCGGGTAAAATTGCCCGTTCACCTCGTGCGAACAACGTTTCCAAGCAGTCCAAGCCCGTCCGTAGTCAGTTTAAACCCGCGGTTCTGAACTTGTTCTACCTCGTTTCTAATACTTCCTAACCCATTCTAACTATATTCTAACTCGACCACTTAGTTCACAGACAGTTCTCACCGTTCTCGCCACGTCCTCGTCTCGTCGCTAGTGCGTTCTGAACGTAATTGCAATCGCGTCCTGGCCCGACAGCTATAAATACCCAGCGCGTTTTTGCCAGTCCTCATTTGCGTTTGCCGCTTCAACCTGTGCATTTCAACACTTCGAAGATTTCCGACATTGACATTTACGAGCATCATGCCTCCAAAGAGGAGTGGGTCGGGAAGACGGGCCGTGGGAAAGCAGCCAGTAACCCGAAGATCCCGAAGCCCCATCCCTAGTAGGATCGAAGTACGGCAATTCCGTTGGTAGTACGTCCATCTCGTTTCATCGAATTGCAGAACGGGATGGCCGCCCAAAATGTTTGAGTAGGCTCGAAGTTCTGGAGCACCCTTTCTGTCTGAGCCCGTCCATGAAGTTCGTAAAAGACAGTTGCTACTACGTCAACTCCGTTCGCACACAGTTTGAGCCCGTTCGGCAACATTTTCAAGAACGTAGTGAGAACAAATTTGCTGTTACCATATCCTACCTTTAAAATTTTCAATATAGTCTTACAACCCAGTATTCAAACAAAATTGCAATGGCGGCGGCTTCGTGTCAAAGTTTGCGCGGTGGCCGACACGTCACGCGGTGTACATGTACATGTACATGTACATCCGCGAACAGTATGTATGGTATGGACAAGTATTGTATGGTCGGGGAGGTCAGGGACGAGCGGAGGCGGGTCTTGCAACTGAGGTCCTGGGAGGTTGGTAAACTTGGTCGAGGTGTTGCCGACTATTTTGAACTGTTTAAAACAATCGGGAGTTGAGTGATCAGGAATGAAGAGCTGTCTTGCGATGGACGTAAGAAGGTCTTGAAAGTCGTTAGGTGGTCGTTAGGTGGTCGTCAGGTGGTCGTAAACATAGTCGGCGGAGGGTAGGCAGGCATGCAGGCATGCATGCATACATGGAAGGGAAAATCTGCCGCTAAGCTATAAAATCTTTGTAGAATGCGTACACTGCAAAAACTGTGGTGTTAAAATTTTAACACCAATGTTTTTTTAATCTTTTGGAATGAAAATTGGTGTTAAAATGAAGTAAAATGATTCTTGAAGTATCAGTTTCAAATCAAGTACTGGTGTTACGTACTTTTGGTGTTAAATTTGACCTAGTGCGCATGCGTGTGTGAAATAAAGCCCTCTGATTGGTCGATAAGGAATTATGGGATATGTTAACAATAGTCGATGTTAAATTGTTGTATTTGTCCAAAAATTCATTTTTTAACCATAATATGTAATTATTTAAACGATTCCATGATTGAATTTTGATTGTTTGTGCAAACATAGTTAAAAATTCGCGTTACATTTTATTTGTTTTCAAATTTTGACATTATTCATAAAAACTAGTTGTGACATCGTCGTGGACAAAAAAGCGTAGTATAAAACTAACAACGGCAATGGCTATGTGTGTAGTACGTATTCAGTAGGAATAGGTTATTATTGTATTTGGATGTGTAATAAGTCAGTTCTTGGTAATATTTCATAATGTAATTTGTCCATGCAGTTAATATGTACAAAATTATAGTGTTAAAACAGTACATCTTTTCGCTAGAATGACGAGCAAATGACGTGATATCCACGTTAAATTTTGCTATCAGAGTGTACACCAAAATTGGTGTTAAAAAAATTTGATTCCCAAACTGGTGTTATTCAACACCCAAATCCCTGCCCAATATAAACACCAGGAAATAATCAAATTTTACACCATTGGTGTACAATTTAACACCACAGTTTTTGCAGTGTACACCTCTCGAAGTTGGGAGTTTTTAAGGCAAGACGGAGTCGGTATTATACAGGTCGTGCGGACGTCAGAAAAGAACGGGCTAGTCGTTATAGGAGGTCGTTAGCAGGTCAGGAACAGATAGGGACAGGACCTCGGCAGGGTTGGAATAGACTGGTCCGTTGTTGGTTGGGAGTAGTCTGGAAGGTCGTTAGCAAGGCGGCCTTGGTCGCGTATCTATAGACGGTTTTAAATTTAAGACTGCATTGGAGCGTGAATAAAGACAGCAACTGTCATTATAAGGTCGGGAGCGGTCCCGTCCTCTCCAGACTAAAACCAGGTCGGCAATAGTCAGTAACTTTAAGGTCGTGAAAGGCGGGAACTTAAGACGGCTATAAGTGTGACATGCGATTTACTAAAGTTTTCTTCTTAATTTTGTCTTCCCAGAGAGTTACAACATGATCTACCAAAATACACTCGGTAGGCGTGTTGAGACCGGTAGCTACTTCACACCATGCGATGCCTATGACCCGCCTGTAGCTGTTACGATCTCTAGGAGTGAGATTGGTACAGGCGTCACCAAGATGGTTCCTTCCCCCAAGGTGGTCGAGCAGAAATGCTCCATTTACACCGGAGAGGGCGACCACCTCAACCTGGGAAGTTTCTCAGGGACCTGCGTCTCTGATCCCGCAACGTGTGGTTCGGAGAGCGTGACCTGGTCACTATGGCTCAAGATCAACTCGTCCACAGTCTTTACCGGTGCCGCTAGGTACTTTCTTTCAGTAGGAGGGCAAACCAGAAATGCGCGGGGTGTCTGCTTCCTGTACAAGAAGTCGACCAACAAATTCCAATTCGGAGCTCGGGGTGAATCATGGTCGTACGATCAGAAGCACGAGGCGAGCACATTCCCATTGGATACATGGTTCCATCTAGCCGCGGCTGTGGATCTCTCAAATTCCCAAGTCACCCTTTACGTTGACGGCAAGAAACTTGGCAATTACGAGGATGAACTACAAGATATATCGCCGATTGATACATGCACAGATCTCATTTTGGGCAACGGCAACTGCCCGCCCTCATTGAATATAGCAGGTTCAGCAGCCTACGGCAATCTGATGGTATTTGACCATCTCCTTACCGATGAACAAATCGCCAACCTCTACGCCTGCGGGTCACTCGGTGAGCATGTTTTCAATATATGGAGTTGAGAATTAAAATGTAATTTGTTGAAGAAGTTTTCGTTTCTCAAGTTCTTAATTTGAATAGGGCCGAACAATGTGGTGATGAGATCCATTTCAGAGTTGGACTGTTGACAGCTAAAATAGGCCTATGAGGTGCACATTTTATTTTGATTCTCAGACTATACCTTTGGAAATGCACGTCCTTTGTATTCATTTGTCAGCTGCACACGGGTAAAAATAAACTATGACAAATCATGTATTTACGTTTGGCCTAATACTGCCAAATGATGGGAAGGGGGTGTCCCACTTGAAATCTTGAGTTGCATTCTAACACTAACAGTTGCCTTCTTCGCCGCCGCTTCTCCCCCTTAACCTAGTTCGAGCCCAGCTCAGGCGCGGGATTGTTTTGTATACGAGCCTTGATCCAAGACGGGTTTAGGCCGGCATTTATGGGTAGAACACCCTGATATTTCCGGTCTCGCTCACTGCGAGACGGTCGCTGGTAGATATTTCAGGCCTTGCTCGTGACGTGTTTATCTGTCATCCGTTTTGAAGTCATTCGATGCGAACTTGTTAACAAAAAGGTGCACCCCACGCCGCTGATTTTACATTTAGTTCCTTTTTTATGCAAAAACTAAATTAGTTTTTCTATACCCGATGTACATCACTACAGATTGGGGCCTAAAAGTTCGCAGTCTCATCATTGATAACAAGTACACCGGAAGTCTTCGCTACGTTTGCACGGCAAGCGCCTCCACAGGACCGACAATTAGCTGGAGCGTGTACCACAAAGAGCGAGCGGCTTGGCGGGACCTAGGCGACAGTCTCACCGAGGAAGGCTTCGAGATTACCCCGACAAGTTTCTCGCCGTGCGTGGTGCAATCTGCCCTGGTCATCGATCAAACACATGGGTTCAACGCCGAGAACGACGTTGTCACCTGCACTGCAAACGCGGGCTCGAGGAATGCGTCTCTATCTATCCGACAAGGTACGTAGGAATCTCTGTCTGTCTGGCTGTGTGTCTGTCCGTAATTCGATTATGTCCAGAACCGGCCCTGTATGAAGTTAAATGGATCGTATACGTTTGGTAATTACTCCAAAAATGAGAAGCGTTACTGCAGTGACGTTTCTCAGATTGTGTATTCAAATGCAGATTATTCTTCCTGCGTGGACATAACCGCTCCAGAATTCCGGTAATATCTCAAAAATCGCTACCACCTTTTGAAATGAAATTTTTACAGGTTAGTTTTATGGTATATATCTATGACTATATAGGATTGAAACAAACAGTGGGTTTCTAATTACCAAACGTATACGATCCCTTTAAATATATACAGCGCGATATGAGACCAAGGGACTTCCCCCTTAGTGCCTCATACATATATACCCTCTAGACTATTGTTACCTAACGCACCCCCTCTAAAAACCTGAAAGAATTTCTGAGAAACCACAACATTCCGCAAGCACAATGACCACCACAGAAGAGGGGAAGTGGGGGGGGGGGGGGGGGGGGTCGGGGGGAGGGGGGGGGGGTCTTCGTCTCATGTCTTGCTTCAAATGAAGTTAAAAGTCGGTAGGTGTGATGCTCAGGACCATAGAGCTGTACAGTGTGTAAACACAATTCAAACAAAATAATGGAATGCTACACATAGAACTTAGATAATAGGTATGATTTAAAGGTAGGATTCACCATTTACAGATATCGAACAAATTTAATACCGAGTTATAAGGAAATATCTTACTTATCCGAAAGTAAATAATGATTCTAGGCATCCTGCAAAAAGATTGCGCTAGATATCCTTTAATTATTCTGAAAAATATACAATTTTCATAAAGAAAAAAACCGCAAATAACATAAGAATAACTGTTCGACGCCGGTTGAAAACATACGCTGTTTTTCGTGCTTTTGATTGATTGTAAAACTTCGGACAGGTTAGTTAAACGAAATTTACTATAAAAAACAACCCCTCAAATCCACCCATTCATGATAATTAAAGCATTTATCAATGGTGTATCCTACCTTTATAAGATACACCTTTCAACTTCAAAATGAGACATCAAACGTCCAAATCTGATAATGTTTGACAGAGTTATGAGTAATTTCACAAGAGACGTCAAATTGACCATGGGACCAAGTTTTCAACGAATGTACCATAAGTTATTTAAAGTGTCACAATGTCAACAATTTACACATTTTTGTTTTTATTTGCAGGCAGAGATGCCACCATTGGTTTATACAGTAACCTCGGAAACGCAGGTAAATGTTCACTTTTAATGTTTTTCATCCGAGAAAGATAAAACAAAATTGATACCTTTAAACTTTGATATCTTTACAAAACCTTAGACTCCGAAAAAAATGGTCTCTTTAAAACAAAAAACTGCAAAATTGTCAAAAAAGAGTGAAATTTAGTTTTTCAGAGTGACAACTATTCCAAAATCGTCACTTTCTGAAAAGGCCTAATAAAGAGCAAAACCGCAAAACAACAAACAAACAAACAAACACCTTATAAACAAACAAAACCAACACATTTTATAATGGTTCCTCCAAAGAATACAATTGTGTGGTTTTCACTCTTTTTGGAGTAGTTTCACTTTTTAGAAATAAATGCATTTTTTTAATTGGTTTTATAAGACACACTATTTTGGGGAGTGAGGTTTTTTACCTTTTCTTATTAAGAGGGAATGATTTTCTATGTTTACGTCTGTTACAGGACTGTTCGTTGACAACACGGGACAAGACTACTACGGAAATTTCGACAGAAGTGGAGAGAAAGTGAAGAACGGCACATATCCGTTCATTTGCAGGAAAAGCCGTCGTGACCATTTCATTGGTTAAACCGCTATTGCGGTTTAACCAATAAAATGGTTTAACCGGTTTAACTATAAGCTGGTCAGTACGCGATTTATTTCTCCAAACGACACATGTGCGCTTTGAGATTTCCTTTAATAAAAAGAAAGTCTGAATAAAAGGGTTCAAAAATGTTCAAGGGCTGTATTAAAGATATGATACACCGTTTGCAGATATCGAAAATATTTACTACCGAATTATTAGGTAATACTTATTTAAAAGTAAATAATGATTCTAGGCATCCAGCAAACAGATTGCGCTAGTTATCCAGTAATTATTCCGAAAAATAAAATATTATTGTATAAACAAAAAATTGCGATCGCCGGACGGCTATCGCGAAAAAAACTAAAATAACATAAGAGTAACTGCTGGATGCCGGTTGAAAACAAACGCTGTTTCCGTGCTTTTCTCGACAGTTAAACGTCAGTTAAGCGATAAAATACAACCCCCTAAGTCCACCCAATCATGACAATTTAAGCATTTACCAATGGTGTATCCTACCTTTAAAGTAGGACCAGAAATGAATTTATAATACTCATTAATACTAGTCTGGGAGTAAGCGACATAAGATTTCACCTCATTTTATCAACTTAAGAAGGTTTACATAAAGTCGTCCAAGTCATTCACAACCATCAGTTTGTCAGCCTGCCCCCAGAGGTTGAGTCTGGACTCCTGACTCCCTTGAAAAGCCCTCCTAGACGCTTGACTTCACCTCATCTCATTTATAGATCAAACATTGTCAAACGAAAGTAGTAAACTATATAGTACATTACAAAAAAATAAACACTGACAAAATATCCGGTTGGGAAGTCAATACTGACACACAACAGCCGTCACGTCGGATAATACACTGCGTACTGCATGTACATATGTCCCCGGCGGCTGTTGTGTGTCAGTGTCAGTTATTGTATAGGCTTGGAGCTTTTCTAAGGAGCTTTTCTAAGAATCGGGATAACTCTTTTTGGTATTTGCATTTTTTAAAGTTTTTCTATGTGGAATTTAACTCTACCCTCAAAATCTTCTAAATGTGTAAAACAAGTATACGGTTGTATCTCGCCACTATTTCCAAGAGTTGTATTCGAGTCCCCCCAAGTCCCTGCGAGTCCCTGCAAGTCCATCACAAGTCATTCAGTCTCCAAGTCAATTTACTAGCTATTCAGATGAACTGTTAACAAAACTGTTAACAACCTGTTACTCACGACTGGCTTTATGAAAGGACTTGTGACTGGACTTGTGGAGGACATACAGGAACTCGAATACAACTCTGCTATTTCCTCTCTTTATCAGGCCGCCAAATACTGGCTCGGGGTGTGCTGAGTACTAAAACGTATAGTGTTTTTGTAAGCTACTTGAATATCCAGTTTCTTGTCTGAACCGTTCGCCTTTGTAAATAATGACGTCGGGAAGCGATTGTTTTCCCGTACCACTAACGCGTCAGATCGGCTAATTTTAATCCGCAAAACGACTTGGTCAGAGACTTTTATACCTTTTTCTATAAGACCCTATCTAGATGAGATTATTAACCAATAATTTTGGTTAATAGAAAAAGGTATAAAAGTCGTGTATACAAAAAACTAGAGACTGTATACAATTAACTAGGGACTGTATCCATTTATTTCGGTGAATTATGGCTGTCAACGTCGTTGGTCTTCATACGTTCCGCGCGTATCAAAATCGATTCGTATTGAAGCGCGCGCTTTGGTCTCCATTCAAGTCGCCCCATTCCAATGAAACGGCAAACCTGACGCGTTTAATAGTGGTACAGACAACAACATCGCCGTTCGCTTTCGCCCCGATTGAGTAAGAACTGCGGGCTAAACCAGTTCGCGCCGGGATTATTTTAACATCACCGAGCTGACGGGCGGGATTATTTTTAACGAAACTCGATCTAAGGCGGGTTCAGGCCGATAATACCGGGAAGCATACCCACGCATTTCCGACTTTGATCGCTGCTGGAAGACATTTCCGGCCTTGCTCGTGACGTGTTTATGCGTCATCCGTTTTGTATCTAGGGAAAACTTTGCGTTTATATACGTCATCCGGCGCGAACTGGTTTGGCGACACCGGACCGCCCAGGTTAACAAGTTATTTTTAAAAGAGTGAAATTTAAACATAAGTTATTTCGTATTTGCAAAATGTTAAAATGTAAATTAGTGTACACAATTAAATTCTTATTATAAACTGCATGATCACAATTACAGCCAGGACGCACCAGCTCTCCCGTATATTTAAGGCGAGTATAGAGTACATTATAGTAATACGTTATCTATTTCAATTTGGACCCCGTTTAGGGTCATATTTAATACCGAGTTTGAATACAATAATTATTACAACACTGCTATGTTAAAAATTGTATCCATCATTGTATAGGACCTTTTTAAAACCTTTGCCTCGGCTTCGGCTCCGGCTTTACCTCGGCTTCGGCTCCGGCTTTACCTCCGAATTCCAAATCACTGAGAAGCAAATAGAAATAAAAGCAAGTAGAAACAGTTTAACATTTTGAGTTCTCATCAATCGATTAAATGTTTCTGAAGCACAACAGGCATCAGATTGTGGCTGGAGATCTCGCACCTGGGAATTTAAAATCGCCTTAAGCCAAAGACAAAACGAAGCCAGGGATTCGAAAAGGCCGCTAGGGTACCCACGTGCGACGCCCGCAGTTGTTATTGTAACGAGCGGCACCCGCTAGCTTGGTAGGTTGGTACATTAGCCAATCAGAACACAGATGGTGTTGACGTTATCGATGATGTTAGAGTCATCTGGGACAACCCTAACCCCTAACCCCTAACTCTAACCCCTAACTCTAACCTTAACCTTAACCTTAACCTTAACTCTAACCCTAACCCTAACCCTAACCCCTTACCCATGTCAGAGCCCAGACAACTTGAGCATTATCGATGACGTCAACACCATCTGTGTTCTGATTGGCTAATAAATGTACACTATGTACCAACCTACCTGCAGAAACAAATTATCGCGGCCGGCGAGAATCGTAACTTAGATAAACCTTGACGGTGTCTCGTTGACGTAGTGGGTGCTCTTGGCGTTTTGCAAGAACATAAATGTATCATATCGGCATTTATACCCTGCTGTTTACAGTCTTTGTGAATTTCAAAATCATTCATAAAATAGTAGTCGTCTTTCAATTTTGGATGCCTCTTGTAGATTTGTGCTGGCCTTCTCAAAACGCTCTGCAGCCCGCTCGGCTCTCACGTAATTAGCGTGTCGCACTGTTGAAGGTACACGAAGTGCTGGTTAATCCATTCATTATTATTATTATTATTATTATTATTTTCTGGTAATGAAACCAAGGATCCTTCAAAAGTGCTCAAGGCACTGTAGCTCGTAAGCCAGAAGAAACCCGTAGAAAGAGGCTGTGTCAGCCATGCCAGGAACACCGGGGCAAACCCCTTCTCTTAGCGATAAGTGTTCTGGGTTCTTTTACGTGCATTATACAATTTTATAATGATATAATGGGAAAGATATATACACACATTATAAATTATACAACACACGGGACCTACAACTTTACGTCCCATCCGAAGGACGAAGCAATAGTGGTTTAATTGCCTTGCTTAAGGACACACGTGTCCCGGCCGGGATTCGAACTCACGCTCTGTGGAACAGAAAACACACGCTCTTAACCACTCGGCCACGACACTCCAACCTTTGTTGTCGTTTTTTCGCCACCAATGAATGACTCGTGTTTCTGCTTAAATCTCGACCACTCGAAGCAGTAATGTTTTGTTGTGGAATATGTTATGGATGTGAAATACTTCTCATGTACAACCCAAAGAGTGCACGAAGACACACTGCAAATTGCTGGCTGTCGAAGCCTAACATGTGTGACTTAGCCTCCCGTCAAGGCCTTCGTGGCTGCGATCCCAAGCGACTGGAACGGAAGACCACGCGCGCGAGTCGAGTGTGGCGAAGCGGGGAGGCCTTTTTCAACTTGTTTGATTTTTTTTTGGATGAATTATTCATGGAGTATGAAACGTGCATTATTCATAACTTGTATGCAAACAAGTAAAGTGCTAAACGATTAACCAATCATAAATTGTTAATGTTATGCTGACCCGCTGATAGCAAAAACAAACTGTTTATTTAACGCATTATTATCTGTCAGACATTATTATTCCTCCCGTGTTCTCAGACTGTTTTCAGAAGCAAACCTTCCGAGGCACATATCGCGTATTACAACACCTTACCGACACATTTACTTAGGTATTTCTGTCCCCTCCAGGTAATTCTGTCCCCCTGCCCAACGTTAAACGTGTCCCCCTGTTAAATTTGTCCCGTGCAACGTCACAAGTCTAGCAACCACTAGACGCAACAACCAGCCGTCCACTGTAGTACAGGTTCCCCCTTCCAAACTCTTTCTTTCTTTCGTATGATGATGTTACTGCATTCACTCGTTTGATAACATTAGTGGGAACAGGGTGGACCGCGTGAAGGTTGTCATCTCCCACCCCCCCCCCTTCCAAACTGAATGACTTGGCTTTTCTCCTCGGGGCCCTTTTTTGGTTTTTATCCAGGCCTGGAGGGTGTTGTCCTGAAGACAGGAACTCTAGAAGTCGCTGCACCTCCTCCACAAAGTCGGCCATGACGACAACATGCGCTATGCGTACCCGATACCACCAGGTTGAGAATAGAATTTGTACGCGTGCAAGAAGTCTGAAAATACTGATTACTGCCATTTTCCCTTTCTCGCAGAAACGTAGATCGGTTGATTTAATTAATAACGTTTTTGTTTTGATAAATCGATGAAGGGAAGAGAAGTCCAAATAATAAATACCCTGTGGGCTTAATTCATTGAAATAACATCAACATAACCACTTATGTGTGGAACAATTGGGGGGACAAAATTACCTAGAGAGGGGACAGAATAAACTGGAGTGGGACAGAATTAACGGCTCCAGGGGGACACTTTTACCTAGGTAATTCTGTCCCCCCGGACATTTTTACCGGGGGACAGAATTACCGTTCACACCGGCAGAGCAACCAAAGTACTATACTATTATTAGCATGCCAAAGTATACTCAATGGCGCGGTATTTGTGTGCAAATGTATGCTAATGTGCGCGTTGAGCGTTGCGCGTATTGTTGCAAAGAGCCTGCAGTGCTACAGAGCTGGATTCAAACATGTTGTGAAGGAAGGGGTGGTTTAGAAAAGATCAAAGACATTTTTCACCAATTTTTTATTGAAATCGAAGTTTATTTTAACTATATTTAGATAATGTTAAAATATTAAAACCAAGTTATAAAACAAATATTGAATGCTAATTATCTCGTGGTGTAGTAAAACTAGCCTTTTTCGGTGATCCATGGACCATTGCATTTTTCCTCAGCTTCGCCTCGGGAAAACAGACATCCTGAGCCACGCAGAGTTTAACCACAGACATAAATAACCTATAGACGGACAGCAGGGGGCGCCAGAGTGAAATTTCATGAAAGCCACAAATCGTGGACAAATTGTTTAATTTCTGTAAGAATTCATTCTTTTTGAAAAACAAATACAAATTTATAACTATGCAGCATTTTTATATAGTCGACATCAGCTGCGTTTTCAACAGAAATTACCGATTTGTATCCGTCCTCCTTGGTCAAGGCGCGTTCGTCGTTATCCGTCCAAAAATACACGCCCCGCGCGCCCCGCATATGCTGCTAGCTCGCGCTCCCCGCGCGTGCAAAGATACAGCGCGAACAGCGACCTCATACGGCCACTATTTATGCAAATCAACTGAAGCTACTTTTTCGCCTTGGACCAACCGTTTTCTGGAAATCTTATGTTTTTCCACATTTATAGCGCATGACCTCGTATGCGAATACAGATAAGTATAGGCGGGGCTAAGATGTGGAGTGTCCAATCACAACGCGGTTGAATCCCGACGTCATCAAATTTGATGCAGTTACTTATTTGCAGCATGACATTAAAGACAAAATGGCGGATATTCAGCGTCGTTGGTCGTCCGAAGATCTGTCGTGTTGTTTGAATTCTGCAGCGAAAATATTACCCCTCGAAGATTTTAGACCCGAGCAGCGAAAGGCATTAGAATCCTTTCCTCGTGGTCACGATGTTTTTGTGAATTTACCAACAGGTTGTGGGAAATCCGTTATTTTTCAGGCAACCCCATTTTGCTCGGAGCTCGCACATACGGCCAGGTACTCAGCGTTTTTCAGCGTGTTTGGTCAGTTTCTTATCGCCGCATAATCGGCATTATTCCCAGGCATGCTGGTCTGTGCGTCATCGCCACGTTGTATGGTCCAAGCATGGTCCAACGCTGTGGAGAGGGGGCATGTTTACGGCTGCAGAACCAACCTTCAAGTATGATCGCAATATCGTAATTTAAACAGGAACAAGTGTCTTATATCCTCAATAACTCCTCTAATTATTTTCTTGGCAAAGTTCAGCCGGCAAGGCATTTAATTATCAGAGTTCCGCGTTTTACCGAGGCACGTTTTTCAGCTGGATTAGATTCGTGCGATATAAGGTATAGGGCCGAGTTCGACACGTTTCAATAGAGTCGCAGCCTTCTCCAGTCGCCGCGGTTGAAAACTGAAAACTTAGCAGCTAAAGACAACTAGTTTTGACCGTAACATTGTCAACATTCAAGCAAAAACCCAGCAAAACGAGCTAAAATAACTGCGACCATCACCAATTAAGCAAGACAGTCCAAATCTTCATATGTAATTCCTTCGTAAAAATCACTCAACTTTCTCCGATAAAATATTATGTCAACGATGGCGGTGTTCGTAAACACTTGCGAGCTAGCTATGACCTTTCACCGCTAGCTCAAATTTGCAGTATCTACGCAACGATCGACCAATAGGAAAACGACTATAAAGGTCAGCTTAAACTATTAGCACAATGAGCACCGCCCCCAAACCACAACTTAATGATTGATCCAAGGCGTTCATATCAGTTAATTTGCATATAATAGTGGCCGCGTGAGGTCGTTGTTTGAGCTCCGATTACCGCTGCGCTGTACATACAGACGGGTAACGATGAACGCCTTAACTAAGGTTATTTACACTGACCTCTACACATGGACAGATCATCATTGTTTCACACTTGAAGTCGGCGCAAACTGGAAGTGCAACATGGCGGACCCACGACATCACTCTGTGAGCCAATGAAATGTCCAGGTGTAAGGTTCAGTGGGTACGGTACGTATGACGTAATGTTTATAAATAAAAAATGTATAGAGTAAATCCACTGACCTCTACACCTGGACATTTCATTGGCTCACAGAAGTGACGTCTTGGGTCCGCCATGTTGCACTTCCAGTTCGCGCCGACTTCAAGCGTTAGCACAGCGGGGGTGCGTTCCACTCCAGCGAACGTTGCCAACGTTGGCCAACGTTAGCGTTGTTCGCTTGAGTGGAACGCAATGTGCGCCAATTATGTTGGCCAACGTTAGCGAAAACGGCGAACGACATTCCGAGCTGTTCGCTGTTGGCCAGTGACGTATTTTAAAGATGGCGAAGAGAATTAGCAGACGGCAGTGTTCTTTTCACGGTTTTAATTTACGTTTCATACTTTATATTGTTATATTTACGGTTTATTTCGAAAAATTCTTTAAATAAATTGACAATTTTTTTTTTAGAAAATGCATCACCTTTTGCAGCATGTATTAAATATTCATCGCCTTTTGGTGAATGCGGACTGAATCCGCGCGGAGAGATCCGGCCGAATACGCGGCTATACCTTGAGTCAGGTAAAAGCGCGCGAAAGTTGAACCACGACGTTAATTGGAAGTTGAAGTACGACGTTTTGAAAGTTGAACCACGACGTTTTGAAAGTTGAACCACGACGTTGCCTGTCCGTTTTAGAACATCATAACATTCAAAACGTCGTGGTTCAACTTTCAAAACGTCGTATGTGCTGACATCGCAGCAGAAATGTGCACATAAATCTGCATATAAATCTGCTGTACGTGAGTGCGACATGATATAGCTGCGCATAATTAAATGTGCAATGAAAATGTACATGTAGTGCCCATCCGTGCGACATCGCACAAATTTGCGTACTAAGAAATCTGCGCAGAACTTGAAATCGAAAATAAAAATATGCGACTTTTAAAAAATCTGCCCAGAAAATATTCATTATCACATAAATCTGTACAGAAATCTACAATAAAATCTTCCACATCTCAGATATATGCTTAGATAGGCCTATATACGATGTTTGTCATCGTTCAAATTCGCGCAGAATGCGCGAAATCGCAGAATCTGCGATGTGTGATGTCCTTTCAGTGCCACCCTAGTGCCGGATTGGGAAAGCATCCGATTTGCGAATATGTTCGGTTTGTAAAAAGCATCCGAGTTTACAAAAAGCATTCAAACTAGAAAAGCATCCGAATTAAAAAAGCATCCGAGTTTATAAAAAGCATCCGAGCTAGAAAAGCATTCGAATTAAAAAAGCATTCGAGATTACAAAAAGCATCCGAACTAGAAAAGCATCCGAATTAAAAAAGCATCCGAATTAAAAAAGCATCCGAGTTTACAAAAAGCATCCGAATTACGAATTCATCCGAATTAAAATAGCATCCGAGTTTGCAAAAAGCATCCGAATTAGGAATACATCCGAATTAGGAAAGCATCCGAGTTGTAAAAACACGTCCGATCTTTTTGACACTGATTTTGCTTCATACATGGTCTAACCAAAGAGAAGTATGAATACCAATGTCATTTTCTTATTTTTGTGGTACGGTACCTTTATTTATATTTTTTATATTTTTTTATTTATTATTATTTATTATTTATTTGTATTTAGTTATTTATTTATTTATTATTATTATTATTATTATTATTTTTTTTTTTTTTGGGGGGGGAGGGGAGGGGAGGGGGACGTACGCACCCCCTGCGTACGGGCCTGCACTTCCGCCATGAAGAGTCCTATAACCTCCGAGCCGTGAACAACTCGATGAAGTATAGCGTTGCATTGTCCTCTTCACGACCTTCGTTGCAAATAATTTACACAGAGAGCTTATGAGGATGAGGACATGCATTATTTACAACCTTGAGGAATAAGGATAATAAAAGCGTAAGCTCCGCTACGTATGACCGGTTGGACAGTTGTTTTATCGGAAGATAATTGACCTGTGATTAAAGATTAAACGATTGCACGCAAGCACGCAAGCACGATTCGCCATGTGTATACCCAGCAACATAATGGGACCGAGCGACATCCCCTATATCTATACACTATCTAGACTATTGTTACCTAACGCACCCTCCCCGCCCCCTAAAAACCTCAAACGAAACCACAACATTCCGCAAGCACAATGACCACCACAAAGGAGGGGGGTTCTCTCTGTCCCATATATTGCTTCATATGACTTTTTTTCAATTCACTTCAAATTGGCCATAACAAATTTGAAGGCTATTTTTGCGAAATTAATAATAAATTATTATAATAATATAATAATCACTAAATGTATCAATAAGAAGACACTTTAGGGTAAATAAATCGATAAGAAAAAATAGGAAGACTTTTCTAAATAGGGAAACGTTGAGGTGTCTTCCTATTGGTTTAGCTACTATAGAGACATGCACGTCTCTATAGGAAAGTTTCTCAATTTTTCCATTTGGTGGTGGATATTATTACTATTATTAGTATAATAACATTTAAAAAACGCTTGCATGTCACAAAGAAACCTAAAGGCGCTGTAAAAAAAAGAAGATAAAATAGCAGTCATAAAACAAAACGAGTAATTTAAAAACTATCAATTACGTGATAACAAAATAATGCTTATAAAGATGAGTTTTCAAATTGACTTAAAAAATGTCAACATTTTCAACAGATTGGATTGCTGCTGATAGCTATACCACATACAAGAAGCATATATTTTGAATGAACGATGGCCGGAAAGTCTAAATACACACGAAGCTTTCGAACAGGAAGAAATATTAATTGCGTTTGGGTGTAGCGAAACTCTTCAAAATACAACAGGATCAGGAAAGATAGGAATATGATGAATATGGATCGAGCCGAAGGCGAGGTCCATTACCAGCGGTCATCCCCCAACCCGGTCATTATCACGCCGTAATAACCGGGTCTTCGCACTGTTATTACCTTTAATAAATACCTTTTTTAACGAGACAAATGGTCAAAATGCTCAAAAGTTCGTGACTTTCCTTTTGGCGATATTTCCAGCGTTTTGTGTTCATGTTTAGGGGCCATATTTTAGCTTATGCATGGTACCCTGTCTCTTCAATATGTGTTGTTATTATAACCCATACTTTGAGGCCAGACTAGATTTGACGCGTCCTTGTTACAAGTTACCGTAGAACTGTTGCATTCGGCCAATCATTGGCTTACATGATGCTTGATCAATGCTGGTTCAGGGAACATTTATTCGCTTCTTCTTGAAAGCCCATGATATTACTACATGTACCTGATAATCCACTCCACGTGATCGATTTTCGACTAATCAGAAGCCATCAACTATTCTAGGTATTTATTAAAAAAACTAAACTCATCAATATGTGTTCGTTGCTTAATTAACTCGCCACACGCACACTTATTGGCCACACGCATTACCCAAATAGAAGCTAGTATTCGCTATGACGCCGCCATGCCCAACGTGACAAAATGCGCGCTTGTTGCTCGAAATAATTACGTTTAATTGCTGTGTGACCAGCCAGACGTATGCTGCCAGGTCCCGACATTATTTTTGTGTTGTACAGTACAGTATGTATATTTGTTTGTATACATTACATGTACATGGCGCGCGTGTGGCAAAGCTTGCGAAACAGCGCCGCCAGCGGTTTGTAATAAGCTTGTTAAACAGCGCCACCAGCGTAGTTCTAATTAGTTGCGTAACTTTAAGCGGGCGCTTTACAAATTCTTGTTTGGGGCGTTGACATGCCGGACATTCTTTTTAAATATTCTCGTTCGTTCAAGGAAGTGTAAACGAACACTTCTCTCTCGACGATTGCCGAGAGAACACCTTAGCTTAATTACGGCTAATATTATCCTTATTTGCCGATCATCTGTCATCAGGCAAACGGAGGCAAAGGTGTAGAGCACACAGCTTTTCCGGTAAGTGCTTTGACTGTAACAACATTAATGAGATTTTATTTGTATTCGTATAGTTTACTTCTATGGAATGAATCTAATGTTGCAAAATAATGACTGTGCTAAAATCTGGCTGTTATACAAACAAACATTTATTATAACAGTAAATTGTTTCTTTCCAAATTACGTTCGTAATTAATAACAAACTCAAACGTATCTATCGCCGATATTTATTGTAAATACGTGTATTTCTATATAGAGCACGGTCACTCGTGTGACAAGTAAAGGTTTACTTGTCACACGAGTGACCGTGCTCTATTCTTTTGAGCCTTATACGGCCGGCAACGTAACATTGGGTACGTCATTCACCTATAGTTCGCATCTGTTTTATTTTAAGCGGTAGACTGTTATGTTAATATTATTATAAGGCGCAAATAAGCTACATTTGCTACACATCAGTTTTAATGTATAAAGGGATGCACTGTTGATCCCTAAATATAAATTGAATAATGTACAATAATTGTAAAGTTATTGAAATTCATTGTACAAATATTTAATTATATGTATTTAATTCTATTTTTCAGAATTCACCACCATCAATGACTGTCGTTTTTTTCGGGTTTAATTAACTTTTCAATTCACATTTCAACCAAAGACAATAAAAACCCGGATTATCTCACAGATCATATACACTCTCCTGACTCCTTAATCGTCACTGACCCGTGTGTCCTAACCGGAAACAACTCGGTTACAGCTGCGCAGCGATGCGCGCCTTTATATGCAAGTTAATGCTCCAAATGCCGACCGTGGCTGGTCTGTAGGTAATTACGTCACTTGAGAGACCTATAATAAGCGAGGGGAGGCTTCGACATTGACCAATTCGCCGATGCCTGCGCGTTGGATTTCTGTGCTCCTTTTCCCAGGGACCTGGTAACCACGGAGATTAACATCAAGGAGCGGCGCACCTGGCACACGGCATCCGACAGAGAGAGGTGGAGAACAATTACAGAGTGTGCGATGTCAGAACTACCTTATTGACGCAAGCGCCTATAGAAGAAAGATATCTTAATGTAAACCAGTTAAAACCTCATTCTAAAAAAAAGCGAGTCTTTTACAAGTGAAATTGTCACTCTTTTGAGGAGCCAGGGCGTCTCTGAAAAGTTATCCTTCATAGTTATGGCTCCTAGCTTGAAAGATTGAACATTAACTCCCTTGAAGAAATTTTCACTATTTTGGAGTAGTTGTGCGTTATTAGAGACGATCCCTCTTTTGGAGAGTTTTGTTTTTACTATTTTACATTGAGAGTCAAGTTTTTCTGCAGTTGCGTGCGCTGGTATAATACCGATTGCGTTTTGCAGCCTTAAACTTACCAAGCTTAAAGTAGAAAACCGGAAGCCATGTTTCTCATCGGAATTGCTGTCACCGCTCTGGCTTCTCTGACACTGCTAGACGTATGCCAAGCCGCCTGTTCCCCATGCCCGTTCCAATGGATGGAGCATCGGCATGGTTGCTATCGCTACTTTCCGGATCCTCTCTCGTACGACGATGCTAAGGCGCACTGCCAGCGTTATTCCACCCAGGGTGGGACAGGTGGTTTAATGACGGTTAATACCACGGAAGAGGCAGTGTTTCTCATCGATTACGTTGGAAGAATCCTTAATGGATCGACACATGTAGGTTATACCCCAAGCTTTGTGTGGTTAACTGAGGAGGAGGCAAAGGAAACGTTTGGTAAGTATTATCAATCGCAATTGCTTTGAAGACTACTTTTAGTCGTTACCGCGCAATGGGGTCGATCATTATACTTCGAGGTGTACATCTGCTATTTTAGGTAGTACATGTACAACCAAAATAGAGCAAAGCAACGTGGCGGCAGGACCTCTCTTTAAGCACCCGGCCGTGCACGCCTTCCGCCGACTATGTTCACGACCACCCAACGGCTTTCAAGACCTCCGCTCTTTATTCCCGATCACTCCCGATTGTTCAAAATAGTCGGCAACACCTAGATCAAGTTCACCGACCTCTCGTGACCTTACCAGACCCGCCTAAGTCCTTCCCTAACCTTTCCCGACTTTTACAGACCACCATAGTTTGGAGAAGTCGCCCTCCAAATCGGCTAAGTGTAACCAGGCCTCATTGTGGAAGTATGTTTGTCCCTTTTGCATGTGTCGGGTAAAACATTCCCATCGTTCCATTCTCATCTCGCTACCAATTAATAGCCGGATAATCCCTTTTTTTAGTTTTTATTTCAAAGCTTTTGTGCATTGAATAACGTTATGGGAATTTTGTCCTTTATGCTAGGTTCCCACTGTCGTGCGATCCGTTACGAACGCCACGATTGGCCATTCGTTTGGATACGAGTTGATTCTAGTCAATCGATCTGGTACGATTTGGTGCGCTTGGATGCGATATAGTCACGATTGGTCAAGCGGCCATTTCACCAAGGATTGTTTTGGTCCCGATAGTACCCGATCCTTTTTTTGGTCGATCGGCCGCATTTTTGCGAAAATAGTCGGGAGCCTGCGAGCACTGTCGAGCACTACCCTATACCTTCGGGGGAAGATCTGGCGCGATCGCCTCAGTCTTCCGCGGGTCGGGTACCGATAAGATGCGATCTGTCGCGCTTTGTTACGATCCATTACGATCTGATGCAATGTTCACAATTTAAAATTAATCGTGTTGATCGTAGAAAATGTTTGAACCGTCCAAAAATGTTCTACGATCAACACGATTGCCACGACTGACCTCAAGATCTGATAAGATCACCACGATTACTCTACGATTAAGACCACGATTTCAATCGTGGCGCGAATCGTGATAGTGGGAACTTAGCATTAGGCCAGGGGCCAATTTCATAGAGCTGCTTAGCACACAATTTTGCTTAAGCACACACAAAAATGCTTAATAAATCAGGTAAGGAGCAAAAAGTTAATGCGATTCTTATGCTAAACTAACAACTGCTAAGTACCAATCAAAAACAATATACATGGAGTTGTGGCTGGTAAGCCGGTTTTACTAAGCAAGAAAGTTTGGGGCTTAAGCATTTTTTATGCTTAAGCAGCTCTACACTCTTAAAAATACGTGGTTAAAAATTGACCACGCCGTGGTCATTTTTAACCACGTTCTCGTCGTCAGATCTGTACCGACGACTTACGTGGTCGAAATGACCAGTGCGACGTGGTCAACGAAAACAACCACGTATTGTTGTCAGATTTTGATAACAATCGTGGTTGAAATATAACCCCAATCCTATGGTGGCCCTGGAGGGACATAAAAAGTCGTGAATATTTTCGCGACTAGTCGTGAAAAAATTCGCGACTAGTCGTGAAAAAATTCGCGACTGATCGTGAATTTTTTCGCGACTAGTTTTTCGCGACTAGTCGCGAAATTATTCACGACTGGTCGTGAATTTATTCGCGACTGGTCGCGAATATTTTTTGCGACTGGTCGTGAATTTTTTCACGACTGGTCGTGAATTTTTTTCACGACTAGTCGCAAAAACATTCACGACTAGTCGCGAAAATATTCACGACTAGTCGCGAAAATATTCACGACTAGTCGCGAAAATATTCACGACCAGTCGTGAATTTTATCGCGAATATTTTTTTAGTAGCTTGGAAGGTATTCCCAAACTGGCGACATAGGGCGTTCGGTGGCCTGTAATCGGATCGTGCGCGCCGTGTGCACTTAGGCCAAAATATCTAGCGGCGCGTACTTTTAAAAGCAGTATCCGATTTGATGATCATGATGCCTATGAAGGAGGTGAATTCAGACTGTAAATCAAAAGTGAGTTTTGAATGAATTGGCACATTAATTTAAGCATGGAGACATATCCATTGTACAGACATGGATAAATTTAAAATTGGTAGTATGATGTAATGACTTACTCGTAGTCGTACGCGAGCCAACTTGAACTAGTCTGACGCATGCCAATTTGTTTTCAATATTTTTATAATTTATTAAATATTATTATTAATGTAATTTGTAAATTTTTAAAAAGAGGCTCTAGTTCATTTTAGTTAACAAACTTCTTTCCAAAAAGAGCTCACTAATTATAAGAATTACTTACCCCTATAACATTTCCCAAATAAATTATTTAAAAAAATATGGGGTGGGTTGAGCATGGTCCATGCCATGGAGGAATTCCTCCACGCCGGGTTGAGAAACGGGTTGTAAAGAGTGTAAACTGGTTGATGCATCCATGTAGGAATCTAACATGTGTCTAAGAAGAATTATTGCACTTTTACACAATAAAAATGATGTACAATGTAGAGATATACATGCTTGGGACTAAAATCCATGCAGCAGATAGATAGCCACACATGTATACTTGTTTAATACTAGTACATGCCGCATCCACCAAGTTAAAACAAAGGCAGTGGATATTCTGCCAGAATTGGCAACCATTATACAATAAGCAAGTTTGATAATAAGGTGTTTCACGGTATTGAGGATATATGTTATGTTACAAACTGCGGGAACATCAATAATCCACTTGAACAATGAAAAGGAGGACAGTGTACAAAGCATGGATGCCATGATTTAGGTTTCGGAACATGTGATTGTGAACCTCCATTCCATTCTTAACTGAGAAGCGCGATGAAGACACCGGTCGTCGCTGGCATAAGATGATCAACAGGAAATATCCCAAAACAAACAGGAACTGGGTTGCAAAATCGTCGATCGTGTATGCTCGATACACTTGTATCTTCAGCCGATGATATAATTAGTCTTTGCTGTTATTCTTCAAGTATTCTTCAATTATTCAGTATTCTTCAACCAGACCTCATTGTGTACATTTATACAATGTATCTCTGTACAGCTGTGAATAACTCGTTGACCAAATAGAGTGTGCAGATATAAATGTAGGCCTACACTATACGTGAAATAATGATTGTATCGGGCTGGTGGCTTTCCTTTTACATGTAATATTAATAAAATGCTTTCACTCTTTATCACGAAGCGTATAAAATCACTCATGGTTGATGTGTTTGTGAACGTATTTTAAAGGTATCGTGCTTTAATCAACAGGTGCAAAAAGAAAAAAGTGAACATACATGTATTACAAAATAATAAAGATATTAAAGCCTGACTACAATAATATTGTTTAAGCTGCCCAGTTAATTAACAATATTATTATACACCAACTTGCAGCTGTAATTAACCCTTCATAATTTGTAACATAAAAGATAAAGATCATTTCAAAATACGAAAACAATTCAAGATTTGTCAAATGGCTAATGTTTGAACACCACTATATTTTGTGTAACCTGCATCAGTTCTAAAATCAATATAATTTATAAATGGTAAATTCAATAATGGTATCAATGAACAACATAATTCAATTTTGAAAGTGGAATCTGGTATTGGTAGCTACTTTGCCAATTAACACAAACGAAATTGTAATTGCTTTTGTGGCAATCATCCATTCAAGTTTCGAATATAACTTCGTTCTGTGTTTGTCTTCGGTCAGTTCGTCAACTTTCAAATAGAGGAACGTTGAGCTGATCAAGCAGAGTTTCTTCTTCCTCCCTATGTTTTTGTTCATTTCATTTCATTTATTATTTCGCAGGGCACAAAAAGAAAAACAGATATAAATTTACAATCATTAGAAAGTTAAGAATATCTATTTTTAACAGTTACAAGATATCAAATAAGTAAACAAATTACTACATGTACATGTAATATATATTTTCATTAAATTCAGGAACAAGACAAGATAAAATACAACGAGGAGACTGCACGCCCCTGCAGGATTGCTAAAAAGTGAACTTAATCACTATCAAGTAGCTCTCCGTATGCGCGACTAAATCACTGAAAGACAACCAGAGAGACAAACAAAGGACACAGACTGAGACAAACAAGGAAGGACACAGACTGAGACAAACAAGAAAGGACACATACTGGCACGAACAGACGGACACAAAACAAAAATAAAAAAGACAAGCACAGTTAGATCGACACAGACAGGTACGGACAGACAAAGACGGCCAGAGCAAAATAACAAGCACATATAGACAGACAGACAGACAGACCGAGACACACACGTACAGACAAGCAGATCAATGAGATATAAATACAAACTATAAAATACATGTACGTGTAAACGAATAAGCAAACTAGACAATGTGTTGACAATAATTAAGGTAGTACGTTGTTGTATCCCGGAGTTAGCCAGTGTGTTTTCAGTTTGGCGGTAAAGCTATTCAGACCATGCAAGATCAGACTATCTTTAATGTCAGACGGCAAAGAATCCCACAGAGGCGAAAATTTAATGAAAAGTGATTGCTTAAGAGCGTTTGTTCTGGAAAACTGATGGGAAAATTTAAGGTTGTTTTCATGTCTACGATTAATACAAATGTAATTCTCAAACGGGATATCAAATTTCTTATACAAACATTTGGCTACAAAGACTACTGATAAGTAATTCAACCTATTCATTAAGTACGGTAAGCCCAGTTTGGTGCAGCGAATGGGGTACTCAATGTTGTTGCTATTGGAGTTTGGTATGTGGCGTCTAAAGAGGCCCAGACAGGAACGACTGAATCTTCTCTGAACTTGTTCCAAGGATTTATTTTGAGAAGTGGAACGTAAGCTCCAAACTGGAGCAGCATACTCAAGAATAGGTCTTACGAGAGCGGTGTATAATTTTACAAGAACTTGAGGATTATTACAATTTGTCAATCTTCTAATGAAACCAGACATTCTAGTTGCCTTACTGACAGTGGAATTTACATGATGGTTCCAAGTAAGATCACTAGAAATAATGAGGCCCAAGTATTTATAATGGTCAACACGGTCTAAGTTGTGAGAATCATCTGATAAGATGTTACACATGGAGTTCTTGAACGAGAAATAGTCATCAATTTACATTTATTAACATTGAGTTTCATATGATTAAGATTACACCAGGTATCAATGCTATACAGGTCATTCTGTAAGATGAGTTCATCATGTTTGCTAGTAATGGTCCTGTAAATCAGTGTCATCAGCGTATTGTCTTAGATTTGATTGTATACAGAATGGCAAGTCAAAGGCAAAAATATTAAACAGGAGTGGACCTAAGACAGACCCCTGAGGAACCCCAGAAGGAACTGGGGCCCAGTCTGAGTATGAACCACAGAATTGCACTCGTTGGCGACGGTCATGTAAATAAGAATGGAACCACTGTAAAACAGAACCGCAAATGCCATATTTATGAAGCTTATTCAGGAGGACACTGTGACTTACACGATCAAAAGCTTTTGACCAATCCAGAAAAACAACATCAATTCTTGGAGGGTTGGGGGGATCTAAGACTTTAGCCCAGTCGTGAAAAACGGTGGATAGTTGGGTAATGCAAGACCTTTTGGAAACAAAGCCATGCTGACAGTCGGATATGATGCCTCCTCTGTACATGTGGTTAGTGAGGTGATTAGCAACGATTTTTTCAAGGCATTTGCTAATGGTAGAACATAGGGAGATAGGTCTGTAGTTAGATGGGTCATAACGGTTTCCATTTTTATGAATGGGAACCACATTGGCAAGTTTCCATTCAGATGGGATAATGCCCGAGGCAAGCGACAAATTAAAAATTTTCGCTAAGGGATGAGCTAGACTTTTGGCAGCCAATTTGAGGAGCATTGGAGAAATATTATCTAGCCCGGGTGACTTATGGGGTTGTAGATTATCCAACAATTTCATAACTTCATTAGGATTTGTTTGTACAGAGGTCATTCTGAATTGATGACACGTGTGATTACACTGAATTTTGGGTAGTGACGGATTGTTGTCGGTAGAGAAGTTGCGTTGGAAGCTGCGGTTGAATTCATTAGCTATGGCATAGGAATCTGTTATGGTATCCTCGCCAATGTGGAGACAAACAACTGGGGACTTTTTACGATTAGAACTCACAAAAGACCAAAACTGCTTTGGGTTAGACTTACAGTTGTCAGCCAGGTCCCGTATATAGCAATCGTAAGATTTCTTAATTGCATATTTAACCCGATTCCGGATGTTTTTGTACTTAGACCATAATGTATCACTATTGTTATTACTAGCGCAGCGCAAAGCCTTTTTGTAAGCCCTGTGTTTTTTTTTAGTGAGAGAAACGATTTCGCGTGTAATCCATGGAGGACGTCTGTTACCCTTTTGTCTTGCCATCGGGACTGTGTCATGGATAGCAGCGAACAATAGGTCTTTGAAATTGTCCCAAACTTCATTGATATCTAAGTCGGCGGTCAAGTATGTGTCCCAGGGGACATTAGCAAGTGTGTCACAAACTAGTGATTTGTCAGCTTTGTTGTATTGATAGAAGGTGCGTTTCAGAAGTTTATTGCCAAAGGTGGTACTAGAGTTGAACATGACTCCGTTATGGTCACTTGACCCCAATCCAGGAACTGTTGAGACTTTGTTAATTACCTCAGGTCGGTTAGTGAAAATAAGATCTAGAGTGGAACCAGAAGTGTTGTCGGGGGAATGACGAGTGACTAAATTAACCATTTGATGAAGATTTAAGATGTCCGTGGCAGCAAAAAGGTGGTCTTTTAACCCAGCAGAACTAGAACTTTAAAAAAAATCCTTCAAAGCCTCGACATTCCAGTGTTCAATAACATCTAAAGACAAAGCAGAAGAATCCTCTGAGGACATTGACAAAGTTATTTGAGAAAAAAACAATCTAAAACGCGACAGTAGAAATAGAAAAATGGCATCCGCCACGCGCGACACGAGTACGTTGCCAATGGACATAGTCCCCACCGCTGTGTCAAAGGGCCAACGTCGATCACCATGGATTACCCGTGAAATTACCAGTGCTTCCAGGAAAAAGAACAGAATGTACCGGAAAGCTGTTGCTCATAAAAACAATACAAATTTATGGAACAAGTATAAAGACTTAAGAGCACTTGTTAAGCGTATGACTAAATCTTCCTATAATGATTATATTCATAATCTATCTACTGATTGTAAACGTAACCCCAAGCGCTTTTGGTCATTTGTAAAGAGTAAGAAGGATTCCCACCCAGTTAATGTATTTAAACAGAGTGACAGTAATTTTAGCACTCCAGCTGACATCGCTGATGCTTTCAATGTTCATTTTCAAAGTAATTTCTCCCCACAGCATTTCACCGTCCCCGTCATTTCTTCCTGTGACACGTATTCTGGTATTACTCCTGTGAATACTCTCAAGGTAAACGAAGGGGACGTACTGATGGCCATCAAGAAGCTCAACTCTACTAAACCACCTGGGTCCGATGGCATTTCACCGGCAATACTCAAGCTTGCTGGCTCCTCTGTATCTCCTGTTCTGACGAAAATTTTCAATTTTAGCCTTTCTACAGGTGCAGTTCCACAGGATTGGAAGCTAGGAAATGTTTTTCCACTATTCAAAACTGGAGATAAATCGATTATTGCTAACTATCGCCCAATTTCCCTTTGCTCTGTTCCATGTAAAATGCTTGAAGGCTTTGTATCAAAAAGACTTCTTCAGCACTCGGCAGAATACAACATTATACCTGACTCCCAGCATGGTTTTCAACCCAAACGTTCTTGTATAACTCAGTTAACTACCCTTTTCGACACGTGGGCCAGAGCTTTAGATGCAGCAAAACCAGCACGAGTTGATGCAATCTTTCTTGATTGGTCCAAAGCCTTTGACCGTGTTGATCATTCTATTCTTTTACAGAAACTACATAAGTATGGCATTTGCAGTAACACGTGGATGTGGATTAGAAACTTCCTTTCCAACCGCCAACAGCGTGTTCTTTTTTCAGGTGCCAAGTCTGATTGGATACCTGTTACATCTGGTGTCCCACAAGGCTCAGTTCTCGGTCCTGTGTTATTTAATTTGTTTACATCAGATTTGCCCAACTATGTCACATCTTTACTCCCACAGTATGCAGATGACACAGTCTTGTACAGAGTAATTCGAAATGCTAATGACACAGTCATTTTGCAGAATGACCTTGATATCATTAGTAAGTGGTGCGCAGATAATCACATGATGCTAAACTCAAATAAATGTAAAATTATGCACATTTCTCGATCTAGGAATCCAGTATCCACAGCGTACTCTCTACAAGAGGCACACCCAATGGAAGTTGTTGACTCATATAAGTATCTTGGCATAATCATCTCAAAAGACTTGTCCTGGTCAAAACATGTTCAAATGGTTCGTTCAAGATGTGCTAAATTGGCTGGATTTATTCGTCGCACAGTCAAATCCCGAAACCCACAGGTACTGATCAAATTATTCTGTTCTCTTTGCAGGCCTATTATAGAGTATGGTGCTCCTGTCTGGCTTCCTCACCAGAAAAATCACATTGAATGCATCGAGTCAATCCAACGACGCTTTACTAGGTCCTGCTTTCCATTTCTGGTTTCTAATTCTCTCTCCTATGAACAACGTCTAACCGCACTTCACTTGCCTCCACTCTACAACAGACTGATATTCCTCACTGTATGCTTTATTACTAAATGTCTACACAGGAACAACATCATTCCCGAAACTTTCCTACCACTGCCAAATGTTAGAAAGACCGAAACTTTGCTTTTTAAACATCAGTACAGCAGGACTAATTGTTTAAAATTTTCTTCCTTTCAATTCTTCCCCAGGTTTTTTTAACTCTCTCCCTTGTGACCTTAGAGACCTTTGTATCGAACCTTCACATAAACCATTCATTAATTCTTTACCCGATCATCTGTTCAGTTCCAGTCCAATCCTTCAGGCATATTAGGGCATCCAATAACTGTCATGGTTAAATTTATATAGTGGTCCTTGTTTCTAATTAGGCCATAATAGCCTTGACTGTGACTTTGACCGTTGCTATGCTGTTGCTAAGGGTGGACAATGACCATCCATGGCAGGGGCATGGCGGCGGCCAGAGTCACAGCTAACATGGCAAAGGCAGGCAATTCGGTATCCTTATTATAAGAATTTAAGGTTTATTTAATTAAAGAAATACATAATTATTATTATTATATTTATACTATATTTTGTACTTATTTATTATTTATTATTTTCTTATTATTTTCTTATTATTTTCTTATTATTTCTTATTTATATTATTCTTATTCCCTTTTTATAATTATAATTACAATATTGTTATATAATTGTTTCTTGTATCCCATTCAGCTTGGAGAACCCCTCGACAGGAACAATGTTTCTTTTGGGTAATCCTTCGGGAGCTGAATGGCATTTTGTCTTTGTCTTGGTTATTATGTTTTGTACATTGTTTTCTTTGTAATTTTGGTCTGTGCATTCGTTGATGTTTCCCGAGAAATAAAATAGAGAATAGAGAATGGCGACACCATTTGTTTATCTGCAATAACCCTTGACATTACCCATAGTGCACTGCGCGCGTGAGAAGTGGCTTATTCCTCCATGTTAAATACAACTTACAACGAAATTCGTTGAGCGTGCGCGCGCCACGTCACATACATGTACATGCAAATAATCCCATGCGCTAGATGCACACTTACTGTTGAACCCTCCAAGTTACTGGGAAAATATTCGCGACTAGTCGTGAATTTTTTCGCGACTAGTCGTGAATATTTTCGCGACTAATCGTGAATATTTTCGCGACTTTTTATGTCCCTCCAGGGCCACCATACAAACCCAATATGCAATGCACAACCTCGACGATATAAAATGTACTGTATGCATGTTGTGTAAAAAATACCGCACAATAAAAAATAGCGTCGGTCCGTTTTATAGTTACTTTCCTATTAGGTTCAAATCTACAACCCATACTGATTGAGCCATTAAAGTATTAAATTTAGAAAAAAAACATGAAGTCAAAAAGGCATTTTTAGTTTGTAAAATATAAACGATTTTTAGCGTAACTTATAGGGTTATATTGAAGTTAAAAAAAAAACCAATACAATTGCAATGAAGTACGTGGTCGCAGCATGCTTTAATGCATGTTTACAAAATTGGGCAATTACATGTTTTCGTAGAACAATATGCTCACCTTTTCGCGGATAGGATGACCGTTTGCAGTAAGTATACCCCATTTCGACGACCACCTGCGTTGCGACGACCGTTTGCCGGTCGTCTTAACTCGGGTGTACTGGAAATAATTGTTTTTTGAATTTTTTTATTGAATATGTCGTTAGAGTAAGGTCTAAATAGCTTAAATATGAAATTTCGTGGAAAAAGCTCCAGGTAAAAACGGGTTAGGTTACAAATAAAAAAGTAAATTTTACCGTACGTTTCTATGGACCGGTCATCCTATCCGGGAAATGGCCGTTATATATATATATATATATAATTGTATCTCCTTCCAGTAGATGGGCGCTCGGACGACCTCGAAACGGTCACCCTAACGACGGTGGTCACCCCAATGCCGTAAAATTACGGTCGACCCAAGCGCGATTATGCCATAATAAACATTTTATACAGAAAAAAACTTAAATAATGTTGGTCGAAACAAACATATATATAAAATACGACTTTAAAACAGATATTTAATATCTCATTATTTCGAGCACCCCTATTTTGTTAAAGGAAGATTCACACTAGACAGCCGTTCGTACTCGGCTCAGCTCCCCCTCCCCCCCCCCCCCCCCCCTTTCCGATAAACAATGTAAATAATGATTGTAGGCATCCAGCAAAACGATTGCTCTAGATATCCTGTAATTGTTTCAACAAATTGAATTGTATAAACCAAAATTAATTATCGCCGGACGGCGATCGCGAAAAAACAAAAACAAAAACAAAAACTGCCCGATTCCGGTTGAAAACGAAAGTCGTTTTTCTTGCTTATCTCAGCAACCATGATTGTAAAACTTCGGACAGGTCAGTTAAACGATATTTACAATGAAATATAACTCCCTGAATCCAGCCATTCATGAAAATTCAAGCAATTACATAAAGGGTAATGGCTGAGGAACACGCCAATACCAGCAGGATAATCGGGCGATATACCCAGCACGATATGTGGCATAGGAGTACCCCCCTCTTATCCCTATACCTTATACACTCTCAACACTATTGCAACCTAACCCATCCCCCCTTGAAACCTAAAAAGAATTCCTAAGATTCCGGGAACACAATGGTCAACACAAAAGAGGGGGGTTTTCTCTGCCACATATCGTGCTTCATATGTCGGGCGAGGCGCACAGCGCCGAGACCGATTATCGCTGGTATTGGCGTGTTCCGAAGCTATTAGCCTATGTAAAATCCAGACTCCTATTGTTAATGGGAATGTGAACAACAAAGACCGAGTACAATGAGGCTACAATGTAAGTACACTGCCAATCACACAGGCCCGTACGCAGGATTTTGTTATGGGGGTGCGAATTTTGTTGTTGACATTATCGCCTAAGCCAAGTCCATTTTTGTGTGCCAATACCGTTATTTCTACATCAAAATACCATTATTTACCCCGGAAATTGTAGACTTTTTGGTAATTTCGGGGGGTGCGTAAGTACCCGTCGCACCCCCCTGTGTACGGGCCTGCGTTGTGGCTTATTGACGGCACCGCACAATGCCGCAGTGTGAACTATATAGAGTATCCATTCTATGACACACATTATGTTCATTTGGTTGGCACAGTGATACAGTACTGTTTGTTAATGGACAGCAATTGTGTTTAATATCATTGTATTGGTAACGACGAGTTATTGTGTTGGTAACAACGAGTTATTGTGCTGGTTAATGATGAGTTTGTGTCCAACAAGCCATTACCGGCTAGTATTGTCGTGCAGGAACAATAGGAATACGTCACGCCTGGATTTTACTAATGGTGTATACTACCTTTAACTCAGTCATTTGGTTCGGCGCGACTGTGGAACGCCTGTCTGAACCGAGCGTTAGATAATTGGCTTTTGTGTGATTAATGTCCAGAGAGTCAATACTCTGTATGGCCTGCTCGATGAGGGGGAGGATCTTCTCGCAACGATTATACTGTTGCTTGTTACCTTCTCTCTTAAAAGTGGGAACATCTCCCGAGAGCCGCTGTTTTTTGCAAGCACTTTCGACTCGAACATGCAGTGCGTTGGTAAGCGCTTGGATGGCCTGCATGATTTCTTGATTGCCTTGGTTAGGCTGTTGATTCCCGTCTACGGACATCATGGCGTTACCTCAATGAAGGTGTGGCCGCTTTAGTAGTGTGTGATTTTATGCGGTAACCAGTTCGCGCCGGGATTATTTTAACATCACCGAGCCGAGGGGCGGGATTATTTTTAACGAAACTCGATCCGAAGCGTGTTCAGGCCGATAGTGCTGGGAAGCACACCCACGCATTTCCGGCCTTGCTCGCTGCTGACAGAGATTTCCGAACTTGAACTTGGCGTGTTTATGCGTCATCCGTTTTGAATTTGGGGAAAACTTTGCGTTTATATACGTCATCCGGCGCGAACTGGTCGTGTGGTTAGGTTGACTGTTGAACCGAGAGTGAGCTATTTATACGATTTAGCAGTTACGTAATACAAAAACGCCAATGCATTCGCACCTGTCGTGCGAAAACAAATAGAAATTAGGCTATACGTAAAGTATTTGAGATTATTTCAGTACTTTTATTGTGGGAGTACAATGTACATGTATGTACATTTGCAAACAATAAACAAATAAAAAATTATTATTAAATACCTTGCTACGAATGAAAGTCTAAAGCGCCTGTAAAATTATGGTACCTGGTGTGCCGCGCGTCACTTTCCAGAAAAGTGGTATTTTAATGTCAATAAGCCATTTGCGCGTGACCCCGACTTAAATTTGAATAACATCTGGTACACTGACTTGCTCACACATTCGGGGCAAGCCTTCATACGTCATACGCTAGCAACCCCCAGCTCTGGAATGGTCTGGTGTCTTTTTGCCATTCTCACCCATTGTAAACAATGTATTGGTGCTGAGCGTCTCTTACGTAACTATGCAAAAGCTTGCCCCGAATCACGTGATATAGCAACAGTGTCTTTGGTCTGGAGAATTTAAAGTTAAACTGTGCCAAGCTGTGTGAACAAGTCAGTGTACCAGATATCATTTAAATTTAACTCGGGGTCACGCGCAAATGGTTTATTGCACGTACCAAACAATGCTTGATGGCTGACCAGCATTGGAGAAAAACAAACTACCACCCAATTTACCATATTTAGTTAGTCTGCATTTTTTCGCAATTGATATGAATGGGTCAATTTAAGTCAGCTTGACTTGTTTCCTTAGTGTATGATTTCCCGATGTTTATAAAATGCTCCATTTCATCAGGGCCTTGTAACCAGACTACAAGAACATGATTGTTTTTCTTGTTTTTTACAGCATCTACATGTACATCACAAACCTTCAAACAAGTCAGTGTAAGCCAAGAAAGAATGTTATCAATACAATAGCTTATTTTTATAACCTCTTTTAATTCATGGACATCATGTTTATTTCTAGTGATTTGGATACAATTTAACCTTTATTATTAGTGCATCGGGGTAGGAATACATTCCTAGTCTTATGTGCCTCCATTGTAAGTGTTATCAATTAAAGAATTAAATTTGGAAAATGATTCACATGTATTTTGGATTTCATTGAGGATATATTATGCCCAAAAGAATTAACAAACAGTACTTTAAAAGTCGTTGTTTGCTGCTTTGTAACAAATAACTGAAACTCAATTAGAATGACTAAATTGGCAACAGTGTAAAGATAAAATGTGTCTAATATTAATTGTAGTTCCCTCTGAAAAATAAGGCCAAGTTCCAATTCCTTGGCTGCAGCTTAAATTGCATAAAAGTCTGTGGGAATATTTTAGTAAGAATTGATGATTACACTGAAGCTTGTTTATCCCAGTAATATACCAAGCACGATATGATACCAAGGGACTACCCCCCTTAGACCACAATATACCACCATAAACCTATACACTCTCTAGACTGTTGTACTTACCTAACGCAACCCCCCCCCCCCCACCCCCTTAAAAACCTACAAATAATCCTGAGAAAACAGAATATTCCGCAAGCACAATAGCAACCACAAAGACGGGAGGGCAGTTTTCTTCTGTCTGATAGTTTATAAATTGCATAAATCATATCGTATAAATAATCAACAAGGACCCTGACATTTTTGTTAAAAGGCAAATTGTAATAGCATTGTGTTGCTTGGGACTGTAGCTACATGTACATCAACCTTTAATAGGGCAATATTTTATTTAACACAAAATTATATGAAAAGGCACATATTTTCAATACGTAAGCAAAATTGTTTTCTTTGAGAAGTTGGGTAAAGATCCTAACAAAATATTTAAAACATAAATTACAAAGGTGCAAACGTCCTGAATTTATGTGGGAATATTTTAGTAAGAATTGATGATTACACTGAAGCTTTTTTATCCCAGTAATATACCCAGCACGATATGAGACCACGGGACTACCCCCTTAGACCACAATATACCACCATAAACATATACACTCTCTAGACTGTTGTACTTACCTAACGCACGCCCCCCTTAAAAACCTACAAATAATCCTGAGAAAACAGAATATTCAGCAAGCACAATAGCAACCACAAAGACGGGGGGGGGGGGGGGGGGGGGGGCAGTTCTCTTCTGTCTGATAGCTTATAAATTGCATAAATCATATCGTATAAATAATCAACAAGGACCCTGACATTTTTGTTAAAAGGCAAATTTGAATAGCATTGTGTTTCTTGGGACTGTAGCTACATGTACATACAAATTCAACTAAAATCAACCTTAGAGCAATATTTTATTTAACAACAAATTATATGAAAAGGCACATATTTTCAAAACGTAAGCAAAATTTAAGAAGTTGGTTAAAAAGATCCTAAAGAAATATTTTTAAAAAAATTGCAAAGGTGCAAACGTCCTGAATTTATGACCAAAGAAATTCATGAAAATTAAAATATTTTAAGAGGATCGTTGTCGTCATTTTTCAAAATACCAAACGGATTCTGCCCTCAAAACCTGTAGGCAAGAGATGACCCTAATACGTACCGAAAAGTCTTCCATTTTCACGAATAACGTTGAACACGTTTGATTATACAATCACTGACCTCTACACCTGCATGGGGCCAATTTCACGGAGCTGCTAAACACAAACATTTGCTTAGCACAACAAAAGTCTTGCTCATTAAAAACAAGTTATCAGCCAAAATTCTACGTGTTTTTCATGCACATTTTTGTGCTTAGCAGCTCCGTGAAATTGGCCCCAGGGCGGATCATCGCCCATTCCGCCGTGCTAATGCTTGAAGGGGCGCGCACGAGAAGTGCAACATGGCGGACCCACGACGTCACTTCTGTGAGCCAATGAAATGTTCAGGTGTAGGTCAGTGGGTACGCTACGTATGACGTAATGTTTATAAATAAAAAATGTACGGAGTCAATCCAATGACCTTTACACCTGTACATTTCATTGGCTCACAGAAGTGACGTCGTGGGTCCGCGGAATGGGCGATGATCCGTCCAGGTGTAGAGGTCAGTGGATACAATGTGTCATATGAAGCACGATATGTGGCAGAGAAAACCCCCCCTCTTTTGTGTTGACCATTGCGTTCCCAGAATCTCAAGAATTCTTTTTAGGTTTCAAGGGGGGATGGGTTAGGTTACAATAGTGTTGAGTGTGTATAAAGTATAGGGATAAGAGGGGGGTACCCCTCTGCCACATATCGTGCTGGGTATACAATGTGTAGGCCTATGTACCATATGTACACGCACATCCAGATGCAACGCGAAGTAGAGTCAGGGTGTTAGACCTAAGCATATGTATGTTTATGCAAAATACGTAATGCACGCTTTATTCATCTGGCTAAGCAGGTGCGTGCGCATATCACTACCTCTACGAAATTCCAAAGACGCTGTTTCCGACTATAGTTCGTGAGTGATGATGGTTTGTCGCGATAGCGCCCTGGCCTATCGTGGCTGCGGATTAAGCAACGTCTTTCCCAAAGAATATACCCACACAGCGTCGCTAACGTAAAAACGAGTACAAAAATGCACTAGCGTAATGCTTCCGTACGTCACACCAAATTAGTTCTTAAAACGTCCTGCCCCGTCCTAAAAAAATCGTAAAATCGTAAAAATGTCATAAATACGATGTTACTCTCTATCAGAAACAGTCCTCAATAATGTCCATCTCGTCTTTAACCCGTCCGCAGTCAGTTGGTATCCAGTTCAGATCGGGTAAAATTGCCCGTTCACCTCGTGCGAACAACGTTTCCAAGCAGTCCAAGCCCGTCCGTAGTCAGTTTAAACCCGCGGTTCTGAACTTGTTCTACCTCGTTTCTAATACTTCCTAACCCATTCTAACTATATTCTAACTCGACCACTTAGTTCACAGACAGTTCTCACCGTTCTCGCCACGTCCTCGTCTCGTCGCTAGTGCGTTCTGAACGTAATTGCAATCGCGTCCTGGCCCGACAGCTATAAATACCCAGCGCGTTTTTGCCAGTCCTCATTTGCGTTTGCCGCTTCAACCTGTGCATTTCAACACTTCGAAGATTTCCGACATTGACATTTACGAGCATCATGCCTCCAAAGAGGAGTGGGTCGGGAAGACGGGCCGTGGGAAAGCAGCCAGTAACCCGAAGATCCCGAAGCCCCATCCCTAGTAGGATCGAAGTACGGCAATTCCGTTGGTAGTACGTCCATCTCGTTTCATCGAATTGCAGAACGGGATGGCCGCCCAAAATGTTTGAGTAGGCTCGAAGTTCTGGAGCACCCTTTCTGTCTGAGCCCGTCCATGAAGTTCGTAAAAGACAGTTGCTACTACGTCAACTCCGTTCGCACACAGTTTGAGCCCGTTCGGCAACATTTTCAAGAACGTAGTGAGAACAAATTTGCTGTTACCATATCCTACCTTTAAAATTTTCAATATAGTCTTACAACCCAGTATTCAAACAAAATTGCAATGGCGGCGGCTTCGTGTCAAAGTTTGCGCGGTGGCCGACACGTCACGCGGTGTACATGTACATGTACATGTACATCCGCGAACAGTATGTATGGTATGGACAAGTATTGTATGGTCGGGGAGGTCAGGGACGAGCGGAGGCGGGTCTTGCAACTGAGGTCCTGGGAGGTTGGTAAACTTGGTCGAGGTGTTGCCGACTATTTTGAACTGTTTAAAACAATCGGGAGTTGAGTGATCAGGAATGAAGAGCTGTCTTGCGATGGACGTAAGAAGGTCTTGAAAGTCGTTAGGTGGTCGTTAGGTGGTCGTCAGGTGGTCGTAAACATAGTCGGCGGAGGGTAGGCAGGCATGCAGGCATGCATGCATACATGGAAGGGAAAATCTGCCGCTAAGCTATAAAATCTTTGTAGAATGCGTACACTGCAAAAACTGTGGTGTTAAAATTTTAACACCAATGTTTTTTTAATCTTTTGGAATGAAAATTGGTGTTAAAATGAAGTAAAATGATTCTTGAAGTATCAGTTTCAAATCAAGTACTGGTGTTACGTACTTTTGGTGTTAAATTTGACCTAGTGCGCATGCGTGTGTGAAATAAAGCCCTCTGATTGGTCGATAAGGAATTATGGGATATGTTAACAATAGTCGATGTTAAATTGTTGTATTTGTCCAAAAATTCATTTTTTAACCATAATATGTAATTATTTAAACGATTCCATGATTGAATTTTGATTGTTTGTGCAAACATAGTTAAAAATTCGCGTTACATTTTATTTGTTTTCAAATTTTGACATTATTCATAAAAACTAGTTGTGACATCGTCGTGGACAAAAAAGCGTAGTATAAAACTAACAACGGCAATGGCTATGTGTGTAGTACGTATTCAGTAGGAATAGGTTATTATTGTATTTGGATGTGTAATAAGTCAGTTCTTGGTAATATTTCATAATGTAATTTGTCCATGCAGTTAATATGTACAAAATTATAGTGTTAAAACAGTACATCTTTTCGCTAGAATGACGAGCAAATGACGTGATATCCACGTTAAATTTTGCTATCAGAGTGTACACCAAAATTGGTGTTAAAAAAATTTGATTCCCAAACTGGTGTTATTCAACACCCAAATCCCTGCCCAATATAAACACCAGGAAATAATCAAATTTTACACCATTGGTGTACAATTTAACACCACAGTTTTTGCAGTGTACACCTCTCGAAGTTGGGAGTTTTTAAGGCAAGACGGAGTCGGTATTATACAGGTCGTGCGGACGTCAGAAAAGAACGGGCTAGTCGTTATAGGAGGTCGTTAGCAGGTCAGGAACAGATAGGGACAGGACCTCGGCAGGGTTGGAATAGACTGGTCCGTTGTTGGTTGGGAGTAGTCTGGAAGGTCGTTAGCAAGGCGGCCTTGGTCGCGTATCTATAGACGGTTTTAAATTTAAGACTGCATTGGAGCGTGAATAAAGACAGCAACTGTCATTATAAGGTCGGGAGCGGTCCCGTCCTCTCCAGACTAAAACCAGGTCGGCAATAGTCAGTAACTTTAAGGTCGTGAAAGGCGGGAACTTAAGACGGCTATAAGTGTGACATGCGATTTACTAAAGTTTTCTTCTTAATTTTGTCTTCCCAGAGAGTTACAACATGATCTACCAAAATACACTCGGTAGGCGTGTTGAGACCGGTAGCTACTTCACACCATGCGATGCCTATGACCCGCCTGTAGCTGTTACGATCTCTAGGAGTGAGATTGGTACAGGCGTCACCAAGATGGTTCCTTCCCCCAAGGTGGTCGAGCAGAAATGCTCCATTTACACCGGAGAGGGCGACCACCTCAACCTGGGAAGTTTCTCAGGGACCTGCGTCTCTGATCCCGCAACGTGTGGTTCGGAGAGCGTGACCTGGTCACTATGGCTCAAGATCAACTCGTCCACAGTCTTTACCGGTGCCGCTAGGTACTTTCTTTCAGTAGGAGGGCAAACCAGAAATGCGCGGGGTGTCTGCTTCCTGTACAAGAAGTCGACCAACAAATTCCAATTCGGAGCTCGGGGTGAATCATGGTCGTACGATCAGAAGCACGAGGCGAGCACATTCCCATTGGATACATGGTTCCATCTAGCCGCGGCTGTGGATCTCTCAAATTCCCAAGTCACCCTTTACGTTGACGGCAAGAAACTTGGCAATTACGAGGATGAACTACAAGATATATCGCCGATTGATACATGCACAGATCTCATTTTGGGCAACGGCAACTGCCCGCCCTCATTGAATATAGCAGGTTCAGCAGCCTACGGCAATCTGATGGTATTTGACCATCTCCTTACCGATGAACAAATCGCCAACCTCTACGCCTGCGGGTCACTCGGTGAGCATGTTTTCAATATATGGAGTTGAGAATTAAAATGTAATTTGTTGAAGAAGTTTTCGTTTCTCAAGTTCTTAATTTGAATAGGGCCGAACAATGTGGTGATGAGATCCATTTCAGAGTTGGACTGTTGACAGCTAAAATAGGCCTATGAGGTGCACATTTTATTTTGATTCTCAGACTATACCTTTGGAAATGCACGTCCTTTGTATTCATTTGTCAGCTGCACACGGGTAAAAATAAACTATGACAAATCATGTATTTACGTTTGGCCTAATACTGCCAAATGATGGGAAGGGGGTGTCCCACTTGAAATCTTGAGTTGCATTCTAACACTAACAGTTGCCTTCTTCGCCGCCGCTTCTCCCCCTTAACCTAGTTCGAGCCCAGCTCAGGCGCGGGATTGTTTTGTATACGAGCCTTGATCCAAGACGGGTTTAGGCCGGCATTTATGGGTAGAACACCCTGATATTTCCGGTCTCGCTCACTGCGAGACGGTCGCTGGTAGATATTTCAGGCCTTGCTCGTGACGTGTTTATCTGTCATCCGTTTTGAAGTCATTCGATGCGAACTTGTTAACAAAAAGGTGCACCCCACGCCGCTGATTTTACATTTAGTTCCTTTTTTATGCAAAAACTAAATTAGTTTTTCTATACCCGATGTACATCACTACAGATTGGGGCCTAAAAGTTCGCAGTCTCATCATTGATAACAAGTACACCGGAAGTCTTCGCTACGTTTGCACGGCAAGCGCCTCCACAGGACCGACAATTAGCTGGAGCGTGTACCACAAAGAGCGAGCGGCTTGGCGGGACCTAGGCGACAGTCTCACCGAGGAAGGCTTCGAGATTACCCCGACAAGTTTCTCGCCGTGCGTGGTGCAATCTGCCCTGGTCATCGATCAAACACATGGGTTCAACGCCGAGAACGACGTTGTCACCTGCACTGCAAACGCGGGCTCGAGGAATGCGTCTCTATCTATCCGACAAGGTACGTAGGAATCTCTGTCTGTCTGGCTGTGTGTCTGTCCGTAATTCGATTATGTCCAGAACCGGCCCTGTATGAAGTTAAATGGATCGTATACGTTTGGTAATTACTCCAAAAATGAGAAGCGTTACTGCAGTGACGTTTCTCAGATTGTGTATTCAAATGCAGATTATTCTTCCTGCGTGGACATAACCGCTCCAGAATTCCGGTAATATCTCAAAAATCGCTACCACCTTTTGAAATGAAATTTTTACAGGTTAGTTTTATGGTATATATCTATGACTATATAGGATTGAAACAAACAGTGGGTTTCTAATTACCAAACGTATACGATCCCTTTAAATATATACAGCGCGATATGAGACCAAGGGACTTCCCCCTTAGTGCCTCATACATATATACCCTCTAGACTATTGTTACCTAACGCACCCCCTCTAAAAACCTGAAAGAATTTCTGAGAAACCACAACATTCCGCAAGCACAATGACCACCACAGAAAAGGGGAAGTGGGGGGGGGGGGGGGGGGGGGGGGGGGGGGGGGGGGGGGGGGTCTTCGTCTCATGTCTTGCTTCAAATGAAGTTAAAAGTCGGTAGGTGTGATGCTCAGGACCATAGAGCTGTACAGTGTGTAAACACAATTCAAACAAAATAATGGAATGCTACACATAGAACTTAGATAATAGGTATGATTTAAAGGTAGGATTCACCATTTACAGATATCGAACAAATTTAATACCGAGTTATAAGGAAATATCTTACTTATCCGAAAGTAAATAATGATTCTAGGCATCCTGCAAAAAGATTGCGCTAGATATCCTTTAATTATTCTGAAAAATATACAATTTTCATAAAGAAAAAAACCGCAAATAACATAAGAATAACTGTTCGACGCCGGTTGAAAACATACGCTGTTTTTCGTGCTTTTGATTGATTGTAAAACTTCGGACAGGTTAGTTAAACGAAATTTACTATAAAAAACAACCCCTCAAATCCACCCATTCATGATAATTAAAGCATTTATCAATGGTGTATCCTACCTTTATAAGATACACCTTTCAACTTCAAAATGAGACATCAAACGTCCAAATCTGATAATGTTTGACAGAGTTATGAGTAATTTCACAAGAGACGTCAAATTGACCATGGGACCAAGTTTTCAACGAATGTACCATAAGTTATTTAAAGTGTCACAATGTCAACAATTTACACATTTTTGTTTTTATTTGCAGGCAGAGATGCCACCATTGGTTTATACAGTAACCTCGGAAACGCAGGTAAATGTTCACTTTTAATGTTTTTCATCCGAGAAAGATAAAACAAAATTGATACCTTTAAACTTTGATATCTTTACAAAACCTTAGACTCCGAAAAAAATGGTCTCTTTAAAACAAAAAACTGCAAAATTGTCAAAAAAGAGTGAAATTTAGTTTTTCAGAGTGACAACTATTCCAAAATCGTCACTTTCTGAAAAGGCCTAATAAAGAGCAAAACCGCAAAACAACAAACAAACAAACAAACACCTTATAAACAAACAAAACCAACACATTTTATAATGGTTCCTCCAAAGAATACAATTGTGTGGTTTTCACTCTTTTTGGAGTAGTTTCACTTTTTAGAAATAAATGCATTTTTTTAATTGGTTTTATAAGACACACTATTTTGGGGAGTGAGGTTTTTTACCTTTTCTTATTAAGAGGGAATGATTTTCTATGTTTACGTCTGTTACAGGACTGTTCGTTGACAACACGGGACAAGACTACTACGGAAATTTCGACAGAAGTGGAGAGAAAGTGAAGAACGGCACATATCCGTTCATTTGCAGGAAAAGCCGTCGTGACCATTTCATTGGTTAAACCGCTATTGCGGTTTAACCAATAAAATGGTTTAACCGGTTTAACTATAAGCTGGTCAGTACGCGATTTATTTCTCCAAACGACACATGTGCGCTTTGAGATTTCCTTTAATAAAAAGAAAGTCTGAATAAAAGGGTTCAAAAATGTTCAAGGGCTGTATTAAAGATATGATACACCGTTTGCAGATATCGAAAATATTTACTACCGAATTATTAGGTAATACTTATTTAAAAGTAAATAATGATTCTAGGCATCCAGCAAACTGATTGCGCTAGTTATCCAGTAATTATTCCGAAAAATAAAATATTATTGTATAAACAAAAAATTGCGATCGCCGGACGGCTATCGCGAAAAAAACTAAAATAACATAAGAGTAACTGCTGGATGCCGGTTGAAAACAAACGCTGTTTCCGTGCTTTTCTCGACAGTTAAACGTCAGTTAAGCGATAAAATACAACCCCCTAAGTCCACCCAATCATGACAATTTAAGCATTTACCAATGGTGTATCCTACCTTTAAAGTAGGACCAGAAATGAATTTATAATACTCATTAATACTAGTCTGGGAGTAAGCGACATAAGATTTCACCTCATTTTATCAACTTAAGAAGGTTTACATAAAGTCGTCCAAGTCATTCACAACCATCAGTTTGTCAGCCTGCCCCCAGAGGTTGAGTCTGGACTCCTGACTCCCTTGAAAAGCCCTCCTAGACGCTTGACTTCACCTCATCTCATTTATAGATCAAACATTGTCAAACGAAAGTAGTAAACTATATAGTACATTACAAAAAAATAAACACTGACAAAATATCCGGTTGGGAAGTCAATACTGACACACAACAGCCGTCACGTCGGATAATACACTGCGTACTGCATGTACATATGTCCCCGGCGGCTGTTGTGTGTCAGTGTCAGTTATTGTATAGGCTTGGAGCTTTTCTAAGGAGCTTTTCTAAGAATCGGGATAACTCTTTTTGGTATTTGCATTTTTTAAAGTTTTTCTATGTGGAATTTAACTCTACCCTCAAAATCTTCTAAATGTGTAAAACAAGTATACGGTTGTATCTCGCCACTATTTCCAAGAGTTGTATTCGAGTCCCCCCAAGTCCCTGCGAGTCCCTGCAAGTCCATCACAAGTCATTCAGTCTCCAAGTCAATTTACTAGCTATTCAGATGAACTGTTAACAAAACTGTTAACAACCTGTTACTCACGACTGGCTTTATGAAAGGACTTGTGACTGGACTTGTGGAGGACATACAGGAACTCGAATACAACTCTGCTATTTCCTCTCTTTATCAGGCCGCCAAATACTGGCTCGGGGTGTGCTGAGTACTAAAACGTATAGTGTTTTTGTAAGCTACTTGAATATCCAGTTTCTTGTCTGAACCGTTCGCCTTTGTAAATAATGACGTCGGGAAGCGATTGTTTTCCCGTACCACTAACGCGTCAGATCGGCTAATTTTAATCCGCAAAACGACTTGGTCAGAGACTTTTATACCTTTTTCTATAAGACCCTATCTAGATGAGATTATTAACCAATAATTTTGGTTAATAGAAAAAGGTATAAAAGTCGTGTATACAAAAAACTAGAGACTGTATACAATTAACTAGGGACTGTATCCATTTATTTCGGTGAATTATGGCTGTCAACGTCGTTGGTCTTCATACGTTCCGCGCGTATCAAAATCGATTCGTATTGAAGCGCGCGCTTTGGTCTCCATTCAAGTCGCCCCATTCCAATGAAACGGCAAACCTGACGCGTTTAATAGTGGTACAGACAACAACATCGCCGTTCGCTTTCGCCCCGATTGAGTAAGAACTGCGGGCTAAACCAGTTCGCGCCGGGATTATTTTAACATCACCGAGCTGACGGGCGGGATTATTTTTAACGAAACTCGATCTAAGGCGGGTTCAGGCCGATAATACCGGGAAGCATACCCACGCATTTCCGACTTTGATCGCTGCTGGAAGACATTTCCGGCCTTGCTCGTGACGTGTTTATGCGTCATCCGTTTTGTATCTAGGGAAAACTTTGCGTTTATATACGTCATCCGGCGCGAACTGGTTTGGCGACACCGGACCGCCCAGGTTAACAAGTTATTTTTAAAAGAGTGAAATTTAAACATAAGTTATTTCGTATTTGCAAAATGTTAAAATGTAAATTAGTGTACACAATTAAATTCTTATTATAAACTGCATGATCACAATTACAGCCAGGACGCACCAGCTCTCCCGTATATTTAAGGCGAGTATAGAGTACATTATAGTAATACGTTATCTATTTCAATTTGGACCCCGTTTAGGGTCATATTTAATACCGAGTTTGAATACAATAATTATTACAACACTGCTATGTTAAAAATTGTATCCATCATTGTATAGGACCTTTTTAAAACCTTTGCCTCGGCTTCGGCTCCGGCTTTACCTCGGCTTCGGCTCCGGCTTTACCTCCGAATTCCAAATCACTGAGAAGCAAATAGAAATAAAAGCAAGTAGAAACAGTTTAACATTTTGAGTTCTCATCAATCGATTAAATGTTTCTGAAGCACAACAGGCATCAGATTGTGGCTGGAGATCTCGCACCTGGGAATTTAAAATCGCCTTAAGCCAAAGACAAAACGAAGCCAGGGATTCGAAAAGGCCGCTAGGGTACCCACGTGCGACGCCCGCAGTTGTTATTGTAACGAGCGGCACCCGCTAGCTTGGTAGGTTGGTACATTAGCCAATCAGAACACAGATGGTGTTGACGTTATCGATGATGTTAGAGTCATCTGGGACAACCCTAACCCCTAACCCCTAACTCTAACCCCTAACTCTAACCTTAACCTTAACCTTAACCTTAACTCTAACCCTAACCCTAACCCTAACCCCTTACCCATGTCAGAGCCCAGACAACTTGAGCATTATCGATGACGTCAACACCATCTGTGTTCTGATTGGCTAATAAATGTACACTATGTACCAACCTACCTGCAGAAACAAATTATCGCGGCCGGCGAGAATCGTAACTTAGATAAACCTTGACGGTGTCTCGTTGACGTAGTGGGTGCTCTTGGCGTTTTGCAAGAACATAAATGTATCATATCGGCATTTATACCCTGCTGTTTACAGTCTTTGTGAATTTCAAAATCATTCATAAAATAGTAGTCGTCTTTCAATTTTGGATGCCTCTTGTAGATTTGTGCTGGCCTTCTCAAAACGCTCTGCAGCCCGCTCGGCTCTCACGTAATTAGCGTGTCGCACTGTTGAAGGTACACGAAGTGCTGGTTAATCCATTCATTATTATTATTATTATTATTATTATTTTCTGGTAATGAAACCAAGGATCCTTCAAAAGTGCTCAAGGCACTGTAGCTCGTAAGCCAGAAGAAACCCGTAGAAAGAGGCTGTGTCAGCCATGCCAGGAACACCGGGGCAAACCCCTTCTCTTAGCGATAAGTGTTCTGGGTTCTTTTACGTGCATTATACAATTTTATAATGATATAATGGGAAAGATATATACACACATTATAAATTATACAACACACGGGACCTACAACTTTACGTCCCATCCGAAGGACGAAGCAATAGTGGTTTAATTGCCTTGCTTAAGGACACACGTGTCCCGGCCGGGATTCGAACTCACGCTCTGTGGAACAGAAAACACACGCTCTTAACCACTCGGCCACGACACTCCAACCTTTGTTGTCGTTTTTTCGCCACCAATGAATGACTCGTGTTTCTGCTTAAATCTCGACCACTCGAAGCAGTAATGTTTTGTTGTGGAATATGTTATGGATGTGAAATACTTCTCATGTACAACCCAAAGAGTGCACGAAGACACACTGCAAATTGCTGGCTGTCGAAGCCTAACATGTGTGACTTAGCCTCCCGTCAAGGCCTTCGTGGCTGCGATCCCAAGCGACTGGAACGGAAGACCACGCGCGCGAGTCGAGTGTGGCGAAGCGGGGAGGCCTTTTTCAACTTGTTTGATTTTTTTTTGGATGAATTATTCATGGAGTATGAAACGTGCATTATTCATAACTTGTATGCAAACAAGTAAAGTGCTAAACGATTAACCAATCATAAATTGTTAATGTTATGCTGACCCGCTGATAGCAAAAACAAACTGTTTATTTAACGCATTATTATCTGTCAGACATTATTATTCCTCCCGTGTTCTCAGACTGTTTTCAGAAGCAAACCTTCCGAGGCACATATCGCGTATTACAACACCTTACCGACACATTTACTTAGGTATTTCTGTCCCCTCCAGGTAATTCTGTCCCCCTGCCCAACGTTAAACGTGTCCCCCTGTTAAATTTGTCCCGTGCAACGTCACAAGTCTAGCAACCACTAGACGCAACAACCAGCCGTCCACTGTAGTACAGGTTCCCCCTTCCAAACTCTTTCTTTCTTTCGTATGATGATGTTACTGCATTCACTCGTTTGATAACATTAGTGGGAACAGGGTGGACCGCGTGAAGGTTGTCATCTCCCACCCCCCCCCCCTTCCAAACTGAATGACTTGGCTTTTCTCCTCGGGGCCCTTTTTTGGTTTTTATCCAGGCCTGGAGGGTGTTGTCCTGAAGACAGGAACTCTAGAAGTCGCTGCACCTCCTCCACAAAGTCGGCCATGACGACAACATGCGCTATGCGTACCCGATACCACCAGGTTGAGAATAGAATTTGTACGCGTGCAAGAAGTCTGAAAATACTGATTACTGCCATTTTCCCTTTCTCGCAGAAACGTAGATCGGTTGATTTAATTAATAACGTTTTTGTTTTGATAAATCGATGAAGGGAAGAGAAGTCCAAATAATAAATACCCTGTGGGCTTAATTCATTGAAATAACATCAACATAACCACTTATGTGTGGAACAATTGGGGGGACAAAATTACCTAGAGAGGGGACAGAATAAACTGGAGTGGGACAGAATTAACGGCTCCAGGGGGACACTTTTACCTAGGTAATTCTGTCCCCCCGGACATTTTTACCGGGGGACAGAATTACCGTTCACACCGGCAGAGCAACCAAAGTACTATACTATTATTAGCATGCCAAAGTATACTCAATGGCGCGGTATTTGTGTGCAAATGTATGCTAATGTGCGCGTTGAGCGTTGCGCGTATTGTTGCAAAGAGCCTGCAGTGCTACAGAGCTGGATTCAAACATGTTGTGAAGGAAGGGGTGGTTTAGAAAAGATCAAAGACATTTTTCACCAATTTTTTATTGAAATCGAAGTTTATTTTAACTATATTTAGATAATGTTAAAATATTAAAACCAAGTTATAAAACAAATATTGAATGCTAATTATCTCGTGGTGTAGTAAAACTAGCCTTTTTCGGTGATCCATGGACCATTGCATTTTTCCTCAGCTTCGCCTCGGGAAAACAGACATCCTGAGCCACGCAGAGTTTAACCACAGACATAAATAACCTATAGACGGACAGCAGGGGGCGCCAGAGTGAAATTTCATGAAAGCCACAAATCGTGGACAAATTGTTTAATTTCTGTAAGAATTCATTCTTTTTGAAAAACAAATACAAATTTATAACTATGCAGCATTTTTATATAGTCGACATCAGCTGCGTTTTCAACAGAAATTACCGATTTGTATCCGTCCTCCTTGGTCAAGGCGCGTTCGTCGTTATCCGTCCAAAAATACACGCCCCGCGCGCCCCGCATATGCTGCTAGCTCGCGCTCCCCGCGCGTGCAAAGATACAGCGCGAACAGCGACCTCATACGGCCACTATTTATGCAAATCAACTGAAGCTACTTTTTCGCCTTGGACCAACCGTTTTCTGGAAATCTTATGTTTTTCCACATTTATAGCGCATGACCTCGTATGCGAATACAGATAAGTATAGGCGGGGCTAAGATGTGGAGTGTCCAATCACAACGCGGTTGAATCCCGACGTCATCAAATTTGATGCAGTTACTTATTTGCAGCATGACATTAAAGACAAAATGGCGGATATTCAGCGTCGTTGGTCGTCCGAAGATCTGTCGTGTTGTTTGAATTCTGCAGCGAAAATATTACCCCTCGAAGATTTTAGACCCGAGCAGCGAAAGGCATTAGAATCCTTTCCTCGTGGTCACGATGTTTTTGTGAATTTACCAACAATCCGTTATTTTTCAGGCAACCCCATTTTGCTCGGAGCTCGCACATACGGCCAGGTACTCAGCGTTTTTCAGCGTGTTTGGTCAGTTTCTTATCGCCGCATAATCGGCATTATACCCAGGCATGCTGGTCTGTGCGTCATCGCCACGTTGTATGGTCCAAGCATGGTCCAACGCTGTGGAGAGGGGGCATGTTTACGGCTGCAGAACCAACCTTCAAGTATGATCGCAATATCGTAATTTAAACAGGAACAAGTGTCTTATATCCTCAATAACTCCTCTAATTATTTTCTTGGCAAAGTTCAGCCGGCAAGGCATTTAATTATCAGAGTTCCGCGTTTTACCGAGGCACGTTTTTCAGCTGGATTAGATTCGTGCGATATAAGGTATAGGGCCGAGTTCGACACGTTTCAATAGAGTCGCAGCCTTCTCCAGTCGCCGCGGTTGAAAACTGAAAACTTAGCAGCTAAAGACAACTAGTTTTGACCGTAACATTGTCAACATTCAAGCAAAAACCCAGCAAAACGAGCTAAAATAACTGCGACCATCACCAATTAAGCAAGACAGTCCAAATCTTCATATGTAATTCCTTCGTAAAAATCACTCAACTTTCTCCGATAAAATATTATGTCAACGATGGCGGTGTTCGTAAACACTTGCGAGCTAGCTATGACCTTTCACCGCTAGCTCAAATTTGCAGTATCTACGCAACGATCGACCAATAGGAAAACGACTATAAAGGTCAGCTTAAACTATTAGCACAATGAGCACCGCCCCCAAACCACAACTTAATGATTGATCCAAGGCGTTCATATCAGTTAATTTGCATATAATAGTGGCCGCGTGAGGTCGTTGTTTGAGCTCCGATTACCGCTGCGCTGTACATACAGACGGGTAACGATGAACGCCTTAACTAAGGTTATTTACACTGACCTCTACACATGGACAGATCATCATTGTTTCACACTTGAAGTCGGCGCAAACTGGAAGTGCAACATGGCGGACCCACGACATCACTCTGTGAGCCAATGAAATGTCCAGGTGTAAGGTTCAGTGGGTACGGTACGTATGACGTAATGTTTATAAATAAAAAATGTATAGAGTAAATCCACTGACCTCTACACCTGGACATTTCATTGGCTCACAGAAGTGACGTCTTGGGTCCGCCATGTTGCACTTCCAGTTCGCGCCGACTTCAAGCGTTAGCACAGCGGGGGTGCGTTCCACTCCAGCGAACGTTGCCAACGTTGGCCAACGTTAGCGTTGTTCGCTTGAGTGGAACGCAATGTGCGCCAATTATGTTGGCCAACGTTAGCGAAAACGGCGAACGACATTCCGAGCTGTTCGCTGTTGGCCAGTGACGTATTTTAAAGATGGCGAAGAGAATTAGCAGACGGCAGTGTTCTTTTCACGGTTTTAATTTACGTTTCATACTTTATATTGTTATATTTACGGTTTATTTCGAAAAATTCTTTAAATAAATTGACAATTTTCTTTTTTAGAAAATGCATCACCTTTTGCAGCATGTATTAAATATTCATCGCCTTTTGGTGAATGCGGACTGAATCCGCGCGGAGAGATCCGGCCGAATACGCGGCTATACCTTGAGTCAGGTAAAAGCGCGCGAAAGTTGAACCACGACGTTAATTGGAAGTTGAAGTACGACGTTTTGAAAGTTGAACCACGACGTTTTGAAAGTTGAACCACGACGTTGCCTGTCCGTTTTAGAACATCATAACATTCAAAACGTCGTGGTTCAACTTTCAAAACGTCGTATGTGCTGACATCGCAGCAGAAATGTGCACATAAATCTGCATATAAATCTGCTGTACGTGAGTGCGACATGATATAGCTGCGCATAATTAAATGTGCAATGAAAATGTACATGTAGTGCCCATCCGTGCGACATCGCACAAATTTGCGTACTAAGAAATCTGCGCAGAACTTGAAATCGAAAATAAAAATATGCGACTTTTAAAAAATCTGCCCAGAAAATATTCATTATCACATAAATCTGTACAGAAATCTACAATAAAATCTTCCACATCTCAGATATATGCTTAGATAGGCCTATATACGATGTTTGTCATCGTTCAAATTCGCGCAGAATGCGCGAAATCGCAGAATCTGCGATGTGTGATGTCCTTTCAGTGCCACCCTAGTGCCGGATTGGGAAAGCATCCGATTTGCGAATATGTTCGGTTTGCAAAAAGCATCCGAGTTTACAAAAAGCATTCAAACTAGAAAAGCATCCGAATTAAAAAAGCATCCGAGTTTATAAAAAGCATCCGAGCTAGAAAAGCATTCGAATTAAAAAAGCATTCGAGATTACAAAAAGCATCCGAACTAGAAAAGCATCCGAATTAAAAAAGCATCCGAATTAAAAAAGCATCCGAGTTTACAAAAAGCATCCGAATTACGAATTCATCCGAATTAAAATAGCATCCGAGTTTGCAAAAAGCATCCGAATTAGGAATACATCCGAATTAGGAAAGCATCCGAGTTGTAAAAACACGTCCGATCTTTTTGACACTGATTTTGCTTCATACATGGTCTAACCAAAGAGAAGTATGAATACCAATGTCATTTTCTTATTTTTGTGGTACGGTACCTTTATTTATATTTTTTATATTTTTTTATTTATTATTATTTATTATTTATTTGTATTTAGTTATTTATTTATTTATTATTATTATTATTATTATTATTATTTTTTTTTTTGGGGGGGGGGAGGGGAGGGGAGGGGGACGTACGCACCCCCTGCGTACGGGCCTGCACTTCCGCCATGAAGAGTCCTATAACCTCCGAGCCGTGAACAACTCGATGAAGTATAGCGTTGCATTGTCCTCTTCACGACCTTCGTTGCAAATAATTTACACAGAGAGCTTATGAGGATGAGGACATGCATTATTTACAACCTTGAGGAATAAGGATAATAAAAGCGTAAGCTCCGCTACGTATGACCGGTTGGACAGTTGTTTTATCGGAAGATAATTGACCTGTGATTAAAGATTAAACGATTGCACGCAAGCACGCAAGCACGATTCGCCATGTGTATACCCAGCAACATAATGGGACCGAGCGACATCCCCTATATCTATACACTATCTAGACTATTGTTACCTAACGCACCCTCCCCGCCCCCTAAAAACCTCAAACGAAACCACAACATTCCGCAAGCACAATGACCACCACAAAGGAGGGGGGTTCTCTCTGTCCCATATATTGCTTCATATGACTTTTTTTCAATTCACTTCAAATTGGCCATAACAAATTTGAAGGCTATTTTTGCGAAATTAATAATAAATTATTATAATAATATAATAATCACTAAATGTATCAATAAGAAGACACTTTAGGGTAAATAAATCGATAAGAAAAAATAGGAAGACTTTTCTAAATAGGGAAACGTTGAGGTGTCTTCCTATTGGTTTAGCTACTATAGAGACATGCACGTCTCTATAGGAAAGTTTCTCAATTTTTCCATTTGGTGGTGGATATTATTACTATTATTAGTATAATAACATTTAAAAAACGCTTGCATGTCACAAAGAAACCTAAAGGCGCTGTAAAAAAAAGAAGATAAAATAGCAGTCATAAAACAAAACGAGTAATTTAAAAACTATCAATTACGTGATAACAAAATAATGCTTATAAAGATGAGTTTTCAAATTGACTTAAAAAATGTCAACATTTTCAACAGATTGGATTGCTGCTGATAGCTATACCACATACAAGAAGCATATATTTTGAATGAACGATGGCCGGAAAGTCTAAATACACACGAAGCTTTCGAACAGGAAGAAATATTAATTGCGTTTGGGTGTAGCGAAACTCTTCAAAATACAACAGGATCAGGAAAGATAGGAATATGATGAATATGGATCGAGCCGAAGGCGAGGTCCATTACCAGCGGTCATCCCCCAACCCGGTCATTATCACGCCGTAATAACCGGGTCTTCGCACTGTTATTACCTTTAATAAATACCTTTTTTAACGAGACAAATGGTCAAAATGCTCAAAATTTCGTGACTTTCCTTTTGGCGATATTTCCAGCGTTTTGTGTTCATGTTTAGGGGCCATATTTTAGCTTATGCATGGTACCCTGTCTCTTCAATATGTGTTGTTATTATAACCCATACTTTGAGGCCAGACTAGATTTGACGCGTCCTTGTTACAAGTTACCGTAGAACTGTTGCATTCGGCCAATCATTGGCTTACATGATGCTTGATCAATGCTGGTTCAGGGAACATTTATTCGCTTCTTCTTGAAAGCCCATGATATTACTACATGTACCTGATAATCCACTCCACGTGATCGATTTTCGACTAATCAGAAGCCATCAACTATTCTAGGTATTTATTAAAAAAACTAAACTCATCAATATGTGTTCGTTGCTTAATTAACTCGCCACACGCACACTTATTGGCCACACGCATTACCCAAATAGAAGCTAGTATTCGCTATGACGCCGCCATGCCCAACGTGACAAAATGCGCGCTTGTTGCTCGAAATAATTACGTTTAATTGCTGTGTGACCAGCCAGACGTATGCTGCCAGGTCCCGACATTATTTTTGTGTTGTACAGTACAGTATGTATATTTGTTTGTATACATTACATGTACATGGCGCGCGTGTGGCAAAGCTTGCGAAACAGCGCCGCCAGCGGTTTGTAATAAGCTTGTTAAACAGCGCCACCAGCGTAGTTCTAATTAGTTGCGTAACTTTAAGCGGGCGCTTTACAAATTCTTGTTTGGGGCGTTGACATGCTGGACATTCTTTTTAAATATTCTCGTTCGTTCAAGGAAGTGTAAACGAACACTTCTCTCTCGACGATTGCCGAGAGAACACCTTAGCTTAATTACGGCTAATATTATCCTTATTTGCCGATCATCTGTCATCAGGCAAACGGAGGCAAAGGTGTAGAGCACACAGCTTTTCCGGTAAGTGCTTTGACTGTAACAACATTAATGAGATTTTATTTGTATTCGTATAGTTTACTTCTATGGAATGAATCTAATGTTGCAAAATAATGACTGTGCTAAAATCTGGCTGTTATACAAACAAACATTTATTATAACAGTAAATTGTTTCTTTCCAAATTACGTTCGTAATTAATAACAAACTCAAACGTATCTATCGCCGATATTTATTGTAAATACGTGTATTTCTATATAGAGCACGGTCACTCGTGTGACAAGTAAAGGTTTACTTGTCACACGAGTGACCGTGCTCTATTCTTTTGAGCCTTATACGGCCGGCAACGTAACATTGGGTACGTCATTCACCTATAGTTCGCATCTGTTTTATTTTAAGCGGTAGACTGTTATGTTAATATTATTATAAGGCGCAAATAAGCTACATTTGCTACACATCAGTTTTAATGTATAAAGGGATGCACTGTTGATCCCTAAATATAAATTGAATAATGTACAATAATTGTAAAGTTATTGAAATTCATTGTACAAATATTTAATTATATGTATTTAATTCTATTTTTCAGAATTCACCACCATCAATGACTGTCGTTTTTTTCGGGTTTAATTAACTTTTCAATTCACATTTCAACCAAAGACAATAAAAACCCGGATTATCTCACAGATCATATACACTCTCCTGACTCCTTAATCGTCACTGACCCGTGTGTCCTAACCGGAAACAACTCGGTTACAGCTGCGCAGCGATGCGCGCCTTTATATGCAAGTTAATGCTCCAAATGCCGACCGTGGCTGGTCTGTAGGTAATTACGTCACTTGAGAGACCTATAATAAGCGAGGGGAGGCTTCGACATTGACCAATTCGCCGATGCCTGCGCGTTGGATTTCTGTGCTCCTTTTCCCAGGGACCTGGTAACCACGGAGATTAACATCAAGGAGCGGCGCACCTGGCACACGGCATCCGACAGAGAGAGGTGGAGAACAATTACAGAGTGTGCGATGTCAGAACTACCTTATTGACGCAAGCGCCTATAGAAGAAAGATATCTTAATGTAAACCAGTTAAAACCTCACTCTAAAAAAAAGCGAGTCTTTTACAAGTGAAATTGTCACTCTTTTGAGGAGCCAGGGCGTCTCTGAAAAGTTATCCTTCATAGTTATGGCTCCTAGCTTGAAAGATTGAACATTAACTCCCTTGAAGAAATTTTCACTATTTTGGAGTAGTTGTGCGTTATTAGAGACGATCCCTCTTTTGGAGAGTTTTGTTTTTACTATTTTACATTGAGAGTCAAGTTTTTCTGCAGTTGCGTGCGCTGGTATAATACCGATTGCGTTTTGCAGCCTTAAACTTACCAAGCTTAAAGTAGAAAACCGGAAGCCATGTTTCTCATCGGAATTGCTGTCACCGCTCTGGCTTCTCTGACACTGCTAGACGTATGCCAAGCCGCCTGTTCCCCATGCCCGTTCCAATGGATGGAGCATCGGCATGGTTGCTATCGCTACTTTCCGGATCCTCTCTCGTACGACGATGCTAAGGCGCACTGCCAGCGTTATTCCACCCAGGGTGGGACAGGTGGTTTAATGACGGTTAATACCACGGAAGAGGCAGTGTTTCTCATCGATTACGTTGGAAGAATCCTTAATGGATCGACACATGTAGGTTATACCCCAAGCTTTGTGTGGTTAACTGAGGAGGAGGCAAAGGAAACGTTTGGTAAGTATTATCAATCGCAATTGCTTTGAAGACTACTTTTAGTCGTTACCGCGCAATGGGGTCGATCATTATACTTCGAGGTGTACATCTGCTATTTTAGGTAGTACATGTACAACCAAAATAGAGCAAAGCAACGTGGCGGCAGGACCTCTCTTTAAGCACCCGGCCGTGCACGCCTTCCGCCGACTATGTTCACGACCACCCAACAGCTTTCAAGACCTCCGCTCTTTATTCCCGATCACTCCCGATTGTTCAAAATAGTCGGCAACACCTAGATCAAGTTCACCGACCTCTCGTGACCTTACCAGACCCGCCTAAGTCCTTCCCTAACCTTTCCCGACTTTTACAGACCACCATAGTTTGGAGAAGTCGCCCTCCAAATCGGCTAAGTGTAACCAGGCCTCATTGTGGAAGTATGTTTGTCCCTTTTGCATGTGTCGGGTAAAACATTCCCATCGTTCCATTCTCATCTCGCTACCAATTAATAGCCGGATAATCCCTTTTTTTAGTTTTTATTTCAAAGCTTTTGTGCATTGAATAACGTTATGGGAATTTTGTCCTTTATGCTAGGTTCCCACTGTCGTGCGATCCGTTACGAACGCCACGATTGGCCATTCGTTTGGATACGAGTTGATTCTAGTCAATCGATCTGGTACGATTTGGTGCGCTTGGATGCGATATAGTCACGATTGGTCAAGCGGCCATTTCACCAAGGATTGTTTTGGTCCCGATAGTACCCGATCCTTTTTTTGGTCGATCGGCCGCATTTTTGCGAAAATAGTCGGGAGCCTGCGAGCACTGTCGAGCACTACCCTATACCTTCGGGGGAAGATCTGGCGCGATCGCCTCAGTCTTCCGCGGGTCGGGTACCGATAAGATGCGATCTGTCGCGCTTTGTTACGATCCATTACGATCTGATGCAATGTTCACAATTTAAAATTAATCGTGTTGATCGTAGAAAATGTTTGAACCGTCCAAAAATGTTCTACGATCAACACGATTGCCACGACTGACCTCAAGATCTGATAAGATCACCACGATTACTCTACGATTAAGACCACGATTTCAATCGTGGCGCGAATCGTGATAGTGGGAACTTAGCATTAGGCCAGGGGCCAATTTCATAGAGCTGCTTAGCACACAATTTTGCTTAAGCACACACAAAAATGCTTAATAAATCAGGTAAGGAGCAAAAAGTTAATGCGATTCTTATGCTAAACTAACAACTGCTAAGTACCAATCAAAAACAATATACATGGAGTTGTGGCTGGTAAGCCGGTTTTACTAAGCAAGAAAGTTTGGGGCTTAAGCATTTTGTATGCTTAAGCAGCTCTACACTCTTAAAAATACGTGGTTAAAAATTGACCACGCCGTGGTCATTTTTAACCACGTTCTCGTCGTCAGATCTGTACCGACGACTTACGTGGTCGAAATGACCAGTGCGACGTGGTCAACGAAAACAACCACGTATTGTTGTCAGATTTTGATAACAATCGTGGTTGAAATATAACCCCAATCCTATGGTGGCCCTGGAGGGACATAAAAAGTCGTGAATATTTTCGCGACTAGTCGTGAAAAAATTCGCGACTAGTCGTGAAAAAATTCGCGACTGATCGTGAATTTTTTCGCGACTAGTTTTTCGCGACTAGTCGCGAAATTATTCACGACTGGTCGTGAATTTATTCGCGACTGGTCGCGAATATTTTTTGCGACTGGTCGTGAATTTTTTCACGACTGGTCGTGAATTTTTTTCACGACTAGTCGCAAAAACATTCACGACTAGTCGCGAAAATATTCACGACTAGTCGCGAAAATATTCACGACTAGTCGCGAAAATATTCACGACCAGTCGTGAATTTTATCGCGAATATTTTTTTAGTAGCTTGGAAGGTATTCCCAAACTGGCGACATAGGGCGTTCGGTGGCCTGTAATCGGATCGTGCGCGCCGTGTGCACTTAGGCCAAAATATCTAGCGGCGCGTACTTTTAAAAGCAGTATTCGATTTGATGATCATGATGCCTATGAAGGAGGTGAATTCAGACTGTAAATCAAAAGTGAGTTTTGAATGAATTGGCACATTAATTTAAGCATGGAGACATATCCATTGTACAGACATGGATAAATTTAAAATTGGTAGTATGATGTAATGACTTACTCGTAGTCGTACGCGAGCCAACTTGAACTAGTCTGACGCATGCCAATTTGTTTTCAATATTTTTATAATTTATTAAATATTATTATTAATGTAATTTGTAAATTTTTAAAAAGAGGCTCTAGTTCATTTTAGTTAACAAACTTCTTTCCAAAAAGAGCTCACTAATTATAAGAATTACTTACCCCTATAACATTTCCCAAATAAATTATTTAAAAAAATATGGGGTGGGTTGAGCATGGTCCATGCCATGGAGGAATTCCTCCACGCCGGGTTGAGAAACGGGTTGTAAAGAGTGTAAACTGGTTGATGCATCCATGTAGGAATCTAACATGTGTCTAAGAAGAATTATTGCACTTTTACACAATAAAAATGATGTACAATGTAGAGATATACATGCTTGGGACTAAAATCCATGCAGCAGATAGATAGCCACACATGTATACTTGTTTAATACTAGTACATGCCGCATCCACCAAGTTAAAACAAAGGCAGTGGATATTCTGCCAGAATTGGCAACCATTATACAATAAGCAAGTTTGATAATAAGGTGTTTCACGGTATTGAGGATATATGTTATGTTACAAACTGCGGGAACATCAATAATCCACTTGAACAATGAAAAGGAGGACAGTGTACAAAGCATGGATGCCATGATTTAGGTTTCGGAACATGTGATTGTGAACCTCCATTCCATTCTTAACTGAGAAGCGCGATGAAGACACCGGTCGTCGCTGGCATAAGATGATCAACAGGAAATATCCCAAAACAAACAGGAACTGGGTTGCAAAATCGTCGATCGTGTATGCTCGATACACTTGTATCTTCAGCCGATGATATAATTAGTCTTTGCTGTTATTCTTCAAGTATTCTTCAATTATTCAGTATTCTTCAACCAGACCTCATTGTGTACATTTATACAATGTATCTCTGTACAGCTGTGAATAACTCGTTGACCAAATAGAGTGTGCAGATATAAATGTAGGCCTACACTATACGTGAAATAATGATTGTATCAGGCTGGTGGCTTTCCTTTTACATGTAATATTAATAAAATGCTTTCACTCTTTATCACGAAGCGTATAAAATCACTCATGGTTGATGTGTTTGTGAACGTATTTTAAAGGTATCGTGCTTTAATCAACAGGTGCAAAAAGAAAAAAGTGAACATACATGTATTACAAAATAATAAAGATATTAAAGCCTGACTACAATAATATTGTTTAAGCTGCCCAGTTAATTAACAATATTATTATACACCAACTTGCAGCTGTAATTAACCCTTCATAATTTGTAACATAAAAGATAAAGATCATTTCAAAATACGAAAACAATTCAAGATTTGTCAAATGGCTAATGTTTGAACACCACTATATTTTGTGTAACCTGCATCAGTTCTAAAATCAATATAATTTATAAATGGTAAATTCAATAATGGTATCAATGAACAACATAATTCAATTTTGAAAGTGGAATCTGGTATTGGTAGCTACTTTGCCAATTAACACAAACGAAATTGTAATTGCTTTTGTGGCAATCATCCATTCAAGTTTCGAATATAACTTCGTTCTGTGTTTGTCTTCGGTCAGTTCGTCAACTTTCAAATAGAGGAACGTTGAGCTGATCAAGCAGAGTTTCTTCTTCCTCCCTATGTTTTTGTTCATTTCATTTCATTTATTATTTCGCAGGGCACAAAAAGAAAAACAGATATAAATTTACAATCATTAGAAAGTTAAGAATATCTATTTTTAACAGTTACAAGATATCAAATAAGTAAACAAATTACTACATGTACATGTAATATATATTTTCATTAAATTCAGGAACAAGACAAGATAAAATACAACGAGGAGACTGCACGCCCCTGCAGGATTGCTAAAAAGTGAACTTAATCACTATCAAGTAGCTCTCCGTATGCGCGACTAAATCACTGAAAGACAACCAGAGAGACAAACAAAGGACACAGACTGAGACAAACAAGGAAGGACACAGACTGAGACAAACAAGAAAGGACACATACTGGCACGAACAGACGGACACAAAACAAAAATAAAAAAGACAAGCACAGTTAGATCGACACAGACAGGTACGGACAGACAAAGACGGCCAGAGCAAAATAACAAGCACATATAGACAGACAGACAGACAGACCGAGACACACACGTACAGACAAGCAGATCAATGAGATATAAATACAAACTATAAAATACATGTACGTGTAAACGAATAAGCAAACTAGACAATGTGTTGACAATAATTAAGGTAGTACGTTGTTGTATCCCGGAGTTAGCCAGTGTGTTTTCAGTTTGGCGGTAAAGCTATTCAGACCATGCAAGATCAGACTATCTTTAATGTCAGACGGCAAAGAATCCCACAGAGGCGAAAATTTAATGAAAAGTGATTGCTTAAGAGCGTTTGTTCTGGAAAACTGATGGGAAAATTTAAGGTTGTTTTCATGTCTACGATTAATACAAATGTAATTCTCAAACGGGATATCAAATTTCTTATACAAACATTTGGCTACAAAGACTACTGATAAGTAATTCAACCTATTCATTAAGTACGGTAAGCCCAGTTTGGTGCAGCGAATGGGGTACTCAATGTTGTTGCTATTGGAGTTTGGTATGTGGCGTCTAAAGAGGCCCAGACAGGAACGACTGAATCTTCTCTGAACTTGTTCCAAGGATTTATTTTGAGAAGTGGAACGTAAGCTCCAAACTGGAGCAGCATACTCAAGAATAGGTCTTACGAGAGCGGTGTATAATTTTACAAGAACTTGAGGATTATTACAATTTGTCAATCTTCTAATGAAACCAGACATTCTAGTTGCCTTACTGACAGTGGAATTTACATGATGGTTCCAAGTAAGATCACTAGAAATAATGAGGCCCAAGTATTTATAATGGTCAACACGGTCTAAGTTGTGAGAATCATCTGATAAGATGTTACACATGGAGTTCTTGAACGAGAAATAGTCATCAATTTACATTTATTAACATTGAGTTTCATATGATTAAGATTACACCAGGTATCAATGCTATACAGGTCATTCTGTAAGATGAGTTCATCATGTTTGCTAGTAATGGTCCTGTAAATCAGTGTCATCAGCGTATTGTCTTAGATTTGATTGTATACAGAATGGCAAGTCAAAGGCAAAAATATTAAACAGGAGTGGACCTAAGACAGACCCCTGAGGAACCCCAGAAGGAACTGGGGCCCAGTCTGAGTATGAACCACAGAATTGCACTCGTTGGCGACGGTCATGTAAATAAGAATGGAACCACTGTAAAACAGAACCGCAAATGCCATATTTATGAAGCTTATTCAGGAGGACACTGTGACTTACACGATCAAAAGCTTTTGACCAATCCAGAAAAACAACATCAATTCTTGGAGGGTTGGGGGGATCTAAGACTTTAGCCCAGTCGTGAAAAACGGTGGATAGTTGGGTAATGCAAGACCTTTTGGAAACAAAGCCATGCTGACAGTCGGATATGATGCCTCCTCTGTACATGTGGTTAGTGAGGTGATTAGCAACGATTTTTTCAAGGCATTTGCTAATGGTAGAACATAGGGAGATAGGTCTGTAGTTAGATGGGTCATAACGGTTTCCATTTTTATGAATGGAAACCACATTGGCAAGTTTCCATTTAGATGGGATAATGCCCGAGGCAAGCGACAAATTAAAAATTTTCGCTAAGGGATGAGCTAGACTTTTGGCAGCCAATTTGAGGAGCATTGGAGAAATATTATCTAGCCCGGGTGACTTATGGGGTTGTAGATTATCCAACAATTTCATAACTTCATTAGGATTTGTTTGTACAGAGGTCATTCTGAATTGATGACACGTGTGATTACACTGAATTTTGGGTAGTGACGGATTGTTGTCGGTAGAGAAGTTGCGTTGGAAGCTGCGGTTGAATTCATTAGCTATGGCATAGGAATCTGTTATGGTATCCTCGCCAATGTGGAGACAAACAACTGGGGACTTTTTACGATTAGAACTCACAAAAGACCAAAACTGCTTTGGGTTAGACTTACAGTTGTCAGCCAGGTCCCGTATATAGCAATCGTAAGATTTCTTAATTGCATATTTAACCCGATTCCGGATGTTTTTGTACTTAGACCATAATGTATCACTATTGTTATTACTAGCGCAGCGCAAAGCCTTTTTGTAAGCCCTGTGTTTTTTTTTAGTGAGAGAAACGATTTCGCGTGTAATCCATGGAGGACGTCTGTTACCCTTTTGTCTTGCCATCGGGACTCTGTCATGGATAGCAGCGAACAATAGGTCTTTGAAATTGTCCCAAACTTCATTGATATCTAAGTCGGCGGTCAAGTATGTGTCCCAGGGGACATTAGCAAGTGTGTCACAAACTAGTGATTTGTCAGCTTTGTTGTATTGATAGAAGGTGCGTTTCAGAAGTTTATTGCCAAAGGTGGTACTAGAGTTGAACATGACTCCGTTATGGTCACTTGACCCCAATCCAGGAACTGTTGAGACTTTGTTAATTACCTCAGGTCGGTTAGTGAAAATAAGATCTAGAGTGGAACCAGAAGTGTTGTCGGGGGAATGACGAGTGACTAAATTAACCATTTGATGAAGATTTAAGATGTCCGTGGCAGCAAAAAGGTGGTCTTTTAACCCAGCAGAACTAGAACTTTAAAAAAAATCCTTCAAAGCCTCGACATTCCAGTGTTCAATAACATCTAAAGACAAAGCAGAAGAATCCTCTGAGGACATTGACAAAGTTATTTGAGAAAAAAACAATCTAAAACGCGACAGTAGAAATAGAAAAATGGCATCCGCCACGCGCGACACGAGTACGTTGCCAATGGACATAGTCCCCACCGCTGTGTCAAAGGGCCAACGTCGATCACCATGGATTACCCGTGAAATTACCAGTGCTTCCAGGAAAAAGAACAGAATGTACCGGAAAGCTGTTGCTCATAAAAACAATACAAATTTATGGAACAAGTATAAAGACTTAAGAGCACTTGTTAAGCGTATGACTAAATCTTCCTATAATGATTATATTCAGAATCTATCTACTGATTGTAAACGTAACCCCAAGCGCTTTTGGTCATTTGTAAAGAGTAAGAAGGATTCCCACCCAGTTAATGTATTTAAACAGGGTGACAGTAATTTTAGCACTCCAGCTGACATCGCTGATGCTTTCAATGTTCATTTTCAAAGTAATTTCTCCCCACAGCATTTCACCGTCCCCGTCATTTCTTCCTGTGACACGTATTCTGGTATTACTCCTGTGAATACTCTCAAGGTAAACGAAGGGGACGTACTGATGGCCATCAAGAAGCTCAACTCTACTAAACCACCTGGGTCCGATGGCATTTCACCGGCAATACTCAAGCTTGCTGGCTCCTCTGTATCTCCTGTTCTGACGAAAATGTTCAATTTTAGCCTTTCTACAGGTGCAGTTCCACAGGATTGGAAGCTAGGAAATGTTTTTCCACTATTCAAAACTGGAGATAAATCGATTATTGCTAACTATCGCCCAATTTCCCTTTGCACTGTTCCATGTAAAATGCTTGAAGGCTTTGTATCAAAAAGACTTCTTCAGCACTCGGCAGAATACAACATTATACCTGACTCCCAGCATGGTTTTCAACCCAAACGTTCTTGTATAACTCAGTTAACTACCCTTTTCGACACGTGGGCCAGAGCTTTAGATGCAGCAAAACCAGCACGAGTTGATGCAATCTTTCTTGATTGGTCCAAAGCCTTTGACCGTGTTGATCATTCTATTCTTTTACAGAAACTACATAAGTATGGCATTTGCAGTAACACGTGGATGTGGATTAGAAACTTCCTTTCCAACCGCCAACAGCGTGTTCTTTTTTCAGGTGCCAAGTCTGATTGGATACCTGTTACATCTGGTGTCCCACAAGGCTCAGTTCTCGGTCCTGTGTTATTTAATTTGTTTACATCAGATTTGCCCAACTATGTCACATCTTTACTCCCACAGTATGCAGATGACACAGTCTTGTACAGAGTAATTCGAAATGCTAATGACACAGTCATTTTGCAGAATGACCTTGATATCATTAGTAAGTGGTGCGCAGATAATCACATGATGCTAAACTCAAATAAATGTAAAATTATGCACATTTCTCGATCTAGGAATCCAGTATCCACAGCGTACTCTCTACAAGAGGCACACCCAATGGAAGTTGTTGACTCATATAAGTATCTTGGCATAATCATCTCAAAAGACTTGTCCTGGTCAAAACATGTTCAAATGGTTCGTTCAAGATGTGCTAAATTGGCTGGATTTATTCGTCGCACAGTCAAATCCCGAAACCCACAGGTACTGATCAAATTATTCTGTTCTCTTTGCAGGCCTATTATAGAGTATGGTGCTCCTGTCTGGCTTCCTCACCAGAAAAATCACATTGAATGCATCGAGTCAATCCAACGACGCTTTACTAGGTCCTGCTTTCCATTTCTGGTTTCTAATTCTCTCTCCTATGAACAACGTCTAACCGCACTTCACTTGCCTCCACTCTACAACAGACTGATATTCCTCACTGTATGCTTTATTACTAAATGTCTACACAGGAACAACATCATTCCCGAAACTTTCCTACCACTGCCAAATGTTAGAAAGACCGAAACTTTGCTTTTTAAACATCAGTACAGCAGGACTAATTGTTTAAAATTTTCTTCCTTTCAATTCTTCCCCAGGTTTTTTTAACTCTCTCCCTTGTGACCTTAGAGACCTTTGTATCGAACCTTCACATAAACCATTCATTAATTCTTTACCCGATCATCTGTTCAGTTCCAGTCCAATCCTTCAGGCATATTAGGGCATCCAATAACTGTCATGGTTAAATTTATATAGTGGTCCTTGTTTCTAATTAGGCCATAATAGCCTTGACTGTGACTTTGACCGTTGCTATGCTGTTGCTAAGGGTGGACAATGACCATCCATGGCAGGGGCATGGCGGCGGCCAGAGTCACAGCTAACATGGCAAAGGCAGGCAATTCGGTATCCTTATTATAAGAATTTAAGGTTTATTTAATTAAAGAAATACATAATTATTATTATTATATTTATACTATATTTTGTACTTATTTATTATTTATTATTTTCTTATTATTTTCTTATTATTTTCTTATTATTTCTTATTTATATTATTCTTATTCCCTTTTTATAATTATAATTACAATATTGTTATATAATTGTTTCTTGTATCCCATTCAGCTTGGAGAACCCCTCGACAGGAACAATGTTTCTTTTGGGTAATCCTTCGGGAGCTGAATGGCATTTTGTCTTTGTCTTGGTTATTATGTTTTGTACATTGTTTTCTTTGTAATTTTGGTCTGTGCATTCGTTGATGTTTCCCGAGAAATAAAATAGAGAATAGAGAATGGCGACACCATTTGTTTATCTGCAATAACCCTTGACATTACCCATAGTGCACTGCGCGCGTGAGAAGTGGCTTATTCCTCCATGTTAAATACAACTTACAACGAAATTCGTTGAGCGTGCGCGCGCCACGTCACATACATGTACATGCAAATAATCCCATGCGCTAGATGCACACTTACTGTTGAACCCTCCAAGTTACTGGGAAAATATTCGCGACTAGTCGTGAATTTTTTCGCGACTAGTCGTGAATATTTTCGCGACTAATCGTGAATATTTTCGCGACTTTTTATGTCCCTCCAGGGCCACCATACAAACCCAATATGCAATGCACAACCTCGACGATATAAAATGTACTGTATGCATGTTGTGTAAAAAATACCGCACAATAAAAAATAGCGTCGGTCCGTTTTATAGTTACTTTCCTATTAGGTTCAAATCTACAACCCATACTGATTGAGCCATTAAAGTATTAAATTTAGAAAAAAAACATGAAGTCAAAAAGGCATTTTTAGTTTGTAAAATATAAACGATTTTTAGCGTAACTTATAGGGTTATATTGAAGTTAAAAAAAAACCCAATACAATTGCAATGAAGTACGTGGTCGCAGCATGCTTTAATGCATGTTTACAAAATTGGGCAATTACATGTTTTCGTAGAACAATATGCTCACCTTTTCGCGGATAGGATGACCGTTTGCAGTAAGTATACCCCATTTCGACGACCACCTGCGTTGCGACGACCGTTTGCCGGTCGTCTTAACTCGGGTGTACTGGAAATAATTGTTTTTTGAATTTTTTTATTGAATATGTCGTTAGAGTAAGGTCTAAATAGCTTAAATATGAAATTTCGTGGAAAAAGCTCCAGGTAAAAACGGGTTAGGTTACAAATAAAAAAGTAAATTTTACCGTACGTTTCTATGGACCGGTCATCCTATCCGGGAAATGGCCGTTATATATATATATATATATAATTGTATCTCCTTCCAGTAGATGGGCGCTCGGACGACCTCGAAACGGTCACCCTAACGACGGTGGTCACCCCAATGCCGTAAAATTACGGTCGACCCAAGCGCGATTATGCCATAATAAACATTTTATACAGAAAAAAACTTAAATAATGTTGGTCGAAACAAACATATATATAAAATACGACTTTAAAACAGATATTTAATATCTCATTATTTCGAGCACCCCTATTTTGTTAAAGGAAGATTCACACTAGACAGCCGTTCGTACTCGGCTCAGCTCCCCCTCCCCCCCCCCCCCCCTTTCCGATAAACAATGTAAATAATGATTGTAGGCATCCAGCAAAACGATTGCTCTAGATATCCTGTAATTGTTTCAACAAATTGAATTGTATAAACCAAAATTAATTATCGCCGGACGGCGATCGCGAAAAAACAAAAACAAAAACAAAAACTGCCCGATTCCGGTTGAAAACGAAAGTCGTTTTTCTTGCTTATCTCAGCAACCATGATTGTAAAACTTCGGACAGGTCAGTTAAACGATATTTACAATGAAATATAACTCCCTGAATCCAGCCATTCATGAAAATTCAAGCAATTACATAAAGGGTAATGGCTGAGGAACACGCCAATACCAGCAGGATAATCGGGCGATATACCCAGCACGATATGTGGCATAGGAGTACCCCCCTCTTATCCCTATACCTTATACACTCTCAACACTATTGCAACCTAACCCATCCCCCCTTGAAACCTAAAAAGAATTCCTAAGATTCCGGGAACACAATGGTCAACACAAAAGAGGGGGGTTTTCTCTGCCACATATCGTGCTTCATATGTCGGGCGAGGCGCACAGCGCCGAGACCGATTATCGCTGGTATTGGCGTGTTCCGAAGCTATTAGCCTATGTAAAATCCAGACTCCTATTGTTAATGGGAATGTGAACAACAAAGACCGAGTACAATGAGGCTACAATGTAAGTACACTGCCAATCACACAGGCCCGTACGCAGGATTTTGTTATGGGGGTGCGAATTTTGTTGTTGACATTATCGCCTAAGCCAAGTCCATTTTTGTGTGCCAATACCGTTATTTCTACATCAAAATACCATTATTTACCCCGGAAATTGTAGACTTTTTGGTAATTTCGGGGGGTGCGTAAGTACCCGTCGCACCCCCCTGTGTACGGGCCTGCGTTGTGGCTTATTGACGGCACCGCACAATGCCGCAGTGTGAACTATATAGAGTATCCATTCTATGACACACATTATGTTCATTTGGTTGGCACAGTGATACAGTACTGTTTGTTAATGGACAGCAATTGTGTTTAACCAGTTCGCGCCGGATGACGTATGTAAACGCAAAAATTTCCCCAAATTCAAAACGGATGACGAATAAATACGCCAAGTTCAAGTTCGGAAATGTATGTCAGCAGCGCGCAAGGCCGGAAATGCGTGGGTGTGCTACCCAGCACTATCGGCCTGAACACGCTTCGGATCGAGTTTCGTTAAAAATAATCCCGCCCGTCGGCTCGGCGATGTAAAAATAATCCCGGCGCGAACTGGTTAATATCATTGTATTGGTAACGACGAGTTATTGTGTTGGTAACAACGAGTTATTGTGCTGGTTAATGATGAGTTTGTGTCCAACAAGCCATTACCGGCTAGTATTGTCGTGCAGGAACAATAGGAATACGTCACGCCTGGATTTTACTAATGGTGTATACTACCTTTAACTCAGTCATTTGGTTCGGCGCGACTGTGGAACGCCTGTCTGAACCGAGCGTTAGATAATTGGCTTTTGTGTGATTAATGTCCAGAGAGTCAATACTCTGTATGGCCTGCTCGATGAGGGGGAGGATCTTCTCGCAACGATTATACTGTTGCTTGTTACCTTCTCTCTTAAAAGTGGGAACATCTCCCGAGAGCCGCTGTTTTTTGCAAGCACTTTCGACTCGAACATGCAGTGCGTTGGTAATCGCTTGGATGGCCTGCATGATTTCTTGATTGCCTTGGTTAGGCTGTTGATTCCCGTCTACGGACATCATGGCGTTACCTCAATGAAGGTGTGGCCGCTTTAGTAGTGTGTGATTTTATGCGGTAACCAGTTCGCGCCGGGATTATTTTAACATCACCGAGCCGAGGGGCGGGATTATTTTTAACGAAACTCGATCCGAAGCGTGTTCAGGCCGATAGTGCTGGGAAGCACACCCACGCATTTCCGGCCTTGCTCGCTGCTGACAGAGATTTCCGAACTTGAACTTGGCGTGTTTATGCGTCATCCGTTTTGAATTTGGGGAAAACTTTGCGTTTATATACGTCATCCGGCGCGAACTGGTCGTGTGGTTAGGTTGACTGTTGAACCGAGAGTGAGCTATTTATACGATTTAGCAGTTACATAATACAAAAACGCCAATGCATTCGCACCTGTCGTGCGAAAACAAATAGAAATTAGGCTATACGTAAAGTATTTGAGATTATTTCAGTACTTTTATTGTGGGAGTACAATGTACATGTATGTACATTTGCAAACAATAAACAAATAAAAAATTATTATTAAATACCTTGCTACGAATGAAAGTCTAAAGCGCCTGTAAAATTATGGTACCTGGTGTGCCGCGCGTCACTTTCCAGAAAAGTGGTATTTTAATGTCAATAAGCCATTTGCGCGTGACCCCGACTTAAATTTGAATAACATCTGGTACACTGACTTGCTCACACATTCGGGGCAAGCCTTCATACGTCATACGCTAGCAACCCCCAGCTCTGGAATGGTCTGGTGTCTTTTTGCCATTCTCACCCATTGTAAACAATGTATTGGTGCTGAGCGTCTCTTACGTAACTATGCAAAAGCTTGCCCCGAATCACGTGATATAGCAACAGTGTCTTTGGTCTGGAGAATTTAAAGTTAAACTGTGCCAAGCTGTGTGAACAAGTCAGTGTACCAGATATCATTTAAATTTAACTCGGGGTCACGCGCAAATGGTTTATTGCACGTACCAAACAATGCTTGATGGCTGACCAGCATTGGAGAAAAACAAACTACCACCCAATTTACCATATTTAGTTAGTCTGCATTTTTTCGCAATTGATATGAATGGGTCAATTTAAGTCAGCTTGACTTGTTTCCTTAGTGTATGATTTCCCGATGTTTATAAAATGCTCCATTTCATCAGGGCCTTGTAACCAGACTACAAGAACATGATTGTTTTTCTTGTTTTTTACAGCATCTACATGTACATCACAAACCTTCAAACAAGTCAGTGTAAGCCAAGAAAGAATGTTATCAATACAATAGCTTATTTTTATAACCTCTTTTAATTAATGGACATCATGTTTATTTCTAGTGATTTGGATACAATTTAACCTTTATTATAAGTGTATGGGGGTAGGAATACATTCCTAGTCTTATGTGCCTCCATTGTAAGTGTTATCAATTAAAGAATTAAATTTGGAAAATGATTCACATGTATTTTGGATTTCATTGAGGATATATTATGCCCAAAAGAATTAACAAACAGTACTTTAAAAGTCGTTGTTTGCTGCTTTGTAACAAATAACTGAAACTCAATTAGAATGACTAAATTTGCAACAGTGTAAAGATAAAATGTGTCTAATATTAATTGTAGTTCCCTCTGAAAAATAAGGCCAAGTTCCAATTCCTTGGCTGCATCTTAAATTGCATAAAAGTCTGTGGGAATATTTTAGTAAGAATTGATGATTACACTGAAGCTTGTTTATCCCAGTAATATACCCAGCACAATATGAGACCAAGGGACTACCCCCTTAGACCACAATATACCACCATAAACCTATACACTCTCTAGACTGTTGTACTTACCTAACGCACCCCCCCCCCCCCCCCCCTCCCTTAAAAAACCTACAAATAATCCTGAGAAAACAGAATATTCAGCAAGCACAATAGCAACCACAAAGACGGGGGGGGGGGGGGAACGTTTTTTTCTGTCTCATAGCTTATAAATTGCATAAATCATATCGTATAAATAATCGACAAGGACCCTGACATTTTTGTTAAAAGGCAAATTTTAATAGTATTGTGTTTCTTGGGACTGTAGCTACATGTACATCAACCTTTAATAGGGCAATATTTTATTTAACACAAAATTATATGAAAAGGCACATATTTTCAATACGTAAGCAAAATTGTTTTCTTTGAGAAGTTGGGTAAAGATCCTAAAAAAATATTTAAAACATAAATTACAAAGGTGCAAACGTCCTGAATTTATGACCAAAGAAATTCATGAAAATTAAAATATTTTAAGAGGATCGTTGTCGTCATTTTTCAAAATACCAAACGGATTCTGCCCTCAAAACCTGTAGGCAAGAGATGACCCTAATACGTACCGAAAAGTCTTCCATTTTCACGAATAACGTTGAACACGTTTGATTATACAATCACTGACCTCTACACCTGCATGGGGCCAATTTCACGGAGCTGCTAAGCACACAAATTTTCTTAGCACAAAAAAATATTGCTCATTAAAAACAAGTTATCAGCCAAAATTCTATGTGTTTTTCATGCTAAGCAAAAAGGCAGCTGGTTATCAATCAAAAACAATAAAGATCACGTGAAAATTTGGTCTGTAACCTTGTTTTTACCAAGGACAAATTTTCATACTAAGCACATTTTTGTGCTTAGCAGCTCCGTGAAATTGGCCCCAGGGCGGATCATCGCCCATTAGTCCAGTCAATCTAGTGGCTCAACCCACCACTAATTGCAACAGAATTTTTTTCACTGCTATGCATTTGAGAAATGTCCCCTTAAAACCATACTAAAAGTATACCGAAATATATTTGGTGGAAAAATGTTAAATTTGCATAAATCGTTAATCCCTGCTGTGTAATATATTTATTCCCATATTTGGGTATATATTTTATTTTTATTTTTTGAAAAGTTTATTTTGGTGATTCTACTTAAATATCCTTACTTCAATAACATTTGCTAAAGCATATAAGTGACTGAATAATTATGAGAACACAGTAATTATCCAAAATGACAACTTCGTGACCCTATAAATGTGCGCACATTACACTGTCTCCAGATATCATCAAGTAGTCAGTATTGGTGAGCTTCAAATTCACCAAGTTGCTTACTGGCACAGTTATCATATTAAAACCTTATGAAAAATCATATGAACAATAATAACATTGTGATATTTAGCCCAGAAAACAAAAACTTGGGGAAAATGGTGTGTCTATAAATTGGGCTAAAAAGTAGTTAAAGGGTTTCCTAACATGGAAGACTTGAACAAGTTCAAGGAAATCCCCAAAATACATTTTAACGTAGATATGATTATTGTAAGCAACAAAAATCTTAAATTTGGGGGGGGGGGGGGGGGGGGGGGGGTTTCCTTGAACTTGTTCAAGTCTTTCACCTTAGGCAACCCTTCACCTACTTGTTAGCCCAATTTAGGGACACATCATTTTTTCCAAGTTTTTGTTTGCTGGGCTAAATATCACAATGTTATCATTGTTCATATGATTTTTCATAAGGTTTTAATGAGATAACTGTGCCAGTAAGCAACTTGGTGAATTTGAAGCACTTCAATACTTACTACTTGATGATATCTGGAGACACGGTAATACCCCCGTCACACCGGACTGGCGTCCTTACTGCGTTCATACGGCGACCCAGGACGCGGTAGGGACGCCATGGACGCCGCGGGGTCGTGGTGAGAACGCAGAAGGACGCCGTGGGGACCCCAAGGACGCCGAAGGTCGCAGAGCGACGGCGTTTACTTCGGACATGTTCAAAGTAAACGCCGAGGTTTGGCGTCCTGGCTCAGGACGCGGTGGGATCGCCCTGGGGTCGCCATGGTCGCCGTAGCAACGCAGTAGGAACTCGAAGGACGCCCTAGGGACGCAGTATGGACGTGGTAGGGTCGCCGTGGAGACGCGAATAAATGGATCGTGGACCCCGCGGCGACCTTACTGCGTCCTTACCACGTCTATGGGGTTCTTACCACGACCCCACCACGTCTATGGCGTCCTTAAGGTCGTGGTAGAAACGCCAAAAACGCCGTGAGGTCGCCGATGATCGCCGTGGGGACGCCGTGCAAACTCAATAGAAACGCCAAGGACGCGGTAAGGTCGTGGTGAGAACGCCGTGGGGACGCCGAGTAGACGTACAGATCGCGGAGCACAGGACCCCGGTGTGACGGGTGACCGAAATCTTGATATTTTAAAGAAAAAGGATTGGGGTTCTCACGCCGACCATCGACGTCCTCCATTTTAGGACGCAGTAAGGACGCCAGTCCGGTGTGACGGGGGTATTAATGCGTGCAAATGATAGGGTATAATTGTAGTCATTTTGGACCATTACTATATTTTCATAATTATTTAGTCACTTACATGCTTTAGAAAATGTTATTGAAGTAAGGATGTTTAAGTATAATCGCCAAAATAAACTTTAAAAAAAATTAAAATAAAATATATACCCAAATAATTTTATGGAAATAAACATATTACACAGCAGGGATTAACGATTTATGCAAATTTAACATTTTTCCACCAAATATATTTCGGTATACTTTTAGTATGGTTTTAAGGGGACATTTCTCAAATGCATAGCAGTGAAAAAAATTATGTTGCAATTAGTGGTGGGTTGAGCCACTAATTTGGTTAGATTGACTGGACTACATTCCGCCGTGCTAACGCTTGAAGGGGCGCGCACGAGAAGTGCAACATGGCGGACCCACGACGTCACTTCTGTGAGCCAATGAAATGTTCAGGTGTAGGTCAGTGGGTACGCTACGTATAACGTAATGTTTATAAATAAAAAATGGACGGAGTCAATCCAATGACCTTTACACCTGTGCATTTCATTGGCTCACAGAAGTGACGTCGTGGGTCCGCGGAATGGGCGATGATCCGTCCAGGTGTAGAGGTCAGTGGATACAATGTGTAGGATGTACACGCACATCCAGGGGTGCACTATCCTAATTCAAGCCCCATTGAAAACAGTGTAAAATCAACAAAGTTTAGGGCCAAGTTTCATGCAAACCAACATCACTGGGGTTTATCAAACAACAATCAGATTATTGTCTTGGCCTTTATCTTTCCATTTCTTTTCAATTTTGGGTGGGTTAGCCAATTACATTTTTTAATATTCACACCAAAAGAAACTCACCTCCCGAAAAGTGATACTTTCCCAGCCTGCACGCAGCCATTTTACAAATGGCATCCCTCCACGTTCTAGGGCAATTAGGACCTATTTTTCAACCGTAATTTTGTCAAGTCTGCCCTCAGATTGAAGCTCAGAAACCAGGGAGTTGATCCCATGCTATATTTACACAATCCCACCGTTTCTTTTACCAAACGGCCTCCTTTTTCAAAATAAATTGTGGAGGGCACATTTCATGCTAATGAGATCGCGGAGAAATTCTCCCTTCAATTAGGGTAGTGCACCCCCAGATGCAACGCGAAGTAGAGTCAGGGTGTTAGACCTAAGCATAATATGTATGTTTATGCAAAATACGTAATGCACGCTTTATTCATCTGGCTAAGCAGGTGCGTGCGCATATCACTACCTCTACGAAATTCCAAAGACGCTGTTTCCGACTGGTTCGTGAGTGATGATGGTTTGTCGCGATAGCGCCCTATCGTGGCTGCGGATTAAGCAACGTCTTTCCCAAAGAATATACCCACACAGCGTCGCTAACGTAAAAACTAGTACAAAAATGCAGCGTAATGCTTCCGTACGTCACACCAAATTAGTTCTTAAAACGTCCTGCCCCGTCCTAAAAAGATTGTAAAACAGGCTGAGTGTGCTGGGGGTAGAACGTGTAACTTTGGCCAAATAATGTCATAAATACGATGTTACTCCCTATCAGAAACAGTCCTCAATATGTCCATCTTGTCTTTAACCCTTCCGCAGTCCGTTGGTATCCAATTCAGATCGGGTAAAATTGCCCGTTCACCTCGTGCGAACAACGTTCCAAGCAATCCAAGCCCGTCCGTAGTCAGTTTAAACCCGCGGTTCTGAACTTGTTCTACCTCGTTTCTAATACGTCCTAACCCATTCTAACTATATTCTAACTCGACCACTTAGTTCCCAGACAGTTCTCCTCGTTCTCGCCATGTCCCCGTCTCGTCCCTAGTGCGTTCTAAACGTAATTGCAATCGCGTCCTGCCCCGGCGGCTATAAATACCCAGCGCGTTTTTGCCAGTCCTCATTCGCGTTCGCCGCTTCAACCTGTGCAGATCAACACTTCGAAGATTTCCAACATTGACATTTACGAGCATCATGCCTCCAAAGAGGAGTGGGTCGGGAAGACGGGCCATGGGAAAGCAGCCAGTAACCCGAAGATCCCGAAGCCCCACCCCTAGTAGGATCGAAGTACGGCAATTCCGTTGGTAGTATGTCCATCTCGTTTCAAGTACGTTGTCACTCCGTCGAATTGCAGAACGAGATGGCCGCCCAAAATGTTTGAGTAGGCTCGAAGTTCTGTAGCACCCTTTCCGTCTGAGCCCGTCCATGAAGTTCGTAAAAGACAGTTGCTACTACGTCAACTCCGTTCGCACACAGTTTGAGCCCGTTCGGCAACATTTTCAAGAACGTAGTGAGAACAAATTTGCTGTTACCACATCCTACCTTTAAAATTTTCAATATAGTCTTACAACCCAGTATTCAAACAAAATTGCAATGGCGGCGGCTTCGTGTCAAAGTTTGCGCGGTGGCCGACACGTCACGCGGTGTACATGTACATGTACATCCGCGAACAATATGTATGGTATGGACAAGTATTGTATGGTCGGGGAGGTCAGGGACGAGCGGAGGCGGGTCTTGCAAGGTCCTGGGAGGTTGGTAAACTTGGTCGAGGTGTTGCCGACTATTTTGAACTGTTTAAAACAATCGGGAGTTGAGTGATCAGGAATGAAGAGCTGTCTTGTGATGGACGTAAGAAGGTCTTGAAAGTCGTTAGGTGGTCGTTAGGTGGTCGTCAGGTGGTCGTAAACATAGTCGGCGGAAGGTAGGCAGACATGCAGGCATGCATGCATACATGGAAGGGAAAATCTGCCGCTAAGCTATAAAATCTTTGTAGAATGCGTATACCTCTCGAAGTTGGGAGTTTTTAAGGCAAGACGGAGTCGGTATTATACAGGTCGTGCGGACGTCAGAAAAGAAAGGGTTAGTCGTTAGGAGGTCGTTAGCAGGTCAGGAACAGATAGAGACAGGACGTCGGCAGGGTTGGAATAGACTGGTCCGTTGTTGGTTGGGAGTAGTCAGGGAAAGTCTTTAGCACGGCGGCCTTGGTCGCGTATCTATAGACGGTTTTAAATTTAAGACTGCATTGGAGCGTGAATAAAGACGGCAACTGTCATTAGAAGGTCGGGAGCGGTCCCGTCCTCTCCAGACTAAAACCAGGTCGGCAATAGTCAGTAACTTTAAGGTCGTGAAAGGCGGGAACTTAAGACGGCTATAAGTGTGACATGCGATTTACTAAAGTTTTCTTCTTAATTTTGTCTTCCCAGAGAGTTACAACATGATCTACCAAAATACACTCGGTAGGCGTGTTGAGACCGGTAGCTACTTCACACCATGCGATGCCTATGACCCGCCTGTAGCTGTTACGATCTCTAGGAGTGAGATTGGTACAGGCGTCACCAAGATGGTTCCTTCCCCCAAGGTGGTCGAGCAGAAATGCTCCATTTACACCGGGGAGGGCGACCACCTCAACCTGGGAAGTTTCTCAGGGACCTGCGTCTCTGATCCCGCAACGTGTGGTTCGGAGAGCGTGACCTGGTCACTATGGCTCAAGATCAACTCGTCCACAGTCTTTACCGGTGCCGTTAGGTACTTTCTTTCAGTGGGAGGGCAAACCAGAAATGCGCGGGGTGTCTGCTTCTTGTACAAGAAGTCAACCAACAAATTCCAATTCGGAGCTCGGGGTGAATCATGGTCGTACGATCAGAAGCACGAGGCGAGCACATTCCCATTGGACACATGGTTCCATCTAGCCGCGGCTGTGGATCTCTCAAATTCCCAAGTCACCCTTTACGTTGACGGCAAGAAACTTGGCAATTACGAGGAAGGACTACCAGATATATCGCCGATTGATACATGCACAGATCTCATTTTGGGCAACGGAAACTGCCCGCCCTCATTGAATATAGCAGGTTCAGCAGCCTACGGCAATCTGATGGTATTTGACCATCTCCTTACCAATGAACAAATCGCCAACCTCTACGCCTGCGGGTCACTCGGTGAGCATGTTTTCAATATATGGAGTTGAGAATTAAAATGTAATTTGTTGAAGAAGTTTTCGTTTCTCAAGTTCTTCATTCGAATAGGGCCGAACAATGTGGTGATGAGATCCTTTTCAGAGTTGGACTGTTGACAGCTAAAATATGAGGCGCAAACTGTATTTTGGTCCTCAGACTATACCTTGGGAAATGCACGTCCTTTGTATTAATTTGTCAGCTGCACACGGGTAAAAATAAACTATGACAAATCATGTATTTACGTTTGGCCTAATACTGCCAAATGATGGGGAGGGGGTGTCCCATTTGAAATCTTGAATTGCATTCAAACACTAACAGTTGCCTTCTTCGCCGCCTCTTCTCCACCCTTAACCTAGTTCGAACCCAGCTCAGGCGCGGGATTGTTTTGTATACGAGCCTTGATCCAAGACGGGTTTAGGCCGGCATTTATGGGTAGAACACCCTGATATTTCCGGTCTCGCTCACTGCGAGACGGTCGCTGGTAGATATTTCAGGCCTTGCTCGTGACGTGTTTATCTGTCATCCGTTTTGAAGTCATTCGATGCGAACTTGTTAACAAAAAGGTGCACCCCACGCCGCTGATTTTACATTTAGTTCCTTTTTTATGCAAAAACTAAATTTATTTTTCTATACCCGATGTACATCACTACAGATTGGGGCCTAAAAGTTCGCAGTCTCATCATTGATAACAAGTACACCGGAAGTCTTCGCTACGTTTGCACGGCAAGCGCCTCCACAGGACCGACAATTAGCTGGAGCGTGTACCACAAAGAGCGAGCGGGTTGGCGGGACCTAGGCGACAGTCTCACCGAGGAAGGCTTCGAGATTACCCCGACAAGTTTCTCGCCGTGCGTGGTGCAATCTGCCCTGGTCATCGATCAAACACATGGGTTCAACGCCGAGAACGACGTTGTCACCTGCACTGCAAACGCGGGCTCGATGAATGCGTCTCTATCTATCCGACAAGGTACGTAGGAATCTCTGTCTGTCTGGCTGTGTGTCGGTCCGTAATTCGATTATCTCCAGAACCGGCCTTGTATGAAGTTTAATATTACCCAGCACCATTTGAGACCGAGGGACTTCCCCCCTAAGCCCCCATACATACACTCTATAGACTATTGTTACCTTAGGCACCCCCCTAAAAACCTGAAAGAATTCCTGAGAAACCACAACATTCCGCAAGCACAATGACCACCACAGGAGAGGGGAAGGGGAAGGGGAAGGGGGTTCTCTCCCTCTAATGTCTCGCTTCAAATGAAGTTGAAAGTCGGTAAGTGTGATGCTCAGAACCATAGAGCTGTACAGTGTGTAAACAAAATTCAAACAAAAGAATGGAATGCTACACGTAGAACTTGAATAATAGGTGTGATTTAAAAGATACACCTTCAACTTTTAAATGAGACATCAAACGTCCAAATCTGATAATGTTTGAGAGAGTTATGAGTAATTTCCCACGGACGTCAAATTGACCATGGGACCAAGTTTTCAACGAATGTACTATAAGTTATTTAAAGTGTCACAATGTCAAACAATTTAAAGATTTTTGTTTTATTTGCAGGTAGAGATGCCACTATTGGTTTATACAGTAACCTCGGAAACGCAGGTAAATTTACACTTTTAAAGTTGTTCATCCGAGAAAGATAAAACAAAATTGATACCTTTGAAATTTGATATATTTACAAATTCTTAGTTTCCGAAAAAAATAGTCTCTTTAAAACCAAAAACTTCAAAATTGTCAAAAAAGAATGAAATTAAGTTTTTCAGAGTGACAACTATTCCAAAATCGTCACTATCTGAAAAGGCCTAAAAAAGAGCAAAACCCCCAAACAACAAACAAACAAACAAACACCTAATAAACAAACAAAACCAACACATTTTATAATGGTTCCTCCAAAGAATACAATTGTGTGGTTTTCACTCTTTTTGGAGTAGTTTTTACTTTTTAGAAATAAATGCATTTTTTTAAGTGGTTTTATAAGACCCACTCTTTTGGAGAGTACGTTTTTTTTTCACTCTTTCTTATCTAGAGAGAATGATTTTCTATGTTTACGTCTGTTACAGGACTGTTTGTTGACAACACGGGACAAGACTACTACGGAAATTTCGACAAAAGTGGAGAGGAAGTGAAGAACGGCGCATATCCGTTCATTTGCAAGAAAAGCCGTCGTTACCCCTGACTTAATGGGGTTTAACCCTGCGTCTAGCCGAGTGCTGCATTTGGGGCAGCAGGTTCCTTTGTTTTGTGTTTTTGTTTTTTTAAAGCCCCTAGACATTGATACTCCAGAAATGCCTACCCTGGTAAGGACAAAAAAGGACTGTATTTTCCCTTGTAATGCTAATTTTGAGAAAGTCTCATAGGGCTGTGCACAAACCTATTTCTTACTTTAAAAAAATCACCTACCACAAGATGTAAAGCATAATGTCAATGACCTAGCTCCACAACCAGGGTCGAGAAGAGTTTATGGGATTCTCCTTACATTACTATTCAACCCAATGTGAAAGGTTTGTTTACATTATGGGGGGGGGGGGGGGGGGTGGGGGGGGGGGGGGGGGGGGGGGGTGTAAGCATACCTGCTGCCCCAAAGGTAGCGGGTGGCGCATCCGTGTTGCTCAGTTTGAGGGTGCGGCGCAGGGTTGAAATGAACAGATAAGCAGGTCGGTACGCGATTTATTTCCCCAAACGACAACATAATATGCGCTTTGAGATTTCCTTTAATAAAAAAAAAGTCTAAAGTAAAACCAAATCCCTGGTTTCCCAATGTTCAGGGGCTGTAGGCCCTATTAAAGGTAGGATACACCAATTGCAGATATCGAAAATATTGACTACCTATATAATTATTAGGTTATATCTTACTTATTTAAAAGTAAATAATGTTTTAGGTATCCAGCTAGTTATCCTGTAATTATTCCGAAAAGTATCACTGTTTTTGTAAGCTTATCGAATATCCAGTTTCTTGTCTGAACCGTTCGCCTTTTAGTCCAGGGAAAATAAGTTTTGACCTCACACAAATTGCAATAAAATATTTTTTACCACAGTGCACTTCTATAAGGTCCCTAGAATGACATACTAAAAAAATAAAAAAATGCAAGTGGTGGAAATATGACTAATTTGCATAAATCGTTAATCCCTGCCGCGTAATATAGGCCTATTTAGTCCTATATTTGGGTATATTATTATTTATTCATAAATCCAATCCAATCCAATCTGCATTTGCAAAGCGCCATCTATCTAGTTGCCTATTCTGAGGCGCTGCCAGGAACACCGGGGCAAAGCCCCTCCTCTTAGCAATAAGTGTTACTGGGTTCTTTTACGTGTATTACACAACACACGGGACCTCCAGCTTTACGTCCCATCCGAAGGACGAAGCAATAGTGGTTTAATTGCCTTGCTTAAGGACACACGTGTCGACGGCCGGGATTCGAACTCACGCTGTGTGGAACAGAAAACACACGCTCTTAACCACTCGGCCACGACACTCCACGAATAAATATACATGGGACAGTTTAGGCATTCCTATTTCATTCCTATCCGGTATTAAACGGATGATAAAGACATGGCTGGAAGTGTTTAAGACCAGCTGGCAACAAAGGTGGCCCCTGCACATGACGTAAATATGCTTCGTAAACATGGCCCCACGAGCATCACCATCGTCAACTTAAAACACTGGCATATGACACTTAGCAATAATTTGCCAATATTTATCGATAATTTGGTCTAAAAATTTGTGTAATTTGCCAATCAGTAAGTGTCTGGCGCGGCGTGCTGTACGGTCACGCGATCGTGCATTACACGTCCCCAGGGCTTACTTTATTTCCAACCGTAGCTCGTCTCCAATAGTAAGAGCGGGTAGTTTTGGGCGCGTACAGCTCGACACCCTGGGAACGATGTTGTAGTCTGGTTCATAGTAAATACGCTTTTATGCATGTACATGCGTAGAGCGACAGAGGCGGAAACATGTCATTTGACAGCGGCCCGTGAACATGAATAGGGAAAAACACACAGAATGGCGAAACACCGAAATTTACTTACGACAATTTTCCTGGATTTTCGGGACTTTTTAGGCTGAATTTTAGAAAAAGGGTATTTATGAATGGGAAATTAGGGGTAATTAGCAGCACCCAGACTCCAGGCGGTCTTAAACAGAATGATTAAAACCTCTCGAACACACATTTATTCCCTTATTTATTTTTTGATTTTGTTGTTGTTGTGATTTTACTTACATATCCTTACTTCAATAGGCCTAACATTTTCTAAAGCATATAAGTGACTGAATAATTATGTGAACATAGTAATTATCAAAAATGACAACTTCGTGAACCCACAAAATGTGCGCACATTACACTGTCTCCAGATACCATCATAAGTAGTCAGTATTGGTGAGCTTCAAATTCACCAAGTTGCTTACTATATTAAAACCTTATGGAAAATCATATGAACAATAATAAAATTGTGATACTTAGCCCAGCAAACCAAAACTGGGGGAAAATGGTGTGTCCATAAAATGGGCAAAAAAGTAGTTAAAGGGTTGCCTAACATGGGAGACGTGAACAAGTTCAAGAAAACCCCCAAGATACATTTTAACGTAGATATGATTTTTGTAAGCAACAAAAATCTTTTATTTAGGGGGTTTTCTTGAACTTGTTCAAGTCTCTCACCTTAGGCAACCCTTCACCTATCTTTTAGCCCAATTGATGGACACACCATTTTCCCCCAGTTTTTGTTTGCTGGGCTAAATATCACAATGTTATCATTGTTCATATGATTTTCAATAAGGTTTTAATATGATAACTGTGCCAGTAAGCAACTTGGTGAATTTGAAGCTCACCAATACTGACTACTGTCTTGATGATATCAGGCGACAGTGTAATGTGCGCACATTTATAGGGTCACGAAGTTGTCATTTTGGATAATTACTATGTTCACATAATTATCCAGTCACTAGCTTTAGAAAATGTTATTGAAGTAAGGATATGTAAGTAGATTCACCAAAATAAACTTTTCAAAAAAGAAAATAATAATAATATACCCAAATATAAGTATAAATTTATTACGTGGCAGGGATTAACGATTTATGCAAATTAGTCATATTTCCACCACTTGGAATTTTTGAGTTTTTTAGTATGTCATTCTAGGGACCTTATAAAAAAAGTGCCTTGTGGTGAAAAATATTCTATTGCAATTTGTGTGAGGTCAACAAAACAAAATTAGGTATTTTCTCTGAACTATTTGTAAATAATGACGTCAGGAAGCGCTCCCTGTGAGGTCACAAATTCGCGTTCGCTTTCGCCCCGACTAAGTAAGAACTGTGGGATTACTGCGACACCGGACCGCTCAGGTTAATGAGTTATTTAAAAAAGTTTAAACATATAAGTTATTGAATATGTGCAAAATGTTTAAATGTAAATTCATAAATACCTGGGGCAGTTTAGGCATTCAGATTGGTCGAAAGCCCGTCACGTGGCCGGTATTAAACGGACGATAAAGACATGGCTGGAAGTGTTTAAAACCAGCTGGCAACAAAACCCTTTCACGCGATGTCGCATTATACCCGTTCCCAGGGCTCACTTTATTTCCAACCGTACCTCGTCTCCAATAGTAAGAGCGGGTGGTGTTGGGCGCGTACAGCTCGACACCCTGGGAACGAGGTTGCCAATGGCAGTAATAGTCTGGTTCATAGTAAATACGCTTTATTGCATGTATTGTTTAGAGCGACAGAGGCGGAAACATGTCATTTGCAGGCCCGTACGCCTGTGATAGCGGTTCGTGGGTGATAGCAGTTGGTGGAGTGATAGCGCCCTCTATTAGCGGAAATTTGTGGAAATACAAAACAGGGACGTCTTGCACCAAGACTAGATTTTTTTATGGGGGGGGGGGGGGGGGGGTGGGTGCGAATTTGTACTGTTGGGACCAAAAATGGAACCACAATTTTTCGTGTGCCAGTAGCGTTATTTCTACATCAAAATACCATTATTTTGATTTACCCCAGAAAATGTGGACCTTTTGGTAATTTGGGGGGCGAATTTGTACTGATGGGACCAAAAATGGAACCAACATTTGTCGTGTGCCAGTACAGTTATTTCTACATCAAAATACAAATATTTACCCCGGAAAATGTGTACCTTTTAGTATTTTTTTTTTGGGGGGGGGGGGTGCGTACGCACCCGACGCACCCCCCCCCCCCCCCCCCCCCCTTGCGTACGGGCCTGATTTGACACACACAGAATAGCGAAACACCGAAACTTACTTGCGACAATTTTCAGGGATTTTCAGGGGCTTTGGGGGATGAATTTTACAAAGAAAGGTATTTATGAATTGGAATAAATGTGTGTTCGGTCGGTATTAATCACTTTAATACCGCTTGGAGTCTGGGTGCTGATAATTACCCTCGCCTTCGGCTCGGGTAATTATCAACACCCAGACTGCAAGCGGTATTAAACAGAGTGATTAAAACCTCTCGAACACATTTTATTCCCTTAGTGTACAAATTAACTTCTAATTATAAACTGCATGTGAAAACAATTTTTAGAGCCAGGACGCCCAAGCTCTTCTGTATATATCTAAAGCCGTGTTCGCGCTGGATAAACATTTTGAGTAACTTTACCATGACGCCAGGTAACATTCCGATGGGTTAATCTTCCCACCGTCCGCACTTGGATTTAATTGACGCGGGTAGAATTGCCGAGACCATGGGTAAACTAACCGAGCTGGCTCCAAAACAATAAAGATGGCGCCCTGCGTGACATATTACCGCGACTTGACGACCGGATCGTCTGTTCTCGACGACAGCTCTCAACATTCGACCAGGTGATGGAAGATTTAACCGAGACGTCGCATCCGCACTGGATTTTCTGGCTCGGTTAAACTGACCTGGTCAATCTTCCTGGGCACCTTTGGCTCGGTTAAACTACCCACGCGGCGTGGGTAAGTTACCTGTGAGGAAAGTTACCCAGGCTGTTCGCACTGGAATTGAAATGGGTAAGTTACCCATTGGCTCGGTTAGTTTGCCCAAATTAAGTCCAGTGCGAACAGGGCTTAAGTCGCGTATAGAGTACGGTGTAGTAATACATATCTTAATTTGGACCCCGTTTAGGGTCATATTTAATACCGAGTTTAAATGCAACAATTACAACACTGTTATGTTAAAAATTGTATCCAGCATTCTATATGAGCTTTTCGAAACCTTTGCTTCTGCTTTGGTTTTGGACTCGGCTTCGGCTTCGCCACCGAATTTTAAATCACTGAGAAGCAAATAGAAATAAAAGCAAGTAGAAACAGTTTAACATTTGAGTTCTCTTCAATCGATTAAATGTTTTTCTGAAGCACAACAGGCATCAGAATGTGGCTGGAGATCTCGCACCTAGGAATTTAAAATCGCCTTAAGCCAAAGACAAAACGAAGCCAGGGATTCGAAAAGGCCGCTAGGGTACCCACGTGCGACGCCAGTTGTTATTGTAACGAGCGGCACCCGCTATAGCTTGGACGGGTGGCGAAATTTTTTCTGCAGGTAGGTTGGTACATTAGCCAATCAGAACACAGATGGTATTGACGTTATCGATGATGTTAGAGTCATCTGGGACAACCCTAACTCCTAACCCCTAACCCCTAACCCCTAACCCCTAACTCTAACTCTAACCCTAACCTTAACCTTAACCTTAACTCTAACCCTAACCCTAACCCTAACCCCTTACCCATGTCAGAGCCCAGACAACTTGAGCATTATCGATGACGTCAACACCATCTGTGTTCAGATTGGCTAATAAATGTACACTATGTACCAACCTACCTGCAGAAACAAATTATCGCGGCCGGCGAGAATCGTAACTTAGATAAACCTTGACGGTGTCTCGTTGACGTAGTGGGTGCTCTTGGCGTTTTGCAAGAACATAAATGTATCATATCGGTATTTATACCCTGCTGTTTACAGTCTTTGTGAATTTCAAAATCATTCATAAAATAGTAGTCGTCTTTCAATTTTGGATGCCTCTTGTAGATTTTTGCTGGCCTTCTCAAAACGCTCTGCAGCCCGCTCGGCTCTCACTGTATTCGTAAATAGCGTGTCGCACTGTGGAAGGTACACGAAGTGCTAGTTAATCCATTCGAACCTTCATAGTCGTGTTTTTTCGCCACCAATGAATGACTCGTGTTTCTGCTCAAATCTCGACCACTCGAAGCAGTAATGTTTTGCTGTGGAATATGTTATGAATGTGAAATACTTCTCATGTACAACCCAAAGAGTGCAAACAACACACACTGCAAACTGCTGGCTGTCGGAGCCTAACATGTGTGACTTAGCCTCTCGTCAAGGCCTTCGTGGCTGCGATCACAAGCGACTGGAGCGGAAGACCACGGGCGCGAGTCGAGTGTGGCGAAGCCACGAGGCCTTTTTCAACTTGTTTGCGGTTTTTTTGGATGAATTATTCATGGTATGAAACGTGCATTATTCATAACTTGTATGCAAACAAGTAAAGTGCTGAACGATTAACCAATCATAAATTGTTAATGTATGCTGACCCGCTGACCCCCGTCGCTTCTGATTGGTTTGGACTTTTTAGAAAAATCGAGATTATAAAGAAACACATAAGAAACTGCGAACAATTTGGAAAAGGCCATCGTGGCTTCGCCACTCGCGTGCGTGGTCTCTCGTTCCAGTCGCTTGGGATAGCGGCTCTACGAAGCTGTCCAAGCCACGAAGGCCTTGACAAAAGGCTATGTGTGACTGGGCTCCTGTTTAGATTTGTGTCAGATTTGGTCAGCCGATAGCAAAAACAAACTGTTTATTTAACGCATTATTATCTGTCAGAAATTATTATTCCTCCCGTGTTCTCAGACTGTTTTCAGAAGCAAACCTTCCGAGGCACATATCGCGTATTACAACACCTTACCGACACATTTACTTAGGTATTTCTGTCCCCTCCAGGTAATTCTGTCCCCCTGCCCAACGTTAAACGTGTCCCCCTGTTAAATTTGTCCCGTGCAACGTCACAAGTCTAGCAACCACTAGACGCAACAACCAGCCGTCCACTGTAGTACAGGTTCCCCCTTCCAAACTCTTTCTTTCTTTCGTATGATGATGTTACTGCATTCACTCGTTTGATAACATTAGTGGGAACAGGGTGGACCGCGTGAAGGTTGTCATCTCCCACCCCCCCTTCCAAACTGAATGACTTGGCTTTTCTCCTCGGGGCCCTTTTTTTGTTTTTATCCAGGCCTGGAGGGTGTTGTCTTGAAGACAGGAACTCTAGAAGTCGCTGCACCTCCTCCACAAAGTCGGCCATGACGACAACATGCGCTATGCGTACCCGATACCACCAGGTTGAGAATAGAATTTGTACGCGTGCAAGAAGTCTGAAAATACTGATTACTGCCATTTTCCCTTTCTCGCAGAAACGTAGATCGGTTGATTTAATTAATAACGTTTTTGTTTTGATAAATCGATGAAGGGAAGAGAAGTCCAAATAATAAATACCCTGTGGGCTTAATTCATTGAAATAACATCAACATAACCACTTATGTGTGGAACAATTGGGGGGACAAAATTACCTAGAGAGGGGACAGAATAAACTGGAGGGGGACAGAATTAACGGCTCCAGGGGGACACTTTTACCTAGGTAATTCTGTCCCCCCGGACATTTTTACCGGGGGACAGAATTACCGTCCACACAGGCAGAGCAACCAAAGTACTATACTATTAGCATGCCAAAGTATACTCAATGGCGCGGTATTTGTGTGCAAATGTATGCTAATGTGCGCGTTGAGCGTTGCGCGTATTGTTGCAAAGAGCCTGCAGTGCTACAGAGCTGGATTCAAACATGTTGTGAAGGAAGGGGTGGTTTAGAAAAGATCAAAGACATTTTTCACCAATTTTTTATTGAAATCGAAGTTCATTTTAACTATATTTAGATAATGTTAAAATATTAAAACCAAGCAGAATCTGTGGGTGAGGTGTTATAAAACAAATATTGAATGCTAATTATCTCGTGGTGTAGTAAAACTAGCCTTTTTCGGTGATCCATGGACCATTGCATTTTTCCTCAGCTTCGCCTCGGGAAAACAGACATCCTGAGCCACGCAGAGTTTAACCACAGACATAAATAACCTATAGACGGACAGCAGGGGGCGCCAGAGTGAAATTTCATGGAAGCCACAAATCGTGGACAAATTGTTTAATTTCTGTAAGAATTCATTCTTTTTGAAAAACAAATACAAATTTATAACTATGCAGCATTTTTATATAGTCGACATCAGCTGCGTTTTCAACAGAAATTACCGATTTGTATCCGTCCTCCTTGGTCAAGGCGCGTTCGTCGTTATCCGTCCAAAAATACACGCCCCGCGCGCACCGCATATGCTGCTAGCTCGCGCTCCCCGCGCGTGCAAAGATACAGCGCGAACAGCGACCTCATACGGCCACTATTTATGCAAATCAACTGAAGCTACTTTTTCGCCTTGGACCAACCGTTTTCTGGAAATCTTATGTTTTTCCACATTTATAGCGCATGACCTCGTATGCGAATACAGATAAGTATAGGCGGGGCTAAGATGTGGAGTGTCCAATCACAACGCGGTTGAATCCCGACGTCATCAAATTTGATGCAGTTACTTATTTGCAGCATGACATTAAAGACAAAATGGCGGATATTCAGCGTCGTTGGTCGTCCGAAGATCTGTCGTGTTGTTTGAATTCTGCAGCGAAAATATTACCCCTCGAAGATTTTAGACCCGAGCAGCGAAAGGCATTAGAATCCTTTTCTCGTGGTCACGATGTTTTTGTGAATTTACCAACAGGTTATGGGAAATCCGTTATTTTTCAGGCAACCCCATTTTGCTCGGAGCTCGCACGTACGGCCAGGTACTCAGCGTTTTTCAGCGTGTTTGGTCAGTTTCTTATCGCCGCATAATCGGCATTATACCCAGGCATGCTGGTCTGTGCGTCATCGCCACGTTGTATGGTCCAAGCATGGTCCAACGCTGTGGGGAGGAGGCATGTTTACGGCTGCAGAACCAACCTTCAAGTATGATCGCAATATCGTAATTTAAACAGGAACAAGTGTCTTATATCCTCAATAACTCCTCTAATTATTTTCTTGGCAAAGTTCAGCCGGCAAGGCATTTAATTATCAGAGTTCCGCGTTTTACCGAGGCACGTTTTTCAGCTGGATTAGATTCGTGCAATATAAGGTATAGGGCCGAGTTCGACACGTTTCAATAGAGTCGCAGCCTTCTCCAGTCGCCGCGGTTGAAAACTGAAAACTTAGCAGCTAAAGACAACTAGTTTTGACCGTAACATTGTCAACATTCAAGCAAAAACCCAGCAAAACGAGCTAAAATAACTGCGACCATCACCAATTAAGCAAGACAGTCCAAATCTTCATATGTAATTCCTTCGTAAAAATCACTCAACTTTCTCCGATAAAATATTATGTCAACGATGGCGGTGTTCGTAAACACTTGCGAGCTAGCTATGACCTTTCACCGCTAGCTCAAATTTGCAGTATCTACGCAACGATCGACCAATAGGAAAACGACTATAAAGGTCAGCTTAAACTATTAGCATAATGAGCACCGCCCCCAAACCACAACTTAATGATTGATCCAAGGCGTTCATATCAGTTAATTTGCATATAATAGTGGCCGCGTGAGGTCGTTGTTTGAGCTCCGATTACCGCTGCGCTGTACATACAGACGGGTAACGATGAACGCCTTAACTAAGGTTATTTACACTGACCTCTACACATGGACAGATCATCATTGTTTCACACTTGAAGTCGGCGCAAACTGGAAGTGCAACATGGCGGACCCACGACATCACTCTGTGAGCCAATGAAATGTCCAGGTGTAAGGTTCAGTGGGTACGGTACGTATGACGTAATGTTTATAAATAAAAAATGTATAGAGTAAATCCACTGACCTCTACACCTGGACATTTCATTGGCTCACAGAAGTGACGTCTTGGGTCCGCCATGTTGCACTTCCAGTTCGCGCCGACTTCAAGCGTTAGCACAGCGGGGGTGCGTTCCACTCCAGCGAACGTTGCCAACGTTGGCCAACGTTAGCGTTGTTCGCTTGAGTGGAACGCAATGTGCGCCAATTATGTTGGCCAACGTTAGCGAAAACGGCGAACGACATTCCGAGCTGTTCGCTGTTGGCCAGTGACGTATTTTAAAGATGGCGAAGAGAATTAGCAGACGGCAGTGTTCTTATCACGGTTTTAATTTACGTTTCATACTTTATATTGTTATATTTACGGTTTATTTCGAAAAATTCTTTAAATAAATTGACAATTTTTTTTTTAGAAAATGCATCACCTTTTGCAGCATGTATTAAATATTCATCGCCTTTTGGTGAATGCGGACTGAATCCGCGCGGAGAGATCCGGCCGAATACGCGGCTACCTTGAGTCAGGTAAAAGCGCGCGAAAGTTGAACCACGACGTTAATTGGAAGTTGAAGTACGACGTTTTGAAAGTTGAACCACGACGTTTTGAAAGTTAAACCACGACGTTGCCTGTCCGTTTTAGAACATCATAACATTCAAAACGTCGTGGTTCAACTTTCAAAACGTCGTATGTGCTGACATCGCAGCAGAAATGTGCACATAAATCTGCATATAAATCTGCTGTACGTGAGTGCGACATGATATAGCTGCGCATAATTAAATGTGCAATGAAAATGTACATGTAGTGCCCATCCGTGCGACATCGCACAAATTTGCGTACTAAGAAATCTGCGCAGAACTTGAAATCGAAAATAAAAATATGCGACTTTTAAAAAATCTGCCCAGAAAATATTCATTATCACATAAATCTGTACAGAAATCTACAATAAAATCTTCCACATCTCAGATATATGCTTAGATAGGCCTATATACGATAACATGTTTGTCATCGTTCAAATTCGCGCAGAATGCGCGAAATCGCAGAATCTGCGATGTGTGATGTCCTTTCAGTGCCACCCTAGTGCCGGATTGGGAAAGCATCCGATTTGCGAATATGTTCGGTTTGCAAAAAGCATCCGAGTTTACAAAAAGCATTCAAACTAGAAAAGCATCCGAATTAAAAAAGCATCCGAGTTTATAAAAAGCATCCGAGCTAGAAAAGCATTCGAATTAAAAAAGCATTCGAGATTACAAAAAGCATCCGAACTAGAAAAGCATCCGAATTAAAAAAGCATCCGAATTAAAAAAGCATCCGAGTTTACAAAAAGCATCCGAATTACGAATTCATCCGAATTAAAATAGCATCCGAGTTTGCAAAAAGCATCCGAATTAGGAATACATCCGAATTAGGAAAGCATCCGAGTTGTAAAAACACGTCCGATCTTTTTGACACTGATTTTGCTTCATACATGGTCTAACCAAAGAGAAGTATGAATACAAATGTCATTTTCTTATTTTTGTGGTACGGTACCTTTATTTATATTTTTTTTATTTTTTTATTTATTATTATTTATTATTTATTTGTATTTAGTTATTTATTTATTTATTATTATTATTATTATTATTATTTTTTTTTTTTGGGGGGGGGGGGGGGGGGGGGGCGTACGCACCCCCTGCGTACGGGCCTGCACTTCCGCCATGAAGAGTCCTATAACCTCCGAGCCGTGAACAACTCGATGAAGTATAGCGTTGCATTGTCCTCTTCACGACCTTCGTTGCAAATAAGTGAAAGAAAACGAACGATCGATGGTAGACAGGGCTCATTGTCGAGCCTTTCATTGGCCAAGAGCTAGACCTTAATGACCGTCTTACGTACGTGCAAAACGCATGAACAATAGAGCGTCATACATTATTAGTTGCCAAGGCTTTTACCCGGGAAATAATTTACACAGAGAGCTTATGAGGATGAGGACAAGCATTATTTTCAACCTTGAGGAATAAGGATAATAAAAGCGTAAGCTCAGCTACGTATGACCGGTTGGACGGTTGTTTTATCGGAAGATAATTGACCTGTGATTAAAGATTAAACGATTGCACGCAAGCACGATTCGCCATGTGTATACCCAGCAACATAATGGACCGAGCGACATCCCCTATACCTATACACTATCTAGACTATTGTTACCTAACGCACCCTCCCCGCCCCCTAAAAACCTCAAACGAAACCACAACATTCCGCAAGCACAATGACCACCACAAAGGAGGGGGTTCTCTCCGTCCCATATATTGCTTCATATGACTTTTTTTCAATTCACTTCAAATTGGCCATAACAAATTTGAAGGCTATTTTTGCGAAATTAATAATAAATTATTATAATAATATAATAATCACTAAATGTATCAATAAGGAGACACTTTAGGGTAAATAAATCGATAAGAAAAAATAGGAAGACTTTTCTAAATAGGGAAACGTTGAGGTGTCTTCCTATTGGTTTAGCTACTATAGAGACATGCACGTCTCTATAGGAAAGTTTCTCAATTTTTCCATTTGGTGGTGGTTATTATTACTATTATTAGTATAATAACATTTAAAAAACGCTTGCATGTCACAAAGAAACCTAAAGGCGCTGTAAAAAAAAGAAGATCAAATAGCAGTCATAAACCAAAACGAGTAATTTAAAAACTATCAATTACGTGATAACAAAATAATGCTTATAAAGATGAGTTTTCAAATTGACTTAAAAAATGTCAACATTTTCAACAGATTGGATTGCTGCTGATAGCCTATACCACATACAAGAAGCATATATTTTGAATGAACGATGGCCGGGAAGTCTAAATACACACGAAGCTTTCGAACAGGAAGAAATATTAATTGCGTTTGGGTGTAGCGAAACTCTTCAAAATACAACAGGATCAGGAAAGATAGGAATATGATGAATATGGATCGAGCCGAAGGCGAGGTCCATTACCAGCGGTCATCCCCCAACCCGGTCATTATCACGCCGTAATAACCGGGTCTTCGCACTGTTATTACCTTTAATAAATACCTTTTTAACGAGACAAATGGTCAAAATGCTCAAAATTTCGTGACTTTTCTTTCGGCGATATTTCCAGCGTTTTGTGTTCATGTTTAGGGGCCATATTTTAGCTTATGCATGGTACTCTGTCTCTTCAATATGTGTTGTTATTATAACCCATACTTTGAGACCAGACTAGATTTGACGCGTCCTTGTTACAAGTTACCGTAGAACTGTTGCATTCGGCCAATCATTGGCTTACATGATGCTTGATCAATGCTGGTTCAGGGAACATTTATTCGCTTCTTCTTGAAAGCCCATGATATTACTACATGTACCTGATAATCCACTCCACGTGATCGAGTTTCGACTAATCAGAAGCCATCAATTATCCTAGGTATTTATTAAAAAACCAAAATTCACCAATATGTGCTCGTTGCTTAATTAACTCGCCACACGCACACTTATTGGCCACACGCATTACCCAAATAGAAGCTAGTAAAAACCTCACTCTAAAGAAAGCGATTCTTTTACAAAACCACTTTTAAGACAGTGAAATAGAGTGTGGCTCATGTTTAGTAAAAACTATACTCGAGTGAAAACCACTCCAGAAAAGTTGTCACTCTTTTGGGGAGCCAGTGCGTCTCTAAAAGGTTATCCTTCATAGTTATGGCTCCTAGCTTGAAAGATTGAACATTTGCTCTCTTAAAGAAGTTTTCACTATTTTGGAGTAGTTGTGCGTTTACTGCGTTATAAGAGACGACCCCTCGTTTAGAGAGTTTTGTTTTTACTATTTTACATTGAGAGAGTCGAGTTTTTCTGCAGTTGCATGCGCTGGTATAATACCGATTGCGTTTTGCAGCCTTAAACTTACCAAGCTTAAAGTAGAAAACCGGAAGCCATGTTTCTCATCGGAATTGCTGTCACCGCTCTGGCTTCTCTGACACTGCTAGACGTATGCCAAGCCGCTTGTTCCCCATGCCCGTTCCAATGGATGGAGCATCGGCATAGTTGCTATCGCTACTTTCCGGATCCTCTCTCGTACGACGATGCTAAGGCACAATGCCAGCGTCATTCCACCAAGGGCGGGGCAGGTGGTTTAATGACGGTGAATACCACGGAAGAGGCAGTGTTTCTCATCGATTACGTTGGAAGAATCCTTAATGGATCGACACATGTAGGTTATACCCCAAGCTTTGTGTGGTTAGCTGAGGAGGAGGCAAAGGAACCGTTTGGTAAGTCTTATCAATCGCAATTGCTTTGAAGATATACTTTAGTCTTTACCGCGCAATGGGGTCGATCAGTTAGACTCCCTACTTCGAGGTGTACATCTGCTATTTTAGGTAGTACATGTACATGTACAACAAAAATAGAGCAAAGCAACGTGGCGACAGGACCTCTCTTTAAGCACCCGGCCGTGCACGCCTTCCGCCGACTATGTTCACGACCACCCAACGGCTTTCAAGACCTCCGCTCTTTATCCCCGATCACTCCCGATTGTTTCGAACAGTTTAAAATAGTCGGCAACACCTCGACCAAGTTTACCGACCTCTCATGACCTTACCAGACCCGCCTAAGTCCTTCCCTAACTTTTCCCGACAATCAAGGGCTGGATAAGTCGCCCTCCAAATCGGCTAAGTGTAACCAGGCCTCACTGTGGAAGTATGTTTGTCCCTTTTGCATGTGTCGGGTAAAACATTCCCATTCATGACCCCCTTATAGCCGGATAATCCCTTTGTTTAGTTTTTATTTCAAAGCTTTTGTGCATTGAATAACATTATGGGAATGTTGTCCTTTACGCTAGGTTCCCACTGTCGTGCGATCCGTTACGAACGCCACGATTGGCCATGATTCATAGCGCACCTCAACAGAGGTGGTTTTTGTCTTGTCCGAGGTTAATCCCGATCACCACGATTTGGAAGTACGATTAGATGCGATCTGTCGCGCTTTGTTACGATCTGATACGATGATCACAATTTAAAATTAATCGTGTTGATCGTAGAAAATGTTTGAACCGTCCAAAAATGTTCTACGATTACAACACGATTGCCACGACTGACCTCAAGATTCGATAGGATCACAACGATTACTCCACGATTAAGACCACGATTTCAATTGTGGCGCGAATTGTGATAGTGGGAAACAAGCATTAGGCCAGGGGCCAATTTCATAGAGCTGCTTAGCACACAATTTTGCTTAAGCACAAACAAATGCTTAATAAATCAGGTAGGGAGCAAAAAGTTAATGCGACTCTTATGCTAAACTAACAACTGCTAAGTACCAATCAAAAACAATATACATCATCGGGAGTTGTGGCTGGTAAGCCGGTTTTACTAAGCAAGAAAATTGTTTGAGCTTAAGCAATTTTTATGCTTAAGCAGCTCTACACTCTTAAAAGTACGTGGTTAAAAATTGACCACGTCGTGGTCATTTTTAACCACGTTCTCGTCGTCAGATCTGTACCGACGACATACGTGATAGTCAAAATGACCAGTGCGACGTGGTCAACGAAAACAACCACGTATTGTTGTCAGATTTTGAAAACAATCGTGGTTGAAATATAACCCCAATCCCGTGGTCCAATCCCGTGCCTTTTTACAAACCGAACATAGGGGGGTGGAGAGGGGGGGGGGGGGGGGGAGGGGGAGGGGGGGGGAGGGGGGGGGGGGAGGGGGGGGGGGGAGGGGGGGGGGGGGTGGTCAGGGGGAGCCATCAACGTTGGGTCGCATCTCATTCCCTTTGTATAGACTGCATGCAGCGCGCATAAATCGCAGGAACGCGCTGCAAACCAAATATGCAATGCACAACCTCGGTGATATAAAATGTACTGTATGTTTGTTGTGTAAAAATACCGCACAATAAAAAATAGCCGTTCGGTCCGTTTTATAGTTACTTTCCTATAGGTTCAAATCTACAACCCATACTGATTGAGCCATTAAAGTATTAAATTTAGGGGAAAAAACATGAAGTCAAAAAGGCGTTTTTAGTTTGTAAAATATAAACCATTTTTAGCGTAACTTATAGGGTCATATTGAAGTTAAAAAACAATAACATTGTATTAAAGTATGTGGTCGCAGTATGCTTCAATGCATGTGAAAAAATGAAGCAATTACATGTTATCGTAGAACAATGTAGAAATATATATATAAACATTTTATACAGAAGAAAAGCTTAAATAATGTTGGTCGAAACAAACAAATATATAAATACGACTTTAAAACAGATATTTAATTTCTCATTATTTCGAGCACCCCTATTTTTTTTAATGGAAGATTCACACTAGACAGCCGTTCGTACTCGGCTCAGCGCCCCCCTCCCCTCCCTCGTGCGATACAAATTTAACTTGATGTGTTCACATTAGATAAAATAAATTAGCATTGATGCGTATACGTGTGTGCGACATGTGCATGACATGTGCATGTATGAACGTGCGGCATCGGAGAATTCTGGGACCTTATTCACGAAGCATCCGCTATTACCGGGTCCGTAACAGCTTTTGCGGATGGCCTAACGGATGCATTAGAATTGCGCTACGCCGTATTCACGAAAGGTTCCGTTAGGTATCGGTAAAATTGCGGAGCTCCACTAATAATGGGGGTGTCGTTCAACCAGCTGTACGGGTGAATGAAGCGCCTGCGTGAATATGTAACAATTCATAAGAGCCTAAAATAGAAATGTAGTCGAATTGTTATGAATCCAAAATACATATGGTAGCTGATTGCGGCCTATCTTTCAAATTCTTGGCGAAAAAAAATATATGAATTTCCACAGTGCACTAGTTATTTTCTCAAACTAAGGAACGATTTTGTAAACTTCTTCTGTGAAAGGCATCATACCAATCTATTCTTTTTCTTTTGTTAAAAAAACATGTGAAATTAAGTTGACTTAAATCTCCAAAAACATAATCTGATGATAAACAGCATTTTACGGGAAGGGCGGTATAATGAACAACAAATTATTAGCAAAACCACATCAATTGATTTCTTGCCAACGCGGAGCAATTCATATTTTACCTAAACTATTATACCATGGCCTATTGTCAAACAGATTTCAAAGGCAGTTTTTTTTCGAGGGTGGTGTACATCTTACACTATCGGAAACAGTCTTCGATTAACACAATCCGGCATCCAAACGAATTTACAGTCATCACAAACACATTTTCGTGCAATAGTTAATAACCATGAGCTTTATTTGTTACGATACTTTCACTGACGTCGACCACATTATTTTGTAATGTGCATTATATAGAAGGTGGTTGTCAGTGAATTCTAAAGTACTTGAAAATATGTCAAGAGACAATGCTACTTTCTGGATGACAGCACAATTTCACAAGTTCAGAGTTGCATCCAGAAAGATGTGATGGCTCCTGGATAGCAGAGTTCACATACAAGTATACTTGTAGGCCTTCTATACTGACACCGTAAACACCTACCTTCGATATGCAGGCACTGCCACCTCATTTTCCATCTGCCATATTGAAAAGTTCCTTCGATGTTCTGTCGGGTTCTTCGGTGATGAATATTGTGTCGACGTTCTGCATCATCATCATCAGGTTGTGGTACTGGTGTTAGCAGCCATGATCGAAGGGGGTACGCAGGATCGCCTAGAAGGTGACCATCGTTTGCAAGACCATTGGCTAGTTGGTGGTTGAGGCTTGAGTGAGTCCACATAAACGAATCATGGGTCGAGCCCTGCCACTTGGCAACAAAATTGATGAACTTCTTCTGGTGGTCGCAAACCCCCTGGACATTTATAGCGTGGTAGTTATATCTGCATATGTATATAGGCACCTTCGTCACGTCCAGGACATTTAATCTCGACAAGACGGTGATCCATCAAGGCATCCCAAAACGTTTGGAATCCGACGATGACGTTCATCGTAGAAACCTTCTTTGATCAGATTCTGACTGGCTATAGTTCCTCGGAAATCGAATTATTTGTGGCGAAATTCTTTTAAGGACAGTTGCGACCCGGGTAACAATTCGAGAAGTTAGACGGCTGACTAATTCCACTTAAATCTCCATTTGTTAATTGGAAAGAAACTTCGGCGAAAAATCGGAGGGCTGTTATGATCTGCGTGGCGGGTATTGCATGCGACCTCTGTGTCGGATGTTCAACTTGATCACGGATTAAATATTTCACCTCCAACAGTACAGTACATGCCTTGGCATTCGATACCTATTTATCAGTTCCACATCGTCGTAAATGTCCAGTGGCTGTAACCTATCACGAAATACTCGCTGGCGGCGAAGAGTACGCCTGTTTTCCTCCTCCAGCAGAACCACAAACACTGCAGCCATTTCATTTTAGCGCTATGCGGAGATATATCCGTAAGCTTTTACGGGAACGCTGGAGTTCCCGCAAAACAATTGCCCTTTTACGGACGTGTTCTGCGGATTCGCTATTCATGTGGATACTTCGTGAATATGGCGCAAACCATAACGGAGGCTTAACGGATCCGTTAAAGCGTGCGGATGCTTTGTGAATAAGGTCTCTGCACACTGAGAGAACTGCGCAGAACTTTAAATCTGCAGTAAAAATGTGCGACATCTAAAAAAATGCTAAAACATAATGTATATACGAAGGGAATGAGATGTGACCCGACGTTTATGGCTCCCCCTGCCTAACCCCCCCCCCCCCCCTCCCCCCCGGCCCCGTGCCGACATCGCAGAAATGTGCGCAGAAATGTGCACATAAATCTGCATATAAATCTGCTGTACGTGATTGCGATATAGCTGCGCAGAAATGTGCAATGAAAATGTACATGAAATCTGCGCCTTTATAGAAATCTGCATAGAAAATATTTGCTATCGCATAAATCTATGCAGACATCTGCAATAAAATGTTCAACATCTCAGAAATATGCTTAGATATATGCGATAACATGTTTGACATCGTTCAAATTCGCGCAGAATCTGCGATGTGTGATGTCCCTTTAAGGCCACCATAGTGCCGGATTGGGAAAGCATCCGATTTGCGAATGTTTTCAGTTTGTAAAAAGCATCCGAGTTTACAAAAAGCATCCGAACTAAAAAAGCCACCGAATTAAAAAAAAGGATCCGATTAAAAAAAAAAAACATCCGGCCGAGTTTACAAAAAGCATCCGAATTACGAAATTATCCGAATTAGGAAAGCATCCGAGTTTACGAAAAGCATCTGAATTAGGAATGCATCCGAGTTGCTTCATACAAATCGGCTAATAATATTCAACAAACGCCTGTCCTGAATTGAGCTAAGCAAAAGTTGCCGTCGGGGCAAAGTAATGGCTAAAAGTTTACAGAGGTCCATTTGGGAACGATAAGAGTACCGCTACCGCGCCATTTGGTCAGGTGTTTCAGAGTAGTATAAGGGAAACGGGTGGGCACAAATAGTTGTTATCTTTTGACCAATCATGACAGAAGGCGTCCACCTCTGCCGTACCTTTACACCAGAACCTGGGATTGAATTTACATACTTTATTATTGGTAGGGGAAGCAAAGCGATCAAATGTATGCGGTCCCAAGAGACTATCAATGAAATTCAAATTTAGGTGGAAGTGTCTATTGGCCAATCATCGTAATCACTTACTCTGCCGATGCTATCGGCAATAATGTTTAGGTTTCGGGGAATCCATTCTGGAAGAATGACTAGATTGTGCTTTAGAGACAATGACAAAATTGCCAGGGCAAGTTCCAGTAAATCAGGTTTGGTTCTACCGTGAGCAAGGATTCGGGGAACGTTTGCATTATCTGTATACCATCTTACTTTCTCGTGTGCGAATTCTGCGGATAGATCTTGGAGCGTCCTAAAAACGGCTGCCAGTTTGCGCCATGTCAAACTGCGGGATTGTTCAGGTTTTGACCATGAGCCACAGAGATTCAAGGCGGGAAAACCTACGACGTAACCGCCATAGCCAGTGTCGCTCGCGTCTAAATACACGGCGCGGGATGGTGTATGCTATGCTGATATTTGATTGAAAAGCCGTTGTATGCGTCGAGATTGGTAAGCCAGAAAAGTAACTCTGCGGCTACAGGGTCTGAAATGTATACGTAATCCGACCAGGAATGTCTGCCTTCGATAGTGCGATACATGGCGCGTGTCATGAGGCGGGTAACTGGGCCTAGGGCGAGGCTCATGGAGATTAGTTTGCCTATGACGCGCGCTAGCGATCTAGCTTGAATGGGTTTGGCATGGCGATGATCTATTATAACATCGTGAATAATTTCTCTTAGTTTTGCAACTTTGGTGGATGGAACAGAAAATGTATGACGAGGCCTAGATAAGTGATGGAAGTTTTTGGCTGCCATATGCACTTTGTTTTAACTGATTCTTTGACAGTGACTGAGTTACGCCTTTTAGAATGAAGGTTGGGTGAGATAATTAAACCATCATCAATGTACATGGATGAGCATATCCCTTATGCCCGCCAATGATAGACTAAGGGTCTTGTATTAAAGCTTTGTGAACAAGTAGCATGCGCCTGAGAGACCGAAAGGTAAGACGCGGAACTCAAAATATCTCATGGGAGCATGTTCAAATTGCCAAGCAAATCCTAAATAGGTTTGATGTGAAATAATACTGATTTAAATCCAGGACTTGTGATATGTGCCTGAGGTTCTCGTACTTGAACTTTGTTTTGAATATAAATTGGTTTGGGTGGCGCAGGTCAAGGACCAGTCTATAGGACGTTTTCCTCTCGGTTACTTTTCCCGAGTCCAGTGGTTACTTTTACCGGCCAACTGCTGCCCGGGAAAACTTCCCAGGTAACTTTTCCTTAGACGGTAAGTCCAGTGCGAACAGTGCGAGTTGGTACAAGCGTCTCAGGAAAACGTACATCCGGCCCCCTACTGCGATTTCATGCTACACAAGACACCGCACATGCGCTCTTTGCATTGTTTATGTGCGCGCGCTGATGCATGCACATCGCATTGTGATCACATGAGTCATTATAATGACAGCTCGGCTACTTCTCCTGCGGTCTCAGGAAAAATTTCCCGTGTAGAAAGTCCAAGTGCGAACAGTGGTAACATTTGACCATTTTTTATGTTACCATCGTCTCAGTAAAACCTTCCCCCAAAAAAGTCCAGTGCGAACACGGCTTATGTTTCTTTCCTTTTGCAACAATGTTTTCGCAAAAGTTCTGAAATAGCAGATCATTAACGAAGTCCGAGTGATCAAGGGCCGATCTATTGTTTGTTGCATAAAATGTGGGGGGGGGGGGGGGGGGGGGTTCATAACAAACGGGATCTAAAGCCCTGTTCGCACTGGACTTAATTTGGGCAAACTAACCGAGCCAATGTGTAACTTACCCATTTCAAGTCCAGTGCGAACAGCCTGGGTAACTTTTCTCACAGGTAACTAACCCACGCCGCGTGGGTAGTTTAAACGAGCAAAAGGTGCCCAGGAAGATTGACCAGGTCAGTTTAACCGAGCCAGAAAATCCAGTGCGGACGCGACGTCTCGGTTAAATCTTCCATCACCCGGTCGAATGTTGAGAGCTAGCGTCGGGAACAGACGATCCGGTCGTCAAGTCGCGGTCATAGGTCACGCAGGGCGCCCTTTTTATTGTTTTGGAGCCAGCTCGGTTAGTTTACCCATGGTCTCGGCAATTCTACCCGCGTCAATTAAATCCAAGTGCGGACGGTGGGAAGATTAACCCATCGGAATGTTACCCGGCGTCATGGTAAAGTTACCCAAAATGTTTATCCAGTGCGAACACGGCTTAATAGCCTGAATCAATCACGCCAATGACAAATTCACTGGCTTTTAGCACGTTTTTCCAATAAGGAAGACAGGTTTTGAGTTTACCTTTAACTCCTTCAGGGACCCCGGAATCGCCCTGGATGTATTCCCACTCTCTAGTTCTTCCTGGTATCGGTTGGTCTGGGTCCTGGGTGTCTGTGCTGGCGCTGGAGAGCTTGTAGGGAGAGGCAAGCTGATCTGACGTGGCCAAGGAAGCCGCATTGAAAGCAGGTGCGGTTGTAGAGGGTAGTGCTTTAGTATTGACGAAAAACGGTCGTCGTAGGGTAAGAAATGCAGACATAAGCGGAGCATATCTGCCGCTGGTAGATCTCTTTTTGGGGGCTGGTTTCTTAGCTGCGGCTGCCTTTTTCTGCTTTTCTGATACGCCTTTCGTCACTGGAATCTGAGGCCAAATCATCTGCTACGTACTCCTTCACCACGCCCCAGCCTAGCCCTGCTCTATCGGCGAGGCGCATCAGCTTCTGTCGACCTTTGACGAGTTTTGCGGCGTCCCTTAAGTTGGCTTTGGTGCGATCAATGTCCAGAGAGTCAATACTCTGTATGGCCTGCTCGATGAGGGAGAGGATCTTCTCGCAATGATTATACTGTTGCTTGTTACCTTCTCTCTTAAAAGTGGGAACATCTCCTGAGAGCCGTTGTTTCTTGCCAGCAATTTCGACTCGAAAATCCGGTGAGTTGGTAAGCGCTTGGATGGCCTGCATGATTTCTTGATTGCCTTGGTTAGGCTGTTGATTCCCGTCTACGGACATCATGGCGTTACCTCAATGAAGGTGTGGCCGCTTTAGTAGTGTGTGATTTTATGCGGTAACCAGTTCGCGCCGGGATTATTTTAACATCACCGAGCCGAGGGGCGGGATTATTTTTAACGAAACTCGATCCGAAACGTGTTCAGGCCGATAGTGCTGGGAAGCACACCCACGCATTTCCGGCCATGCTCGCTGCTCGCTGCTGACAGAGATTTCCGAACTTGAACTTGGCGTGTTTTTGCGTCATCCGTTTTTAATTTGGGGAAAACTTTGCGTTTATATACGTCATCCGGCGCGAACTGGTTTATTAATATTAACGTGTGGTTAGGTTGACTGTTGAACCGAGAGTGAGCTATTTATACGATTTAGCAGTTACGTAATACAAAAACGCCAATGCATTCGCACCTGTCGTGCGAAAACAAATATAAATTATACATAAAGTATTTGAGATCATTTCAGTACTTTTATTGTGGGAGTACAATGTACATGTATGTACATTTGCAAACAATAAACAAATAAAAAATTATTATTAAATACCTTGCTAAACTCTTGACGAATGAAAGTCTAAAGCGCCTGTAAAATTATTGTACGTGGTGTGCCGTCACTTTCCAGAAAAGTGGTATTTTAATGTCAATTGCACGTACCAAACAATGCTTGATGGCTAACCAGCATTGGAAAAAATGGCTTCTTTTATTACTACACCCCAATTTACCATATTTAGTTAGTCTGCATTTTTTCGCAATTGATAATAATGGGTAAATTTTAGTCAGCTTGACTGGTTTCCTTTAGTGTATGATTTGCCGATGTTTATAAAATGCTCCATTTTATCGGGGTCTTGTAACCAGACTACTGTTTTTCTTGGTTTTTACAGCATCTACATGTACATCACAAACCTTCAAACAAGTCAGTGTAAGCCAAGAAAGAATGTTATTAAAACAATAGCTTATTTTTATAACCTCTTTTAATTCATGGACATCATGTTTATTTCTAGTGATTTGGATACAATTTAACCTTTATTATAAGTGTATGGGGGTAGGAATACATTCATAGTCTTACATGTGCCTCCATTGTAAGTGTTATCAATTAAAGAAAATGATTCACATGTATTTTGGATTTCATTGAGGATATATTATGCCCAAAAGAATTAACAAACAGCACTTTAAATGTTGCTGTCAGCTGCTTTGTAACAAATAACTGAAACTCAATTATTAGAATGACTAAATTGAAAACAGTGTAAAGATAAAATGTGTCTAATACTAATTGTAGTTCCCTCTAAAAAAAAAAGGCCAAGTTCGAATTCCTTGGATGCAGCTTAAATTGCATAAAAGTCTGTGGGAATATTTTAGTAAGAATTGATGATTACACTGAAGCTTTTTTATCCCAGTAATATACCAAGCACGATATGAGACCAAGGGACTACCCCCCTTAGACCACAATATACCACCATAAACCTATACACTCTCTAGACTGTTGTACTTACCTAACGCAACCCCCCCCCCCCCCCCCCCCCCCACCCCCTTAAAAACCTACAAATAATCCTGAGAAAACAGAATATTCCGCAAGCACAATAGCAACCACAAAGACGGGAGGGCAGTTTTCTTCTGTCTGATAGTTTATAAATTGCATAAATCATATCGTATAAATAATCAACAAGGACCCTGACATTTTTGTTAAAAGGCAAATTGTAATAGCATTGTGTTGCTTGGGACTGTAGCTACATGTACATCAACCTTTAATAGGGCAATATTTTATTTAACACAAAATTATATGAAAAGGCACATATTTTCAATACGTAAGCAAAATTGTTTTCTTTGAGAAGTTGGGTAAAGATCCTAACAAAATATTTAAAACATAAATTACAAAGGTGCAAACGTCCTGAATTTATGTGGGAATATTTTAGTAAGAATTGATGATTACACTGAAGCTTTTTTATCCCAGTAATATACCCAGCACGATATGAGACCACGGGACTACCCCCTTAGACCACAATATACCACCATAAACATATACACTCTCTAGACTGTTGTACTTACCTAACGCACGCCCCCCTTAAAAACCTACAAATAATCCTGAGAAAACAGAATATTCAGCAAGCACAATAGCAACCACAAAGACGGGGGGGGGGGGGGGGGGGGGGGCAGTTCTCTTCTGTCTGATAGCTTATAAATTGCATAAATCATATCGTATAAATAATCAACAAGGACCCTGACATTTTTGTTAAAAGGCAAATTTGAATAGCATTGTGTTTCTTGGGACTGTAGCTACATGTACATACAAATTCAACTAAAATCAACCTTAGAGCAATAATTTATTTAACAACAAATTATATGAAAAGGCACATATTTTCAAAACGTAAGCAAAATTTAAGAAGTTGGTTAAAAAGATCCTAAAGAAATATTTTTAAAAAAATTGCAAAGGTGCAAACGTCCTGAATTTATGACCAAAGAAATTCATGAATATTAAAATATTTTAAGAGGATCGTTGTCGTCATTTTTCAAAATACCAAACGGATTCTGCCCTCAAAACCTGTAGGCAAGAGATGACCCTAATACGTACCGAAAAGTCTTCCATTTTCACGAATAACGTTGAACACGTTTGATTATACAATCACTGACCTCTACACCTGCATGGGGCCAATTTCACGGAGCTGCTAAACACAAACATTTGCTTAGCACAACAAAAGTCTTGCTCATTAAAAACAAGTTATCAGCCAAAATTCTACGTGTTTTTCATGCTAAGCAAAAAGGCAGCTGGTTATCAATCAAAAACAATAAAGATCGCGTGAAAATTTGGTCTGTAACCTTGTTTTTACCAAGGACAAATGTTCATGCTAAGCACATTTTTGTGATTAGCAGCTCCGTGAAATTGGCCCCAGGGCGGATCATCGCCCATTCCGCCGAGTGGGTACGCTACGTATGACGTAATGTTTATAAATAAAAAATGTACGGAGTCAATCCAATGACCTTTACACCTGTACATTTCATTGGCTCACAGAAGTGACGTCGTGGGTCCGCGGAATGGGCGATGATCCGTCCAGGTGTAGAGGTCAGTGGATACAATGTGTCATATGAAGCACGATATGTGGCAGAGAAAACCCCCCCTCTTTTGTGTTGACCATTGCGTTCCCAGAATCTCAAGAATTCTTTTTAGGTTTCAAGGGGGGATGGGTTAGGTTACAATAGTGTTGAGTGTGTATAAAGTATAGGGATAAGAGGGGGGTACCCCTCTGCCACATATCGTGCTGGGTATACAATGTGTAGGCCTATGTACCATATGTACACGCACATCCAGATGCAACGCGAAGTAGAGTCAGGGTGTTAGACCTAAGCATATGTATGTTTATGCAAAATACGTAATGCACGCTTTATTCATCTGGCTAAGCAGGTGCGTGCGCATATCACTACCTCTACGAAATTCCAAAGACGCTGTTTCCGACTATAGTTCGTGAGTGATGATGGTTTGTCGCGATAGCGCCCTGGCCTATCGTGGCTGCGGATTAAGCAACGTCTTTCCCAAAGAATATACCCACACAGCGTCGCTAACGTAAAAACGAGTACAAAAATGCACTAGCGTAATGCTTCCGTACGTCACACCAAATTAGTTCTTAAAACGTCCTGCCCCGTCCTAAAAAAATCGTAAAATCGTAAAAATGTCATAAATACGATGTTACTCTCTATCAGAAACAGTCCTCAATAATGTCCATCTCGTCTTTAACCCGTCCGCAGTCAGTTGGTATCCAGTTCAGATCGGGTAAAATTGCCCGTTCACCTCGTGCGAACAACGTTTCCAAGCAGTCCAAGCCCGTCCGTAGTCAGTTTAAACCCGCGGTTCTGAACTTGTTCTACCTCGTTTCTAATACTTCCTAACCCATTCTAACTATATTCTAACTCGACCACTTAGTTCACAGACAGTTCTCACCGTTCTCGCCACGTCCTCGTCTCGTCGCTAGTGCGTTCTGAACGTAATTGCAATCGCGTCCTGGCCCGACAGCTATAAATACCCAGCGCGTTTTTGCCAGTCCTCATTTGCGTTTGCCGCTTCAACCTGTGCATTTCAACACTTCGAAGATTTCCGACATTGACATTTACGAGCATCATGCCTCCAAAGAGGAGTGGGTCGGGAAGACGGGCCGTGGGAAAGCAGCCAGTAACCCGAAGATCCCGAAGCCCCATCCCTAGTAGGATCGAAGTACGGCAATTCCGTTGGTAGTACGTCCATCTCGTTTCATCGAATTGCAGAACGGGATGGCCGCCCAAAATGTTTGAGTAGGCTCGAAGTTCTGGAGCACCCTTTCTGTCTGAGCCCGTCCATGAAGTTCGTAAAAGACAGTTGCTACTACGTCAACTCCGTTCGCACACAGTTTGAGCCCGTTCGGCAACATTTTCAAGAACGTAGTGAGAACAAATTTGCTGTTACCATATCCTACCTTTAAAATTTTCAATATAGTCTTACAACCCAGTATTCAAACAAAATTGCAATGGCGGCGGCTTCGTGTCAAAGTTTGCGCGGTGGCCGACACGTCACGCGGTGTACATGTACATGTACATGTACATCCGCGAACAGTATGTATGGTATGGACAAGTATTGTATGGTCGGGGAGGTCAGGGACGAGCGGAGGCGGGTCTTGCAACTGAGGTCCTGGGAGGTTGGTAAACTTGGTCGAGGTGTTGCCGACTATTTTGAACTGTTTAAAACAATCGGGAGTTGAGTGATCAGGAATGAAGAGCTGTCTTGCGATGGACGTAAGAAGGTCTTGAAAGTCGTTAGGTGGTCGTTAGGTGGTCGTCAGGTGGTCGTAAACATAGTCGGCGGAGGGTAGGCAGGCATGCAGGCATGCATGCATACATGGAAGGGAAAATCTGCCGCTAAGCTATAAAATCTTTGTAGAATGCGTACACTGCAAAAACTGTGGTGTTAAAATTTTAACACCAATGTTTTTTTAATCTTTTGGAATGAAAATTGGTGTTAAAATGAAGTAAAATGATTCTTGAAGTATCAGTTTCAAATCAAGTACTGGTGTTACGTACTTTTGGTGTTAAATTTGACCTAGTGCGCATGCGTGTGTGAAATAAAGCCCTCTGATTGGTCGATAAGGAATTATGGGATATGTTAACAATAGTCGATGTTAAATTGTTGTATTTGTCCAAAAATTCATTTTTTAACCATAATATGTAATTATTTAAACGATTCCATGATTGAATTTTGATTGTTTGTGCAAACATAGTTAAAAATTCGCGTTACATTTTATTTGTTTTCAAATTTTGACATTATTCATAAAAACTAGTTGTGACATCGTCGTGGACAAAAAAGCGTAGTATAAAACTAACAACGGCAATGGCTATGTGTGTAGTACGTATTCAGTAGGAATAGGTTATTATTGTATTTGGATGTGTAATAAGTCAGTTCTTGGTAATATTTCATAATGTAATTTGTCCATGCAGTTAATATGTACAAAATTATAGTGTTAAAACAGTACATCTTTTCGCTAGAATGACGAGCAAATGACGTGATATCCACGTTAAATTTTGCTATCAGAGTGTACACCAAAATTGGTGTTAAAAAAATTTGATTCCCAAACTGGTGTTATTCAACACCCAAATCCCTGCCCAATATAAACACCAGGAAATAATCAAATTTTACACCATTGGTGTACAATTTAACACCACAGTTTTTGCAGTGTACACCTCTCGAAGTTGGGAGTTTTTAAGGCAAGACGGAGTCGGTATTATACAGGTCGTGCGGACGTCAGAAAAGAACGGGCTAGTCGTTATAGGAGGTCGTTAGCAGGTCAGGAACAGATAGGGACAGGACCTCGGCAGGGTTGGAATAGACTGGTCCGTTGTTGGTTGGGAGTAGTCTGGAAGGTCGTTAGCAAGGCGGCCTTGGTCGCGTATCTATAGACGGTTTTAAATTTAAGACTGCATTGGAGCGTGAATAAAGACAGCAACTGTCATTATAAGGTCGGGAGCGGTCCCGTCCTCTCCAGACTAAAACCAGGTCGGCAATAGTCAGTAACTTTAAGGTCGTGAAAGGCGGGAACTTAAGACGGCTATAAGTGTGACATGCGATTTACTAAAGTTTTCTTCTTAATTTTGTCTTCCCAGAGAGTTACAACATGATCTACCAAAATACACTCGGTAGGCGTGTTGAGACCGGTAGCTACTTCACACCATGCGATGCCTATGACCCGCCTGTAGCTGTTACGATCTCTAGGAGTGAGATTGGTACAGGCGTCACCAAGATGGTTCCTTCCCCCAAGGTGGTCGAGCAGAAATGCTCCATTTACACCGGAGAGGGCGACCACCTCAACCTGGGAAGTTTCTCAGGGACCTGCGTCTCTGATCCCGCAACGTGTGGTTCGGAGAGCGTGACCTGGTCACTATGGCTCAAGATCAACTCGTCCACAGTCTTTACCGGTGCCGCTAGGTACTTTCTTTCAGTAGGAGGGCAAACCAGAAATGCGCGGGGTGTCTGCTTCCTGTACAAGAAGTCGACCAACAAATTCCAATTCGGAGCTCGGGGTGAATCATGGTCGTACGATCAGAAGCACGAGGCGAGCACATTCCCATTGGATACATGGTTCCATCTAGCCGCGGCTGTGGATCTCTCAAATTCCCAAGTCACCCTTTACGTTGACGGCAAGAAACTTGGCAATTACGAGGATGAACTACAAGATATATCGCCGATTGATACATGCACAGATCTCATTTTGGGCAACGGCAACTGCCCGCCCTCATTGAATATAGCAGGTTCAGCAGCCTACGGCAATCTGATGGTATTTGACCATCTCCTTACCGATGAACAAATCGCCAACCTCTACGCCTGCGGGTCACTCGGTGAGCATGTTTTCAATATATGGAGTTGAGAATTAAAATGTAATTTGTTGAAGAAGTTTTCGTTTCTCAAGTTCTTAATTTGAATAGGGCCGAACAATGTGGTGATGAGATCCATTTCAGAGTTGGACTGTTGACAGCTAAAATAGGCCTATGAGGTGCACATTTTATTTTGATTCTCAGACTATACCTTTGGAAATGCACGTCCTTTGTATTCATTTGTCAGCTGCACACGGGTAAAAATAAACTATGACAAATCATGTATTTACGTTTGGCCTAATACTGCCAAATGATGGGAAGGGGGTGTCCCACTTGAAATCTTGAGTTGCATTCTAACACTAACAGTTGCCTTCTTCGCCGCCGCTTCTCCCCCTTAACCTAGTTCGAGCCCAGCTCAGGCGCGGGATTGTTTTGTATACGAGCCTTGATCCAAGACGGGTTTAGGCCGGCATTTATGGGTAGAACACCCTGATATTTCCGGTCTCGCTCACTGCGAGACGGTCGCTGGTAGATATTTCAGGCCTTGCTCGTGACGTGTTTATCTGTCATCCGTTTTGAAGTCATTCGATGCGAACTTGTTAACAAAAAGGTGCACCCCACGCCGCTGATTTTACATTTAGTTCCTTTTTTATGCAAAAACTAAATTAGTTTTTCTATACCCGATGTACATCACTACAGATTGGGGCCTAAAAGTTCGCAGTCTCATCATTGATAACAAGTACACCGGAAGTCTTCGCTACGTTTGCACGGCAAGCGCCTCCACAGGACCGACAATTAGCTGGAGCGTGTACCACAAAGAGCGAGCGGCTTGGCGGGACCTAGGCGACAGTCTCACCGAGGAAGGCTTCGAGATTACCCCGACAAGTTTCTCGCCGTGCGTGGTGCAATCTGCCCTGGTCATTGATCAAACACATGGGTTCAACGCCGAGAACGACGTTGTCACCTGCACTGCAAACGCGGGCTCGAGGAATGCGTCTCTATCTATCCGACAAGGTACGTAGGAATCTCTGTCTGTCTGGCTGTGTGTCTGTCCGTAATTCGATTATGTCCAGAACCGGCCCTGTATGAAGTTAAATGGATCGTATACGTTTGGTAATTACTCCAAAAATGAGAAGCGTTACTGCAGTGACGTTTCTCAGATTGTGTATTCAAATGCAGATTATTCTTCCTGCGTGGACATAACCGCTCCAGAATTCCGGTAATATCTCAAAAATCGCTACCACCTTTTGAAATGAAATTTTTACAGGTTAGTTTTATGGTATATATCTATGACTATATAGGATTGAAACAAACAGTGGGTTTCTAATTACCAAACGTATACGATCCCTTTAAATATATACAGCGCGATATGAGACCAAGGGACTTCCCCCTTAGTGCCTCATACATATATACCCTCTAGACTATTGTTACCTAACGCACCCCCTCTAAAAACCTGAAAGAATTTCTGAGAAACCACAACATTCCGCAAGCACAATGACCACCACAGAAGAGGGGAAGTGGGGGGGGGGGGGGGGGGGGGGGGTGGGGGGGGGGGGTCTTCGTCTCATGTCTTGCTTCAAATGAAGTTAAAAGTCGGTAGGTGTGATGCTCAGGACCATAGAGCTGTACAGTGTGTAAACACAATTCAAACAAAATAATGGAATGCTACACATAGAACTTAGATAATAGGTATGATTTAAAGGTAGGATTCACCATTTACAGATATCGAACAAATTTAATACCGAGTTATAAGGAAATATCTTACTTATCCGAAAGTAAATAATGATTCTAGGCATCCTGCAAAAAGATTGCGCTAGATATCCTTTAATTATTCTGAAAAATATACAATTTTCATAAAGAAAAAAACCGCAAATAACATAAGAATAACTGTTCGACGCCGGTTGAAAACATACGCTGTTTTTCGTGCTTTTGATTGATTGTAAAACTTCGGACAGGTTAGTTAAACGAAATTTACTATAAAAAACAACCCCTCAAATCCACCCATTCATGATAATTAAAGCATTTATCAATGGTGTATCCTACCTTTATAAGATACACCTTTCAACTTCAAAATGAGACATCAAACGTCCAAATCTGATAATGTTTGACAGAGTTATGAGTAATTTCACAAGAGACGTCAAATTGACCATGGGACCAAGTTTTCAACGAATGTACCATAAGTTATTTAAAGTGTCACAATGTCAACAATTTACACATTTTTGTTTTTATTTGCAGGCAGAGATGCCACCATTGGTTTATACAGTAACCTCGGAAACGCAGGTAAATGTTCACTTTTAATGTTTTTCATCCGAGAAAGATAAAACAAAATTGATACCTTTAAACTTTGATATCTTTACAAAACCTTAGACTCCGAAAAAAATGGTCTCTTTAAAACAAAAAACTGCAAAATTGTCAAAAAAGAGTGAAATTTAGTTTTTCAGAGTGACAACTATTCCAAAATCGTCACTTTCTGAAAAGGCCTAATAAAGAGCAAAACCGCAAAACAACAAACAAACAAACAAACACCTTATAAACAAACAAAACCAACACATTTTATAATGGTTCCTCCAAAGAATACAATTGTGTGGTTTTCACTCTTTTTGGAGTAGTTTCACTTTTTAGAAATAAATGCATTTTTTTAATTGGTTTTATAAGACACACTATTTTGGGGAGTGAGGTTTTTTACCTTTTCTTATTAAGAGGGAATGATTTTCTATGTTTACGTCTGTTACAGGACTGTTCGTTGACAACACGGGACAAGACTACTACGGAAATTTCGACAGAAGTGGAGAGAAAGTGAAGAACGGCACATATCCGTTCATTTGCAGGAAAAGCCGTCGTGACCATTTCATTGGTTAAACCGCTATTGCGGTTTAACCAATAAAATGGTTTAACCGGTTTAACTATAAGCTGGTCAGTACGCGATTTATTTCTCCAAACGACACATGTGCGCTTTGAGATTTCCTTTAATAAAAAGAAAGTCTGAATAAAAGGGTTCAAAAATGTTCAAGGGCTGTATTAAAGATATGATACACCGTTTGCAGATATCGAAAATATTTACTACCGAATTATTAGGTAATACTTATTTAAAAGTAAATAATGATTCTAGGCATCCAGCAAACTGATTGCGCTAGTTATCCAGTAATTATTCCGAAAAATAAAATATTATTGTATAAACAAAAAATTGCGATCGCCGGACGGCTATCGCGAAAAAAACTAAAATAACATAAGAGTAACTGCTGGATGCCGGTTGAAAACAAACGCTGTTTCCGTGCTTTTCTCGACAGTTAAACGTCAGTTAAGCGATAAAATACAACCCCCTAAGTCCACCCAATCATGACAATTTAAGCATTTACCAATGGTGTATCCTACCTTTAAAGTAGGACCAGAAATGAATTTATAATACTCATTAATACTAGTCTGGGAGTAAGCGACATAAGATTTCACCTCATTTTATCAACTTAAGAAGGTTTACATAAAGTCGTCCAAGTCATTCACAACCATCAGTTTGTCAGCCTGCCCCCAGAGGTTGAGTCTGGACTCCTGACTCCCTTGAAAAGCCCTCCTAGACGCTTGACTTCACCTCATCTCATTTATAGATCAAACATTGTCAAACGAAAGTAGTAAACTATATAGTACATTACAAAAAAATAAACACTGACAAAATATCCGGTTGGGAAGTCAATACTGACACACAACAGCCGTCACGTCGGATAATACACTGCGTACTGCATGTACATATGTCCCCGGCGGCTGTTGTGTGTCAGTGTCAGTTATTGTATAGGCTTGGAGCTTTTCTAAGGAGCTTTTCTAAGAATCGGGATAACTCTTTTTGGTATTTGCATTTTTTAAAGTTTTTCTATGTGGAATTTAACTCTACCCTCAAAATCTTCTAAATGTGTAAAACAAGTATACGGTTGTATCTCGCCACTATTTCCAAGAGTTGTATTCGAGTCCCCCCAAGTCCCTGCGAGTCCCTGCAAGTCCATCACAAGTCATTCAGTCTCCAAGTCAATTTACTAGCTATTCAGATGAACTGTTAACAAAACTGTTAACAACCTGTTACTCACGACTGGCTTTATGAAAGGACTTGTGACTGGACTTGTGGAGGACATACAGGAACTCGAATACAACTCTGCTATTTCCTCTCTTTATCAGGCCGCCAAATACTGGCTCGGGGTGTGCTGAGTACTAAAACGTATAGTGTTTTTGTAAGCTACTTGAATATCCAGTTTCTTGTCTGAACCGTTCGCCTTTGTAAATAATGACGTCGGGAAGCGATTGTTTTCCCGTACCACTAACGCGTCAGATCGGCTAATTTTAATCCGCAAAACGACTTGGTCAGAGACTTTTATACCTTTTTCTATAAGACCCTATCTAGATGAGATTATTAACCAATAATTTTGGTTAATAGAAAAAGGTATAAAAGTCGTGTATACAAAAAACTAGAGACTGTATACAATTAACTAGGGACTGTATCCATTTATTTCGGTGAATTATGGCTGTCAACGTCGTTGGTCTTCATACGTTCCGCGCGTATCAAAATCGATTCGTATTGAAGCGCGCGCTTTGGTCTCCATTCAAGTCGCCCCATTCCAATGAAACGGCAAACCTGACGCGTTTAATAGTGGTACAGACAACAAAATCGCCGTTCGCTTTCGCCCCGATTGAGTAAGAACTGCGGGCTAAACCAGTTCGCGCCGGGATTATTTTAACATCACCGAGCTGACGGGCGGGATTATTTTTAACGAAACTCGATCTAAGGCGGGTTCAGGCCGATAATACCGGGAAGCATACCCACGCATTTCCGACTTTGATCGCTGCTGGAAGACATTTCCGGCCTTGCTCGTGACGTGTTTATGCGTCATCCGTTTTGTATCTAGGGAAAACTTTGCGTTTATATACGTCATCCGGCGCGAACTGGTTTGGCGACACCGGACCGCCCAGGTTAACAAGTTATTTTTAAAAGAGTGAAATTTAAACATAAGTTATTTCGTATTTGCAAAATGTTAAAATGTAAATTAGTGTACACAATTAAATTCTTATTATAAACTGCATGATCACAATTACAGCCAGGACGCACCAGCTCTCCCGTATATTTAAGGCGAGTATAGAGTACATTATAGTAATACGTTATCTATTTCAATTTGGACCCCGTTTAGGGTCATATTTAATACCGAGTTTGAATACAATAATTATTACAACACTGCTATGTTAAAAATTGTATCCATCATTGTATAGGACCTTTTTAAAACCTTTGCCTCGGCTTCGGCTCCGGCTTTACCTCCGAATTCCAAATCACTGAGAAGCAAATAGAAATAAAAGCAAGTAGAAACAGTTTAACATTTTGAGTTCTCATCAATCGATTAAATGTTTCTGAAGCACAACAGGCATCAGATTGTGGCTGGAGATCTCGCACCTGGGAATTTAAAATCGCCTTAAGCCAAAGACAAAACGAAGCCAGGGATTCGAAAAGGCCGCTAGGGTACCCACGTGCGACGCCCGCAGTTGTTATTAACGAGCGGCACCCGCTAGCTTGGCCGGGTGGCGATAATTTTTTCTGCAGGTAGGTTGGTACATTAGCCAATCAGAACACAGATGGTGTTGACGTTATCGATGATGTTAGAGTCATCTGGGACAACCCTAACCCCTAACCCCTAACCCCTAACCCCTAACCCCTAACCCCTAACCCCTAACCCCTAACTCTAACCCCTAACTCTAACCCCTAACTCTAACCCTAACCTTAACCTTAACCTTAACTCTAACCCTAACCCTAACCCTAACCCCTTACCCATGTCAGAGCCCAGACAACTTGAGCATTATCGATGACGTCAACACCATCTGTGTTCTGATTGGCTAATAAATGTACACTATGTACCAACCTACCTGCAGAAACAAATTATCGCGGCCGGCGAGAATCGTAACTTAGATAAACCTTGACGGTGTCTCATTGACGTAGTGGGTGCTCTTGGCGTTTTGCAAGAACATAAATGTATCATATCGGTATTTATACTCTGCTGTTTACAGTCTTTGTGAATTTCAAAATCATTTCAATTTTTGATGCCTCTTGTAGATTTGTGCTGGCCTTCTCAAAACGTTCTGCAGCCCGCTCGGCTCTCACTGTATTAAATAGTGTGTCGCACTGTTGAAGGTACACGAAGTGCTGGTTAATCCATTCGAACCTTTGTTGTCGTTTTTTCGCCACCAATGAATGACTCGTGTTCCTGCTCAAATCTCGACCACTCGAAGCAGTAATGTTTTGCTGTGGAATATGTTATGGATGTGAAATACTTCTCATGTACAACCCAAAGAGTGCAAACAACACACTGCAAATTGCTGGCTGTCGGAGCCTATGTGTGACTTAGCCTCCCGTCAAGGCCTTCGTGGCTGCGATCCCAAGCGACTGGAACGGAAGACCACGCGCGCGAGTCGAGTGTGGCGAAGCCACGAGGCCTTTTTCAACTTGTTTGCGGTTTTTTTGGATGAATTATTCATGGAGTATGAAACGTGCATTAATCATAACTTGTATGCAAACAAGTAAAGTGCTGAACGATTAACCAATCATAAATTGTTAATGTATGCTGACTCGCTGACACCCGTCGCTTCTGATTGGTTTGGACTTTTTAGAAAATCGAGATTATAAAGAAACACATAAGAAACTGCGAACAAGTTCTGAGTCTGGCCTGTAGCGTCTTACGGATGTTCTGGAAGGCTGCTTTCTTTGATGCGGATGTTTCATCATTAACCATGGATAGGTGTATCCGGTGTTTCTCTTCAAGAAGTTTCCTGATCTCTTCGTCATTTTCATCAAACCAATCTTGGTGTTTCCGTATAACAGGACCCAAAGTTTCTAAAGCTGCCGTGTGGACTGCATCTTTGAAGCATTTCCAGTCAGTTTCAACGTCACCTGAGACCAAGTCAGCAGAGTCGAGCTGCTGGAACATTGCACTGCACAGTTCACATTTTACAGCGGCGGTCTTTAATTTTGTAACATTGAGCTTCTTTGGCGGCTTCTTGCCTTGAGGTCTCCTGAGTGGTTTGATGTTGAAGTTGAACTTCGCACGAATGAGTCGATGATCAGTCGAACAGTCAGCTCCTCTCATAGCCTTGGTAATTTTCACATCTATGGTGTCCCTCTTCCTGATTATAATATAATCAATCAGATGCCAATTTTTTGAGCGGGGATGCATCCATGACGCTTTGTTTTTATTTGGAAGTCGGAACAAAGTGTTGCTGATGGTGAGGTACTGCATGTACATACATGTATGTCCCCGGCGGCTGTTGTGTGTCAGTGTCAGTTATAGTATAGGCTTGGAGCTTTTCTAAGGAGCTTTTCTAAGAATCGGGATAACTCTTTTTTGTATTTGCATTTTTTAAAGTTTGTCTTTGTGGAATTTAACTCTATCCTCAAAATCTTCTAAATGTGTAAAACAAGTATACGGTTGTATCTCGCCACTATTTCCAAGAGTTGTATTCGAGTCCCCCCAAGTCCCTGCGAGTCCCTGCAAGTCCATCACAAGTCCTTCAGTCTCCAAGTCAATTTACTAGCTATTCAGATGAACTGTTAACAAAAGCATTCCTTTGTCATTGTTCAACCTGTTACTCACGACTGGCTTTATGAAAGGACTTGTGACTGAACTTGTGGAGGGCATACATGGACTTAAATTATAATGCTGCTATTTCCTCACTTAAAGGTAGGATACAACATTTGCAGATCTCGAACAAAATTACTAACGAATTATTAAGATATATGTTACTAAATTGAAAGTAAATAATGATTGTAGGCATCCAGCAAAATGGTTGTGCTAGATATCCTATAATTGTTCCGAAATTGTTCGCGATCGCGAAAAAAACAAGAACCACATAAGAACCACTGCCCGGCGCCGGTTGAAAACGAACGCCGTTTTTCTTGCTTTCCTCGGCATCCAACGATTGTAAAACTTCGAACAAGTCAGTTAAACGGTATTTACTTTAAAATACAACCCCCTAAATCCCCCGTTTTATGATAATTCAAGCAATTACCAATGGTGTATACTACCTTTAATCAAGCCGCCAAATACTGACTCAGCGTGTGCTGAGTACTAAAATGTATCACTGTTTTTGTAAGCTTATCGAAAATCTAGTTTCTTGTCTGAACCGTTCGCCTTTGTAAATAATGACGTCGGGAAGCACTCTCTGTGAGGTCACAAATTCGCGTTCGCTTTCGCCCCGATTGAGTAAGAACTGCGGGCTAAACCAGTTCGCGCCGGGATTATTTTAACATCACCGAGCCGACGGGCGGGATTATTTTTAACGAAACTCGATCTAAGGCGAGTTCAGGCCGATAATACCGGGAAGCATACCCACGCATTTCCGACTTTGATCGCTGCTGGAAGACATTTCCGGCCTTGCTCGTGACGTGTTTATGCGTCATCCGTTTTGAATCTAGGGAAACTTTGCGTTTATATACGTCATCCGGCGCGAACTGGTTTGGCGACACCGGACCGCCCAGGTTAACAAGTTATTTTTAAAACAGTGAAATTTAAACATAAGTTATTGCGTATGTGCAAAATGTTAAAATGTAAATTAGTGTACACAATTAAATTCTTATTATAAACTGCATGATCACAATTACAGCCAGGACGCACCAGCTCTCCCGTATATTTAAGGCGAGTATAGAGTACGGTATAGTAATACGTTATCTATTTCAATTTGGACCCCGTTTAGGGTCATATTTAATACTGAGTTTGAATACAATAATTACAACACTGCTATGTTAAAAATTGTATCCATCATTCTATAGGACCTTTTTAAAACCTTTGCCTCGGTTCGGCTCCGGCTTTACCTCCGAATTCCAAATCACTGAGAAGCAAATAGAAATAAAAGCAAGTAGAAACAGTTTAACATTTGAGTTCTCATCATTCGATTAAATGTTTCTGAAGCACAACAGGCATCAGAATGTGGCTGTAGATTTCGCACCTGGGAATTTAAAATCGCCTTAAGCCAAAGACAAAACGAATCCAGGGATTCGAAAAGGCCGTTAAGGTACCCACGTGCGACGCCAGTTATTATTGTAACGAGCGGGATGCCGCGCTTTGCGCGGCACCCCCTAGCTTGGCCGGGTGGCGATAATTTGTTCTGCAGGTAGGTTGGTACATTAGCCAATCAGAACACAGATGGTGTTGACGTTATCGATGATGTTAGAGTCATCTGGGTCAACCCTAACCCTAACCCCTAACCCCTAACCCCTAACCCCTAACTCTAACCCTAACCTTAACCTTAACCTTAACCTTAACTCTAACCCTAACGGCCTAACCCTAACCCTAACCTTAACCCCTTACCCACGTCAGAGCCCAGGCAACTTGAGCATTATCGATGACGTCAACACCATCTGTGTTCTGATTGGCTAATTAATGTACACTATGTACCAACCTACCTGCAGAAAAACATTATCGCGGCCCGCGAGAATCGTAACTTAGATAAACCTTGACGGTGTCTCGTTGACGTAGTGGGTGCTCTTGGCGTTTTGCAGGAACATCATTGTATCATATCGGTATTTATACTCTGCTGTTTACAGTCTTTGTGAATTTCAAAATCATTTCAATTTTGGATGCCTCTTGTAGATTTGTGCTGGCCTTCTCAAAACGTTCTGCAGCCCGCTCGGCTCTCAATGTATTAAATAGCGTGTCGCACTGTTGAAGGTACACGAAGTGCTGGTTAATCCATTCGAACCTTTGTTGTCGTTTTTTCGCCACCAATGAATGACTCGTGTTCCTGCTCAAATCTCGACCACTCGAAGCAGTAATGTTTTGCTGTGGAATATGTTATGGATGTGAAATACTTCTCATGTACAACCCAAAGAGTGCAAACAACACACTGCAAATTGCTGGCTGTCGGAGCCTATGTGTGACTTAGCCTCCCGTCAAGGCCTTCGTGGCTGCGATCCCAAGCGACTGGAACGGAAGCTCGAAGACCACGCGCGCGAGTCGAGTGTGGCGAAGCCACGAGGCCTTTTTCAACTTGTTTGCGGGTTTTTTGGATGAATTATTCATGGAGTATGAAACGTGCATTAATCATAACTTGTATGCAAACAAGTAAAGTGCTGAACGATTAACCAATCATAAATTGTTAATGTATGCTGACTCGCTGACACCCGTCGCTTCTGATTGGTTTGGACTTTTTAGAAAATCGAGATTATAAAGAAACACATAAGAAACTGCGAACAAGTTCTGAGTCTGGCCTGTAGCGTCTTACGGATGTTCTGGAAGGCTGCTTTCTTTGATGCGGATGTTTCATCATTAACCATGGATAGGTGTATCCGGTGTTTCTCTTCAAGAAGTTTCCTGATCTCTTCGTCATTTTCATCAAACCAATCTTGGTGTTTCCGTATAACAGGACCCAAAGTTTCTAAAGCTGCCGTGTGGACTGCATCTTTGAAGCATTTCCAGTCAGTTTCAACGTCACCTGAGACCAAGTCAGCAGAGTCGAGCTGCTGGAACATTGCACTGCACAGTTCACATTTTACAGCGGCGGTCTTTAATTTTGTAACATTGAGCTTCTTTGGCGGCTTCTTGCCTTGAGGTCTCCTGAGTGGTTTGATGTTGAAGTTGAACTTCGCACGAATGAGTCGATGATCAGTCGAACAGTCAGCTCCTCTCATAGCCTTGGTAATTTTCACATCTATGGTGTCCCTCTTCCTGATTATAATATAATCAATCAGATGCCAATTTTTTGAGCGGGGATGCATCCATGACGCTTTGTTTTTATTTGGAAGTCGGAACAAAGTGTTGCTGATGGTGAGGTACTGCATGTACATACATGTATGTCCCCGGCGGCTGTTGTGTGTCAGTGTCAGTTATAGTATAGGCTTGGAGCTTTTCTAAGGAGCTTTTCTAAGAATCGGGATAACTCTTTTTTGTATTTGCATTTTTTAAAGTTTGTCTTTGTGGAATTTAACTCTATCCTCAAAATCTTCTAAATGTGTAAAACAAGTATACGGTTGTATCTCGCCACTATTTCCAAGAGTTGTATTCGAGTCCCCCCAAGTCCCTGCGAGTCCCTGCAAGTCCATCACAAGTCCTTCAGTCTCCAAGTCAATTTACTAGCTATTCAGATGAACTGTTAACAAAAGCATTCCTTTGTCATTGTTCAACCTGTTACTCACGACTGGCTTTATGAAAGGACTTGTGACTGAACTTGTGGAGGGCATACATGGACTTGAATTATAATGCTGCTATTTCCTCACTTAAAGGTAGGATACAACATTTGCAGATCTCGAACAAAATTACTAACGAATTATTAAGATATATGTTACTAAATTGAAAGTAAATAATGATTGTAGGCATCCAGCAAAATGGTTGTGCTAGATATCCTATAATTGTTCCGAAATTGTTCGCGATCGCGAAAAAAACAAGAACCACATAAGAACCACTGCCCGGCGCCGGTTGAAAACGAACGCCGTTTTTCTTGCTTTCCTCGGCATCCAACGATTGTAAAACTTCGAACAAGTCAGTTAAACGGTATTTACTTTAAAATACAACCCCCTAAATCCCCCGTTTCATGATAATTCAAGCAATTACCAATGGTGTATACTACCTTTAATCAAGCCGCCAAATACTGACTCAGGGTGTGCTGAGTACTAAAATGTATCACTGTTTTTGTAAGCTTATCGAAAATCTAGTTTCTTGTCTGAACCGTTCGCCTTTGTAAATAATGACGTCGGGAAGCACTCTCCGTGAGGTCACAAATTCGCGTTCGCTTTCGCCCCGATTGAGTAAGAACTGCGGGCTAAACCAGTTCGCGCCGGGATTATTTTAACATCACCGAGCTGACGGGCGGGATTATTTTTAACGAAACTCGATCTAAGGCGGGTTCAGGCCGATAATACCGGGAAGCATACCCACGCATTTCCGACTTTGATCGCTGCTGGAAGACATTTCCGGCCTTGCTCGTGACGTGTTTATGCGTCATCCGTTTTGTATCTAGGGAAAACTTTGCGTTTATATACGTCATCCGGCGCGAACTGGTTTGGCGACACCGGACCGCCCAGGTTAACAAGTTATTTTTAAAAGAGTGAAATTTAAACATAAGTTATTTCGTATTTGCAAAATGTTAAAATGTAAATTAGTGTACACAATTAAATTCTTATTATAAACTGCATGATCACAATTACAGCCAGGACGCACCAGTTCTCCCGTATATTTAAGGCGAGTATAGAGTACATTATAGTAATACGTTATCTATTTCAATTTGGACCCCGTTTAGGGTCATATTTAATACCGAGTTTGAATACAATAATTATTACAACACTGCTATGTTAAAAATTGTATCCATCATTGTATAGGACCTTTTTAAAACCTTTGCCTCGGCTTCGGCTCTGGCTTTACCTCCGAATTCCAAATCACTGAGAAGCAAATAGAAATAAAAGCAAGTAGAAACAGTTTAACATTTTGAGTTCTCATCAATCGATTAAATGTTTCTGAAGCACAACAGGCATCAGATTGTGGCTGGAGATCTCGCACCTGGGAATTTAAAATCGCCTTAAGCCAAAGACAAAACGAAGCCAGGGATTCGAAAAGGCCGCTAGGGTACCCACGTGCGACGCCTGCAGTTGTTATTAGGGACTTTTCGATTTGCACGTTTACTAGTAGACTGCGACGTATGCGGTCACAAGTAGACTGCGACGTATGCGGCACGCTAAATGTTGTACCTTACCTTTTCGATTTCTACGACTACGACTACGCTCACTCAGTGACGTCATGCCTTATGTTTGGCGAGCGCGCGCTCGCGCGAAATTCGATTAAATTGGCCATTTTTATGCCAGTATAAAATTGATACGCCTGCAACTTTACTTGCATGGCTAAAGCATGGCTAAAGCATGGCTAAAGATCCAACACCAATTTCGGTGCATAGGACTGTACTCGATAATTGTGCTGCAACAAATTGGCGATGCATAAATATAATGTGTTCATTTTATGGATTATTCTACAAGAATTTTAATTTAAGGGAAATTACAGACAAGAGAATGTGTTAATTTAAAAAAAAACTTACGCTTCCACCACTCTCTGCTTGAAGAATCAAGTCAATCGGGTCCATTTTGTAACTTCAAATGTGGTGTTTCTTTCCTGATGTGGTGTTTCGTTTCTACAAAATAGTGATATGCACACTATGTCGTCACAGTTTTCCAACGACGGCAAAACAAGGTTGAACGTGTTCGAGAATTCTGCTACGAACGACGAGTTCGTCGATGCGCATGCGCACTGCTTCACAAATGACCGCATACGTCGCAGTCTACTAGTAAACGTGCAAATCGAAAAGTCCTTATTGTAACGAGCGGCACCCGCTAGCTTGGCCGGGTGGCGATAATTTTTTCTGCAGGTAGGTTGGTACATTAGCCAATCAGAACACAGATGGTGTTGACGTTATCGATGATGTTAGAGTCATCTGGGACAACCCTAACCCCTAACCCCTAACCCCTAACCCCTAACCCCTAACCCCTAACCCCTAACTCTAACCCCTAACCCCTAACTCTAACCCTAACCTTAACCTTAACCTTAACTCTAACCCTAACCCTAACCCTAACCCCTTACCCATGTCAGAGCCCAGACAACTTGAGCATTATCGATGACGTCAACACCATCTGTGTTCTGATTGGCTAATAAATGTACACTATGTACCAACCTACCTGCAGAAACAAATTATCGCGGCCGGCGAGAATCGTAACTTAGATAAACCTTGACGGTGTCTCGTTGACGTAGTGGGTGCTCTTGGCGTTTTGCAAGAACATAAATGTATCATATCGGTATTTATACCCTGCTGTTTACAGTCTTTGTGAATTTCAAAATCATTCATAAAATAGTAGTCGTCTTTCAATTTTGGATGCCTCTTGTAGATTTGTGCTGGCCTTCTCAAAACGCTCTGCAGCCCGCTCGGCTCTAACTGTATTCGTAAATAGCGTGTCGCACTGTGGAAGGTACACGAAGTGCTGGTTAATCCATTCGAACCTCTGTTGTCGTTTTTTCGCCACCAATGAATGACTCGTGTTCCTGCTCAAATCTCGACCACTCGAAGCAGTAATGTTTTGCTGTGGAATATGTTATGGATGTGAAATACTTCTCATGTACAACCCAAAGAGTGCAAACAACACACACTGCAAATTGCTGGCTGTCGGAGCCTGACATGACTTAGCATCCCGTCAAGCAGGGGCGGCGCCAGGGTATTTTGATAGGGGGGGGGGGGGGGGGGGGGCGAAATAAAGGTTAACATTACGGCGCGTTAGCGCCTGTCGACGCACTTGCGCTACGCGGGGGCGGAGGGGCGGGGTTCTGTGGGGGAATGTGCCCCCCGCCGAAGTTTGAAAAAAAATCAAAGTCAAAGCTAGAATGGAGCTATTTTATGCAGCATTTTTACGCTTTTGGTTTGTTATTTATTTATTTTCCGACCATGATTTTGGATCATCCATTAAGCTACCGTAGTCAACATTTGCTTCGGTCTCTCACAACACATAGCAATAGTTATATGTTTTTTGACTTTAATTATTTATTGTAAAATATATTGTAAAATTTTGTTTTTAAATGAGACTGGAGTGGAATTCGAACCAGAACACTGAGCAATATGCCAATTTACCTAACCATTATACTAGAGAGGGTGAGCTACCACAAATTATATAATTCTTACGGAATAAATCTATATTCCTATTATGATATAGTGTATACATAGTAGACGGTTACTATATTGAATAGTATGAATACAATCTTAAATCAATAATGAATGTTGTCGCTGACTCTGAGGTCCCTATTCAAAGTGTTGGTTACGGAAAACAACTTCGCTACCGGCACCGACTTCCATTCCTCATACACTGCAAATTGATCGGAACACCTCGGACGTTCTCTTAAGTTACGCTTTTTGAACACAGGCATGTGTTCATAGAAAGCATTAGAACACATAGAAAGTTGTGGAACACATAATAGCACACTTGTAGAACATTTTTTTTTTTAATCTAAAGAATCATAACTATTAAGCTTGTAAGCCCACACTAATTTCATTCAGTAAAAAGGAACTCTAATCTGAGGGGAGGTTTTGGGGCAATCGCATTGACTACTTCATCAAAACTCATCAGCCTGGAATAACACTATACTATCGATAACAGCATCTTAAATAAAACAGAAATGTATAGTCTTAATTATATAGGCTCTAAATCTGTAACTTAGTCTATTATTATTAAACTGGAAATTTGAAATGCAATCACGTTAACCAGTAATTGATATCACACACTTTTTTGCTCACGCATAAACTACTGAACAGATGATGAGAAGACATGTGTATAGCGGGATACTGTTAGGGTGGGTTTTCACGGGGCACGCAAATGATTCGCGAAGGATGCGAATGCTAAACAAATTGCAAAGTCCAACATTCTTATTTTACTAGTTCCAAACGTACACAGGCTCGTAAGCAGGGGAGAAGGGGGGGGGGGGGGGGGGGGGGGTGCGACGGGTCGGCAGGCGCGGATCTCTGATTTTTTTAGACGGGGGGCACAACGAAAACTGGAAAATGCGAGCGCAAAGCTGGAAGCCCTTACGGCGTGGGGTCGAGGGCCCGCTTAAGGGCCCCGTACAATTTTGGATTCTATAATTATGCTTTGTGGTGCAATCTGAGGCGATTCCTGGCCTCTTTCCTATAACATTTTTAGCAAAAGTTTTACAAATGATATGGAGAAAAAAATGAAGAATTATGGAGATTTTAATGGAGAATATTTAAATAAATATATACTATATATACATTTATATATGAATGTGGGACACACCCAAAACTGGAAAATGCGGGTGAGCGCGAAGCGTGGGGCCCGCTTAAGGGCCCCGGAAATTTTTGGATTCTATATGATTTGTGGTGCAATCTGAGGCGATTTATAGCCACTTTCCTCTACGTTTTTCAGCTAAAATGTAAAATAAATCTATGGAGATAATATGGAGAATTATGGAGATTATAATAGAGAATATATATATATAAATATATAATACATATACATTTATTGATGAATGTGAGGCACACCCAAAATTGAAAAATTGAGCGCGGGGCGCGAAGCCTTTTACAGAGTGGGGCCGCGGGGCTCCCGCTGCGAGTAGAGACCCTGATGAGAGGGCTTCATGTGCATGGACAAATTGAACGGGTGTGGGTCGCAAACTGGGGTTCCATGGATTGATAACCCTTTTTTGTCAGTATTATATTAATATGCCAAAAATTTGACAGCAGATCCTCCGATCCGATCCTCCTCTCTTTATTTCCTCTCACCCCCCCCCCTTCTTTTCCCCTACCCCCGTTTCTTTTTTTTTTTACTCATTTTACCCGGGGGGCACGTGCCCCCGCTGCCCACCCCTGGACCCGCGCCGTACGCACCCCCCTAAATTACCAAAAGGTCCACATTTTCCGGGGTAAATAATGGTATTTTGATGTAGAAATAACGGTACTGGTACACGATTACAAATTCGGGGGTTCGGAAGCGTCGTCAATTGTTCGCGGGAGTCGTTTTTAGTTCGGCGGGATTTTCAAAAAAGTTGAAATTCCTTGCGAACGTTTTCAGCATGCATCCCAGGTCGTGATTTGCTCGTGATTTGCCCTCGAAAGTGTCTTGTGACCAGCCAGACGTACGTATGCTGCCAGGTCCCGACATTATTTCTGTGTTGTACAGTATTACATGTATATTTGTTTGTATACATTACATGGCGCGCGTGTGGCAAAGCTTGCGAAACAGCGCCACCAGCGGTTTGTAATAAGCTTGTTAAACAGCGCCACCAGCGTAGTTCTAATTAGTTGCGTAACTTTTAGCGGGCGCTTTAAAAATTCTTGTTTGGGGCGTTGACATGCCGGACATTCTTTTTAAATATTCTCGTTCGTTCTTTTTAGCCTTATACGGCCGGCAACGTAACATTGGGTACGTCATTCACCTATAGTTCGCATCTGTTTTATTTTAAGCGGTAGACTGTTATGTTAATATTATTATAAGGCGCAAATAAGCTACATTTGCTACACATCAGTTTTAATGTATAAAGGGATGCACTGTTGATCCCTAAATATAAATTGAATAATGTACAATAATTGTAAAGTTATTGAAATTCATTGTACAAATATTTAATTATATGTATTTAATTCTATTTTTCAGAATTCACCACCATCAATGACTGTCGTTTTGTTCGGGTTTAATTAACTTTTCAATTCACATTTCAACCAAAGACAATAAAACCCGGATTATCTCACAGATCATATACACTCTCCTGACTCCTTAATCGTCACTGACCCGTGTGTCCTAACCGGAAACAACTCGGTTACAGCTGCGCAGCGATGCGCGCCTTTATATGCAAGTTAATGTAGGTAATTACGTCACTTGAGAAACCTATAATAAGCGAGGGGAGGCTTCGACATTGACCAATTCGTTTTCCGCCGATGCCTGCGCGTTGGATTTCTGTGCTCCTTTTCCCAGGGACCTGGTAACCACGGAGATTAACATCAAGGATCGGCGCACCTGGCACACGGCATCCGACAGAGAGAGGTGGAGAACAATTACAGAGTGTGCGATGTCAGAACTACGCAAGCGCCTATAGAAGAAAGATATCTTAATGTAAACCAGTAAAAACCTCACTCTAAAAAAAGCGAGTCTTTTACAAAACCACTCCTAAGACAGTGAAATAGAGTGTGGCTCATGTTTAGTAAAAACTATACTCGAGTGAAAACCACTCCGGAGAAGTGAAATTGTCACTCTTTTTGGGAGCCAGTGCGTCTCTAAAAAGTTATCCTTCATAGTTATGGCTCCTAGCTTGAAAGATTGAACATTTACTCCCTTGAAGAAGTTTTCACTATTTTGGAGTAGTTGTGCGTTATTAGAGACGATCCCTCTTTTGGAGAGTTTTGTTTTTACTATTTTACATTGAGAGAGTCAAGTTGTTCTGCAGTTGCATGCGTTGGTATATAACCGATTGTGTTCTGCAGCCTTAAACTTACCAAGCTTAAAGTAGAAAACCGGAAGCCATGTTTCTCATCGGAATTGCTGTCACCGCTCTGGCTTCTCTGACACTGCTAGACGTATGCCAAGCCGCCTGTTCCCCATGCCCGTTCCAATGGATGGAGCATCAGCATGGTTGCTATCGCTACTTTCCGGATCCTCTCTCGTACGACGATGCTAAGGCACAATGCCAGCGTCATTCCACCAAGGGCGGGGCAAGTGGTTTAATGACGGTGAATACCACGGAAGAGGCAGTGTTTCTCATCGATTACGTTGGAAGAATCCTTAATGGATCGACACATGTAGGTTATACCCCAAGCTTTGTGTGGTTAGCTGAGGAGGAGGCAAAGGAACCGTTTGGTAAGTCTTATCAATCGCAATTGCTTTGAAGTTATACTTTAGTCGTTACCGCGCAATGGTGTCGATCATTTCAACTCCCTACTTCGAGGTGTACATCTGCTATTTTAGGTATTCTAAAAAAAATAGAGCAAAGCAACGTGGCGGCAGGACCTCTCTTTAAGCACCCGGCCGTGCACGCCTTCCGCCGACTATGTTCACGACCACCCAACGACCACCTAACGTCTTTCAAGACCTCCGCTCTTTATTCCCGATCACTCCCGATTGTTTCGAACAGTTCAAAATAGTCGGCAACACCTCGACCAAGTTCATCGACTTTTCGTGACCTTACTAGACCCGCCTAAGTCCTTCCCTAACCTTTCCTGACTTTTACGGACCATCAAGGGCTGGAGAAGTCACCCTCCAAATCAGCTAAGTGTAACCAGACCTTATTGCGGAAGTATGTTTGTCCCTTTTGCATGTGTCGGGTAAAACATTCCCATCGTTCCATTCTTATCTCGCTACCAATTAATACATTCGTGACCCCCTTTTACTTAGCCGGATAATCCCTTTGTTTAGTTTTTATTTCAAAGCTTTTGTGCATTGAATAACATTATGGGAAATTTGTCCTTTACGCTAGGTTCCCACTGTCGTGCGATCCGTTACGAACGCCACGATTGGCCATTCGTAGCGCACCTCAACAGAGGTGGTGTTAGTCCAGGAGCTAGCAGACTTTTATCGGTATTGTTGAGTACGAAAGGTTTGACACCTGAAATAAGTAGGACTATGTGTGGGAACCCCAAAATGTGGATTCTTAAGTTTGGCACTCTTGCACTGCCCCCTGGGGGCACTCTCAAAATGACCCCCCAATTTTTTGTATCGGTATTTTTTTTCATAATACTTCAAGGGAGTCTAATTTCAAAAAGCCAATTCTTAAGTTTTCAACTAATGCACTAAGCCACTTAAGAATGGCCTAATTAACGCTAATTAGCACTTTTATCGGTATTGTCACGTACGAGGACACATTTTGGCTCAAAATGTACTCCAAGATATCCTGATTATGAATATCTAATTCTTAAGTTTCAACTCCATGCACTAATCCACTTAAGAATGGGTCAAAGATCGATAATTGACCTAATTACGTTTGGAATAATGTGACCCGCTCCATCGAAATAAGGAATAAGTCTCAAAAAAGTTATGGTCTGATGAAGATGACAGGTGTATATTTATTTGCCGAATCCACATTCCGAGAAAAACAGCTCTGAAATAAACAAAATTGACCAAAATCATACGGACAGCACAAACAAATACTTGGTCACGATTTTCACCCATGCATTCACTTCAACGGCCGATTGCGTAAAACGGCCTCAGCGACTTATTCCTGATTACGATGGAGCGGGTCACATATGCCATTTCTCCGGAACCACATGGGGTAGAGGATTGAAATAAGGTTTAATATAAAGGTCTAAACATTGTGGACAAGGACCAGTTGTTAAAGTAGTATTTTGTTGGTGTCTTCATGGCTTAAACATGCAATTAAGCCTAAAAGTGTACCCTTTTGACCCACCACGTGTTTATAATTGTATCGGTATGATCGAGTACGTTCACAAAACTTATGTCAACATGTTCATCTGGCAACCCAGAATACGAAAAACTCGTTCTTAAGTGTCCATCTGATGCACAAATCCGCTTAAGAATAAGAAATCGGTCAACTTATGAAAGCATGTTTAAGCTATTATTGAGTTATTCCTCATGAAAAGGAGGCCTTCATCAAAAGTTTAATTTACCAAGAGCTTTTCGGAGTTTTCATGTGTATTTTAAGAATTGCTCGCATCCAATTATTAAGCTGGATAGTACAGTAACCATGTGTCTGTGTCTGTGACAGATGAGGGCACTTGACAGAAGATATTGATTGAAATAAACTTTAATTAACAATCAAATCAAAATTACGTGTAACACTGTCACAATACTAAACACATTAATTACAATATTGCACTGCACGTGGTGGGTCAAAAGGGTACACTTTTAGGCTTAATTGCATGTTTAAGCCATGAAGAGACCAACAAAATACTACTTTAACAACTGGTCCTTGTCCACAATGTTTAGACCTTCACATTAAACCTTATTTCAATCCTCTACCCCATGTGGTTCCGGAGAAATGGCATATGTGACCCGCTCCATCGTAATCAGGAATAAGTCGCTGAGGCCGTTTTACGCAATCGGCCGTTGAAGTGAATGCATGGGTGAAAATCGTGACCAAGTATTTGTTTGTGCTGTCCGTATGATTTTGGTCAATTTTGTTTATTTCAGAGCTGTTTTTCTCGGAATGTGGATTCGGCAAATAAATATACACCGTGACCTGTCATCTTCATCAGACCATAACTTTTTTGAGACTTATTCCTTATTTCGATGGAGCGGGTCACATTATTCCAAACGTAATTAGGTCAATTATCGACCTTTGACCCATTCTTAAGTGGATTAGTGCATGGAGTTGAAACTTAAGAATTAGATATTCGGAATCAGGATATCTTGGAGTACATTTTGAGCCAAAATGTGTCCTCGTACGTGACAATACCGATAAAAGTGCTAATTAACGTTAATTAGGCCATTCTTAAGTGGCTTAGTGCATTAGTTGAAAACTTAAGAATTGGCTTTTTGAAATTAGACTCCCTTGAAGTACATATGAAAAAAAATTGGTCCTCGTACGCCACAATACCGATACAAAATTTGGGGGGTCATTTTGAGAGTGCCCCCAGGGGGCAGTGCAAGAGTGCCAAACTTAAGAATCCACATTTTGGGGTTCCCACACATAGTCCTACTAATTTTAGGTGTCAAACCTTTCGTACTCAACAATACCGATAAAAGTCTGCTAGCTCCTGGACTATTTATGATCCCGCGATTTGGAAGCACGATTAGATGCGATCTGTTGCGCTTTGTTATGATCCATTACGATCTGATGCAATGTTCACAATTTAAAATTAATCGTGTTGATCGTAGAAAATGTTTGAACCGTCCAAAAATGTTCTATACGATCAACACGATTGCCACGACTGTCCTCAAGATCTGATAGGATCACCACGATTACTCTACAATAAGCCATTTGCGCGTGACCCCGAGTTACATTTAAATAACATCTGGTACACTGACTTGCTCACACAGCTTGGCACAGTTTAACTTTAAATTCTCCAGACCAAAGACGCTGTTGCTATATCACGTGATTCGGGGCAAGCCTTACGCGTCATACGCTAGCAACCCCCAGCTCTGGAATGGTCTGGTGTCTTTTTGCCATTCTCACCCATTGTAAACAATGTATTGGTGCTGAGCGTCTCTTACGGTAGTATGCAAAAGCTTGCCCCGAATCACGTGATATAGCAACAGTGTCTTTGGTCTGGAGAATTTAAAGTTAAACTGTGCCTACGTTCGTCGCCGACATTTTAGCTGGTAATCGGTAACCTCCTATGCGTTGTACGGTGAAAAACTCAACGCTGACGTCACTTCACTGCAGCGATTTCCCACTTTCTGGAGAGAAAAAAATGTGAACAAGCGAAGCTTTAACGCATGCACAGTGTTTATTGGTGACTCATACCACGTGAAGTACCGATGTGCAGTTTCTATATTCGAAGCAGTATATTTCAACGTTTGTTCGGCGAAAATCGGCCAGGTTTTCAGTAAATAATGGTCCAGTTATGAAAAAAATCAATCCTAGGGGATAGGTTATTATTTTCATGAAAATGCATGACCCTGCATGCTAACGAAATAGTGCATGTTCTTTGTCATGAAATGGGCTTTCTTGTGATGTATGCCATTACGTTACCCAGTGTTACCCAACTGTAAACAAAAAACTTGAAAATCGAGAATATTTTAAGTTTTAACGAATTGTTTTGTAAACAAGGCACAAATCAGCATGACCATTCTTACTGTATACAAAGCAACTTTGAAATGATTTTGTCCATGTCGAAAATAGTATAATTTGTTGCGATTTCCAAGAGGTATGAAAATTTTAATTCAAATTAAAATTTTAACGTATTTACTATAGTATTGTTAACTTAAACATGTTAAAGGACAATCTATTGATGGAACAAAAAGTTACGTTTAATTTGATCCCTTGATGGATTACAAAATAACATTTTGATACACATGGACTGTTGTAAAATCACTTAAATCGCTGGAGTCGATGTCTTCACAGACCGGAGTCACGCTAGTGGAAGCCATTTTGTTGTTGTCGTCAAGACGACGAGTCGAGGACGCGAGAGAGTTGTAATAATTACGCATGCGCAGTACCCATAAAGCTGACCAAGCGAAAGTGAAGGTCAGAGTGCAGCACTCACTGAGTGACCGACAATGTTTACACTAGCCTAATTGCGGTCGTAAAACCGCAGATCTTTATCCGCGCGGCGACGAACGTGAGGCGCTTTGAAGCCCGATAAGTTCAAACTCCTTCTGTGGTCCTTTCTCTATGCCTCAATGAAGGTGTGGCCGCTTCAGTAGTGTGCGATTTTATGCGTTAACAAAATTAACGTGCAGGTTAGGTTGACTGTTAAACCGAGAGTGCAGAGCTCAAAGCGGGTTAGGCTATTTATACGATTCAGTAGTTACGTAATACAAAAATGCCAATGCATTCGCACCTGTCGTGCGAAAACGAATAGAAATTCTACGTAAGGTATTTCAGAATATTTCAGTACTTTTATTTTGGGAGTGCAATGTATGTACATTTGCAAACAATAAACAAATAACAAATTATTATTAAATACCTTGCTGAACTCTTGACGAATGGAAGTCTAAAGGCCCTGTCACACTTTTGCGTATCCTAATTCCTTATGAGTTGCGCATTGACATTTTTTTCATACGCACAATATGCACCTCATATGCATCTCAATCGTTTTGTGTAAGTTTTATGTACGTAGGCATGCGCACAGTACGGCCCAGTACGCCGGATAGTTTTGGGCAAGCACAAAACTACTCAGCGTACGCTGTTACGCAGGTCATAAGTTATAAATACGCAGCGCATCGGTCGAGCGCGGTACAAATACGCTATGTGTTCGTGGGGGATAAGCGGTTCATACGCGGTAATACGCTGATGTTCACGCTATGGAATCTGCACTGGTACTGACAACAGCGGGAAGCCGCCGCCATTTTATAACGCGTGGCGAGCGGCGGACATGCGACGGAAATACGCTCGGCATTCGTCGGAAGTGCGTCAGGCATGCGGTCGGGATAATTAGGGTGCGTCTGGAATACGCTCGGCATGCGCACTGCATACGCAGCTATTCGCAAGAGTAAAATAGTGTTGCGCACTGCATACGCAACTCATACGCACCTCATACGCCATGGATGCGCTGAATTCGTTACTTATACGCTAGGTGTGCGTCGCATATAAGTCAAAGTAATCGAAACATTTTGAGCGTACGGCTGCGTATTGACATTTTTTAATAAGGAACTCATAAGTACTTGATATACGCAAAGGTGTGACAGGGCCTTAAAGCACCTGTACAATTATGGTACCTGGTGTGCCGTCACTTTCCAGAAAAGTGGTATTTTAATGTCAATTGCACGTACCAAACAATGCTTGATGGCTGACCAGCATTGACAAAAAATGACTTCTTTTAAATACTACCCCCCAATTTACCATATTTAGTTAGTCTGCATTCTTTCGCAATTGATATGAATGGGTAAATTTAAGTCAGCTTGACTGGTTTCCTTAGTGTATGATTTCCTGATGTTTATAAAATGCTCCATTTCATCAGGGTCTTGTAACCAGACTACAAGAACATGATTGTTTTTCTTGGTTTTTACAGCATCTACATGTACATCACAAACCTTCAAACAAGTCAGTGTAAGCCAAGAAAGAATGTTATCAAAACAATAGCTTATTTGTATAACCTCTTTTAATTCATGGACATCATGTTTATTTCTAGTGATTTGGATACAATTTAAGCTTTATTATTAGTGCATGGGGGTAGGAATACATTCCTAGTCTTATGTGCCTCCATTGTAAGTGTTATCAATTAAAGAATTAAATTTGGAAAATGATTCACATGTATTTTGGATTTCATTGAGGATATATTATGCCAAAAAGAATTAACAAACTGGGCCCATATTCATAAAAGCCTGCTAAGCCTAGTTGGCAACTAAAATGGCATTTAGCTGCTTACTAAGCCTAGTTGGCAACTAGTTGCTATTCATAAAAGCAAACTAGTGTTGGCAACATTCTTAGTTGGGAATATTTTAGTAAGAATTGATGATTACACTGAAGCTTTTTTATCCCAGTATTATACCCAGCACGATATGAGACCAAGGGACTACCCCCTTAGACCACAATATACCACCATAAACCTATACACTCTCTAGACTGTTGTACTTACCTAACGCACCCCCCCCCCCCCCCTTAAAAACCTACAAATAATCCTGAGAAAACAGAATATTCAGCAAGCACAATATCAACCACAAAGACGGGGGGGGGGGGGGGCATTTTTTTCTGTCTCATAGCTTATAAATTGCATAAATCATATCGTATAAATAATCAACAAGGACCCTGACATTTTTGTTAAAAGGCAAATTTTTAATCCCCCTTAAAAACCTACAAATAATCCTGAGAAAACAGAATATTCAGCAAGCACAATAGCAACCACAAAGACGGGGGGGGGGGGGGGGCTTTTTTTCTGTCTCATAGCTTATAAATTGCATAAATCATATCGTATAAATAATCGACAAGGACCCTGACATTTTTGTTAAAAGGCGAATTTTGAATAGCATTGTGTTTCTTGGGACTGTAGCTACATGTACATACAAATTCAACCTTAGGGCAAGATTTTATTTAACAAAAAATTATATGAAAAGGCACATATTTTCAATACGTAAGCAAAATTTAAGAAGTTGGTTAAAAAGATCCTAAAGAAATATTTTTTAAAAAATTGCAAAGGTGCAAACGTCCTGAATTTATGACCAAAGAAATTCATGAAAATTAAAATATTTTAAGAGGATCGTTGTCGTCATTTTTCAAAATACCAAACGAATTCTGCCCTCAAAACCTGTAGGCAAGAGATGACCTAATACGTACCGAAAAGTCTTCCATTTTCACGAATAACGTTGAACACGTTTGATTATACAATCACTGACCTCTACACCTGCATGGGGCCAATTTCACGGAGCTGCTAAGCACAAAAAATTGCTTAGCACAAAAAAGTCTTGCTCATTAAAAACAGAGAAATTGGCAGAGAAACCCCCCCCCCCTCTTTTGTGTTGACCATTGTGTTCCCGGAAGGTTTCAAGGGGGGGGGGGGGTGGGTTAGGTTACAATAGTGTTGAGTGCGTATAAAGTATAGGGATAAGAGGGGGGGGGGGTACCCCTCTGCCACATATCGTGCTGGGTATATTCAGGTGTAGAGGTCAGTGGATACAATGTGTACACTGACCTCTACACCTGGACGGATCATTGTCCATATTCTGCTGTGCTAACACTTGAAGTCGGCGCGAACTGGAAGTGCAACATGGCGGACCCGAGACGTCACTGCTGTGAGCCAATGAAATGTCCAGGTGTAGAGGTCAGTGGATTTACTCTGTACATTTTGTATTTATAAACCTTACGTAATACGTATCGTACCAACACCTGGAGATTTCATTGGCTCACAGAGTGACGTCGTGGGTCCACCATGTTGCACTTCTCCGCATGCCGACTTCAAAATGAAACAATGATGATCTGTCCATGTATAGAGGTCAGTGAATGTGTAGGCCTATGTACACGCACATCCAGATGCAACGCGAAGTAGAGTCAGGGTGTTAGACCTAAGCATAATGTATGTTTATGCAAAATACGTAATGCACGCTTTATTCATCTGGCTAAGCAGGTGCATATGAAGCACAATATGTGGCAGAGAACCCCCCCCCCCCCCCCCTCTTTTGTGTTGACCATTGTGTTCCCGGAATCTCAGGAATTCCTTTTAGGTTTCAAGGGGGGATGGGTTAGGTTACAATAGTGTCGAGTGTGTATAAGGTATAGGGATAAGAGGGGGTACCCCTCTGCCACATATCGTGCTGGGTATAAGCAGGTGCGTGCGCATATCACTACCTCTACGAAATTCCAAAGACGCTGTTTCCGACTGGTTCGTGAGTGATGATGGTTTGTCGCGATAGCGCCCTATCGTGGCTGCGGATTAAGCAACGTCTTTCCCAAAGAATATACCCACACAGCGTCGCTAACGTAAAAACGAGTACAAAAATGCAGCGTAATGCTTCCGTATGTCACACCAAATTAGTTCCTAAAACGTCCTGCCCCGTCCTAAAAAAATCGTAAAACAGGCTGTGCTGGGGGTAGAACGTGTAACTTTGGCCAAATAATGTCATAAATACGATGTTACTCTCTATCAGAAACAGTCCTCAATATGTCCATCTTGTCTTTAACCCTTCCGCAGTCAGTTGGTATCCAGTTCAAATCGGGTAAAATTGCCCGTTCACCTCGTGCGAACAACGTTTCCAAGCAATCCAAGCCCGTCCGTAGTCAGTTTAAACCCGCGGTTCTGAACTTGTTCTACCTCGTTTATAATACGTCCTAACCCATTCTAACTATATTCTAACTCTACCACTTAGTTCCCAGACAGTTCTCCTCGTTCTCGCCACGTCCTCGTCTCGTCCCTAGTGCGTTCTAAACGTAATTGCAATCGCGTCCTGCCCCGACGGCTATAAATACCCAGCGCGTTTTTGCCAGTCCTCATTTGCGTTTGCCGCTTCGAAGATTTCCACAGATCAACACTTCGAAGATTTCCGACATTGACATTTACGAGCATCATGCCTCCAAAGAGGAGTGGGTGGGGAAGACGGGCCGTGGGAAAGCAGCCAGTAACCCGAAGATCCCAAAGCCCCACCCCTAGTAGGATCGAAGTACGGCAATTCCGTTGGTAGTACGTCCATCTCGTTTTAAGTACGTTGTCACTCCGTCGAATTGCAGAACGGGATGGCCGCCCAAAATTTTGAGTAGGCTCGAAGTTCTGGAGCACCCTTTCCGTCTGAGCCCGTCCATGAAGTTCGTAAAAGACAGTTGCTACTACGTCAACTCCGTTCGCACACAGTTTGAGCCCGTTCGGCAACATTTTCAAGAACGTAGTCAGAACTAATTTGCTGTTACCACATCCTACCTTTAAAATTTTCAATATAGTCTTACAACCCAGTATTCAAACAAAATTGCAATGGCGGCGGCTTCGTGTCAAAGTTTGCGCGGTGGCCGACACGTCACGCGGTGTACATGTACATGTACATGTACATCCGCGAACAATATGTAGGTCTACCATTAGTTTGCTTGTAAATCGGTAGTAACATTTCTTTTTAACAAAAACACTAATTTAACTTTTAACTGAACCTACTTCTTAAAGCATTCTCATTTAATAAAGTCATGCTCGGCGCTTCGCCGAACCGTGTAATAGTAAAACAATGACGTGATAGCGTGACAAACCTCAACCAATCAGAATGCGTAATTAATTTCACCACATTTTTCGTGGTCAAAATGACCCCAATAAACGTAGTTATTAAAACAGTTATTTTGACCACGAAAGTTGTCAAAAAAATAATGACCACGGAATTTGTAACCCCGAGTTTTAAGAGTGTATGAAATTGGAAACTGGTAGCACTTAGCCGACTTGGTGGCCGACCTTTCAAGACCTTGGTGGTCTGGAAAAGTATTGTATGGTCGGGGAATTCAGGGAAGAGCGGAGGCGGGTTTTGAAAGGTCCTGGGAGGTTGGTAACTTGGTCGAGGTGTTGCCGACTATTTTGAACTGTTTAAAACAATCGGGAGTTGAGTGATCAGGAATAAAGAGCTGTCTTGCGATGGACGTAAGAAGGTCTTGAAAGTCGTTAGGTGGTCGTCAACATAGTCGGCGGAAGGTAGGCAGGCATGCAGGCATGCATGCATACATGGAAGGGAAAATCTGCCGCTAGGCTATAAAATCTTTGTAGAATGCGTACACCTCTCGAAGTTGGGAGTTTTTAAGGCAAGACGGAGTCGGTATTAACAGGTCGTGCGGACGTCAGAAAATAACGGGTTAGTCGTTAGGAGGTCGTTAGCAGGTCAGGAACAGATAGGGACATGACGTCGGCAGGGTTGGAATAGACTGGTCCGTTGTTGGTTGGGAGTAGTCAGGGAAAGTCGTTAGCAAGGCGGCCTTAATAATTGGTCGCGTATCTATAGACGGTTTTACATTTAAGACTGCATTGGAGCATGAATAAAGACGGCAACTGTCATTAGACATATGAAGGTCGGGAGCGGTCCCGTCCTCTCCAGACTAAAATCAGGTCGGCAATAGTCTATACCCAGCACGATATGTGACAGAGGGGTACCCCCCTCTTATCCCCGTATACCTTATACGCACTCCACACTATTGTTACCTAACCCATCCCCCCTTGAAACCTAAAAAGAATTCCTGAGATTTAGGGAACACAATGGTCAACACAAAAGAGGGGGGGGGGGTTTCTCTGCCACATATCGTGCTTCATATGCAATAGTCAGTAACTTTAAGGTCGTGAGAGGCGGGACCTTAAGCACCGCCGTTTCTTAAGCGACATACAGTTGTGCGCATGTGTCATTTCAAATCTAGATTAAAAAAAATGCATTATTCATGAGCAGTGACCCGTGACAGAGGGACGATAAAAGAACGGAAATTAATACTAACATTAGGGGCTTTTCAATTTTCATCAGTTTATTCATAAGAATATTCGTGATTTAATAAACCCCCAAAACTAAACAAAATTGGTATGACAAGCGGATAAATTTAAACTGAAATACAGACGCTCCGTTTCGTTAGGCATTAAGGGAAAGGATGGTTTTCAGGACAAATTTGACAGTGAAGATGACTTTTTCCAAACTCAAAAAATGGTTTGTATAAAAAAGCAGATTGTGATCTCTTTGAATCATGTGTTTTCGAAAGAGCAAACCCAGCAAGTGATAAACAAAACTAGGTTTGAATATTTAGTTTTTTCCATCTTTAAAGATGGACTACAACGGAATAATGATAAAGGCTGTGTTGCTGTTTTTGTTCGAGAAATGTATAATGATTACTAATATATCATTAGTATTCAATAAAACTTGTTCCTTCATGCAAAAAAACCAAAACAATTGATCGGCGTTCTACGACCCAGAAAAACTCAGTTTCAGCAAAAGCCCTTAACTCATGAATAATTCATACTTTGTGTGTGACGTACTACCCATGACGATTTACTCGGGTCGATTCGTAAAAACTTCATGCCTCTGCATGAAAACGCATACATAATACACACGGAATAACATGGCGTCTTTTGTTTACTCTCGGTTGCTCATGGGTAGTACGTCATCACTTTTCGCTGGTTTACAAGTCCGCTGGTACTATATCGTGAATTTCATTGTGGTTTTCAGTGGGTCTTTGCCGGGAACCATGCAGTACAGGGCGGGAAATTTCAAAATCGAAGAATCGAGGTCTAATTTTTTCGGTCAAATTGCAACAAAATTATTTAGAGAAAAACATGACCGTAACAATAAAGTGTTACCTGAACACAACATAAACAAGGTCCGATAATAAATTTAATGTGTGAGTTTTCGTTGTAGTCCATCTTTAACGGAGTTTTATGCAACGCGACATTGCGGCCTAGTATGATACCCGTGTATAAGTCTCGTATATTGTTTAAGGACACGTTTGGGAATACGCGGTTCTAGATTTCGAACGAGAGTGGGCAAATATCAGGCTGAATACTGTTTACAATTTTTAATTTGCCGCGTATTCGGCCCGAGATTTGCCAACTTGGATTCGAAATCTAGAACCGCGTATTCCCAAACGATATGCGTATTCCCATTTGGACGGGTATCATGCTAAACCGCAATGTCGCGTTGCGGAAAACTCCGTTCAAGATGGAAAAAACTAAATATTCAAACCTAGTTTTGTTTATCACTTGCTGGGTTTGCTCTTTCGAAAACACCTGATTCAAAGAGATCACAATCTGCTTTTTTATACAAACCTTTTTTTGAGTTTGGAAAAAGTCATCTTCACTGTTAAATTTGTCCTGAAATCCCTCCTTTCCTTAATGACTAACGAAACGGAGCGTCTGTATTTAAGTTTAAATTTTTGCGCTTGTCATTCCAATTTTGTTTGGTTTTGGGGATTTATTAAATCACGGATATTCTTATGAATGAACTCATAAAAATAAAAATAAAGCCCCTAATGTCAGTATTCATCGGTAATTTCCGTTTTTTGATCGTCCCTCTGTCGCGGGTCACCGCTCATGTATAATGCATTTTATTT